>CM051264.1:32402641-32717641 GCA_027921565.1 Artemia sinica
TATACTTTACAGCTTTTAGGATACCTCCACACCAAGAAATACTTTTCAAAGACCATTTCAGAGCAAGTTACTTTCTTAATGTCCCTCCTGAACCCATTTTACAAGTTGAAGTACTTATCTTTTTCACCCAAAACTATACTTTACAGCTTTTAGGATACCTCAACACCAAGAAATACTTTTCAAAGACCATTTCAGAGCAAGTTACTTTCTTAATGTCCCTCCTAAACCCTTTTTACAAGTTGAAGTACTTATCTTTTTCACCCAAAACTATACTTTACAGCTTTTAGGATACCTCAACACCAAGAAATACTTTCCAAAGACCATTTCAGAGCAAGTTACTTTCTTAATGTCCCTCCTAAACCCATTTTACAAGTTGAAGTACTTATCTTTTTCACCCAAAAATATACTTTACAGCTTTTAGGATACCTCAACACCAAGAAATACTTTTCAAAGACCATTTCAGAGCAAGTTACTTTCTTAATGTCCCTCCTAAACCCATTTTACAAGTTGAAGTACTTATCTTTTTCACCCAAAACTATACTTTACAGCTTTTAGGATACCTCAACACCAAGAAATACTTTTCAAAGACCATTTCAGAGCAAGTTACTTTCTTAATGTCCCTCCTAAACCCATTTTACAAGTACTTATCTTTTTCACCCAAAACTATACTTTACAGCTTTTAGGATACCTCAACACCAAGAAATACTTTTCAAGGACCATTTCGGAGGAAGTTACTTTCTTAATGTCCCTCCTAAACCCATTTTACAAGTTGAAGTACTTATCTTTTTCACCCAAAACTATACTTTACAGCTTTTAGGATACCTCAACACCAAGAAATACTTTTCAAAGACCATTTCAGAGCAAGTTACTTTCTTGGCGTACGTAGGCTAACCTAGCCTAACCTAACTTAACCTAACTTAATCTAGTCTATCCTAACCTAACCATTCACCTAACTTTATGCCTGTCTTTCACCTAACCTAACCTAAGTGAAGCTCACGTAGGATAACCTAACCTAATCTAACCTAATTTAATCTAGCCTAACCTAAGTATTTCTTGTTGTTGAGGTATCCTAAAAGCTGTAAAGTATAGTTGTGGGTGAAAAAGATAAGTACTTCAAGTTGGAAAATGGGTTTAGGAGGGACATTAAGAAAGTAACTTGCTCTGAAATGGTCTTTGGAAAGTATTTCTTGGTGTTGAGGTATCCTAAAAGCTGTAAAGTATAGTTTTGGGTGAAAAAGATAAGTACTTCAACTTGTAAAATGGGTTTAGGAGGGACATTAAGAAAGTAACTTGCTCTGAAATGGTCTTTGAAAAGTATTTCTTGGTGTTGAGGTATCCTAAAAGCTGTAAAGTATAGTTTTGGTTGAAAAAGATAAGTACTTCAACTTGTAAAATGGGTTTAGGAGGGACATTAAGAAAGTAACTTGCTCTGAAATGGTCTTTGAAAAGTATTTCTTGGTGTTGAGGTATCCTAAAAGCTGTAAAGTATAGTTTTGGGTGAAAAAGATAAGTACTTCAACTTGTAAAATGGGTTTAGGAGGGATATTAAGAAAGTAACTTGCTCTGAAATGGTCTTTGGAAAGTATTTCTTGGTGTTGAGGTATCCTAAAAGCTGTAAAGTATAGTTTTGGTTGAAAAAGATAAGTACTTCAACTTGTAAAATGGGTTTAGGAGGGACATTAAGAAAGTAACTTGCTCTGAAATGGTCTTTGAAAAGTATTTCTTGGTGTTGAGGTATCCTAAAAGCTGTAAAGTATAGTTTTGGGTGAAAAAGATAAGTACTTGTAAAATGGGTTTAGCAGGGACATTAAGAAAGTAACTTGCTTTGAAATGGTCTTTGAAAAGTATTTCTTGGTGTTGAGGTATCTTAAAAGCTGTAAAGTATAGTTTTGGGTGAAAAAGATAAGTACTTCAACTTGTAAAATTGGTTTAGGAGGGACATCAAGAAAGTAACTTGCTCTGAAATGGTCTTTGGAAAGTATTTCTTGGTGTTGAGGTATCCTAAAAGCTGTAAAGTATAGTTTTGGGTGAAAAAGATAAGTACTTCAACTTGTAAAATGGGTTTAGGAGGGACATTAAGAAAGTAACTTGCTCTGAAATGGTCTTTGAAAAGTATTTCTTGGTGTTGAGGTATCCTAAAAGCTGTAAAGTATAGTTTTTGGTGAAAAAGATAAGTACTTCAACTTGTAAAATGGGTTTAGGAGGGACATTATGAAAGTAACTTGCTCTGAAATGGTCTTTGGAAAGTATTTCTTGGTGTTGAGGTATCCTAAAAGCTGTAAAGTATAGTTTTGGGTGAAAAAGATAAGTACTTCAACTTGTAAAATGGGTTTAGGAGGGACATTAAGAAAGTAACTTGCTCTGAAATGGTCTTTGAAAAGTATTTCTTGGTGTTGAGGTATCCTAAAAGCTGTAAAGTATAGTTTTGGGTAAAAAAATAAGTACTTCAACTTGTAAAATGGGTTTAGGAGGGACATTAAGAAAGTAACTTGCTCTGAAATGGTCTTTGAAAAGTATTTCTTGGTGTTGAGGTATCCTAAAAGCTGTGAAGTATAGTTTTGGGTGAAAAAGATAAGTACTTCAACTTGTAAAATGGGTTTAGGAGGGACATTAAGAAAGTAACTTGCTCTGAAATGGTCTTTGAAAAGTATTTCTTGGTGTTGAGGTATCCTAAAAGTTGTAAAGTATAATTTTGAGTGAAAAAGATAAGTACTTCAACTTGTAAAATGGGTTTAGGAGGGACATTAAGAAAGTAACTTGCTCTGAAATGGTCTTTGAAAAGTATTTCTTGGTGTTGAGGTATCCTAAAAGCTGTAAAGTATAGTTTTGGGTGAAACAGATAAGTACTTCAACTTTAAAATGGGTTTAGGAGGGACATTAAGAAAGTAACTTGCTCTGAAATGGTCTTTGAAAAGTATTTCTTGGTGTTGAGGTATCCTAAAAGCTGTAAAGTATAATTTTGAGTGAAAAAGATAAGTACTTCAACTTGTAAAATGGGTTTAGGAGGGACATTAAGAAAGTAACTTGCACTGAAAAGGTCTTTGAAAAGTATTTCTTGGTGTTGAGGTATCCTAAAAGCTGTAAAGTATAGTTTTGGATGAAAAAGATAAGTACTTCAACATGGGTTTAGGAGGGACATTAAGAAAGTAACTTGCTCTGAAATGGTTTTTGAAAAGTATTTCTTGGTGTTGAGGTATCCTAAAAGCTGTAAAGTATAGTTTTGGGTGAAAAAGATAAGTACTTCAACATGGGTTTAGGAGGGACATTAAGAAAGTAACTTGCACTGAAAAGGTCTTTGAAAAGTATTTCTTGGTGTTGAGGTATCCTAAAAGCTGTAATTTATAGTTTTGGGTGAAAAAGATAAGTACTTCAACTTGTAAAATGGGTTTAGGAGGGACATTAAGAAAGTAACTTGCTCTGAAATGGTCTTTGAAAAGTATTTCTTGGTGTTGAGGTATCCTAAAAGCTGTAAAGTATAGTTTTGGGTGAAAAAGATAAGTACTTCAACTTGTAAAATGGGTTTAGGAGGGACATTAAGAAAGTAACTTGCTCTGAAATGGTCTTTGAAAAGTATTTCTTGGTGTTGAGGTATCCTAAAAGCTGTAAAGTATAGTTTTGGGTGAAAAAGATAAGTACTTCAACTTGTAAAATGGGTTTAGGAGGGACATTAAGAAAGTAACTTGCTCTGAAATGGTCTTTGAAAAGTATTTCTTGGTGTTGAGGTATCCTAAAAGCTGTAAAGTATAGTTTTGGGTGAAAAAGATAAGTACTTTTAAAATGGGTTTAGCAGGGACATTAAGAAAGTAACTTGCTTTGAAATGGTCTTTGAAAAGTATTTCTTGGTGTTGAGGTATCTTAAAAGCTGTAAAGTATAGTTTTGGGTGAAAAAGATAAGTACTTCAACTTGTAAAATGGGTTAAGGAGGGACATTAAGAAAGTAACTTGTTCTGAAATGGTCTTTGAAAAGTATTTCTTGGTGTTGAGGTATCCTAAAAGCTGTAAAGTATAGTTTTGGGTGAAAAAGATAAGTACTTCAACTTGTAAAATGGGTTTAGGAGGGACATTAAGAAAGTAACTTGCTCTGAAATGGTCTTTGAAAAGTATTTCTTGGTGTTGAGGTATTCTAAAAGCTGTAAAGTATAGTTTTGGGTGAAAAAGATAAGTACTTCAACTTGTAAAATGGGTTTAGGAGGGACATTAAGAAAGTAACTTGCTCTGAAATGGTCTTTGAAAAGTATTTCTTGGTGTTGAGGTATCCTAAAAGCTGTAAAGTATAGTTTTGGTGAAAAAGATAAGTACTTCAACTTGTAAAATGGGTCTAGGAGGGACATTAAGAAAGTAACTTGTTCTGAAATGGTCTTTGAAAAGTATTTCTTGGTGTTGAGGTATCCTAAAAGCTGTAAAGTATAGTTTTGGGTGAAAAAGATAAGTACTTCAACTTGTAAAATGGGTTTAGGAGGGATATTAAGAAAGTAACTTGCTCTGAAATGGTCTTTGAAAAGTATTTCTTGGTGTTGAGGTATCCTAAAAGCTGTAAAGTATAGTTTTGGGTGAAAAAGATAAGTACTTCAACTTGTAAAATGGGTTTAGGAGGGACATTAAGAAAGTAACTTGCTCTGAAATGGTCTTTGAAAAGTATTTCTTGGTGTTGAGATATCCTAAAAGCTGTAAAGTATAGTTTTGGGTGAAAAAGATAAGTACTTCAACATGGGTTTAGGAGGGACATTAAGAAAGTAACTTGCTCTGAAATGGTCTTTGGAAAGTATTTCTTGGTGTTGAGGTATCCTAAAAGCTGTAAAGTATAGTTTTGGGTGAAAAAGATAAGTACTTCAACTTGTAAAATGGGTTTAGGAGGGACATTAAGAAAGTAACTTGCTCTGAAATGGTCTTTGAAAAGTATTTCTTGGTGTTGAGGTATCCTAAAAGCTGTAAAGTATAGTTTTGGGTGACAAAGATAAGTACTTCAACTTGTAAAATGGGTTTAGGAGGGACATTAAGAAAGTAACTTGCTCTGAAATGGTTTTGAAAAGTATTTCTTGGTGTTGAGGTATCCTAAAAGCTGTAAAAAATAGTTTTGGGTGAAAAAGATAAGTACTTCAACATGGGTTTAGGAGGGACATTAAGAAAGTAACTTGCACTGAAAGGTCTTTGAAAAGTATTTCTTGGTGTTGAGGTATCCTAAAAGCTGTAATTTATAGTTTTTGGTGAAAAAGATAAGTACTTCAACTTGTAAAATGGGTTTAGGAGGGACATTAAGAAAGTAACTTGCTCTGAAATGGTCTTTGAAAAGTATTTCTTGGTGTTGAGGTATCCTAAAAGCTGTAAAGTATAGTTTTGGGTGAAAAAGATAAGTACTTCAACTTGTAAAATGGGTTTAGGAGGGACATTAAGAAAGTAACTTGCTCTGAAATGGTCTTTGAAAAGTATTTCTTGGTGTTGAGGTATCCTAAAAGCTGTAAAGTATAGTTTTGGGTGAAAACGATAAGTACTTCAACTTGTAAAATTGGTTTAGGAGGGACATTAAGAAAGTAACTTGCTCTGAAATGGTCTTTGAAAAGTATTTCTTGGTGTTGAGGTATCCTAAAAGCTGTAAAGTATAGTTTTGGGTGAAAAAGATAAGTACTTCAACTAGTAAAATGGGTTTAGGAGGGACATTAAGAAAGTAACTTGCTCTGAAATGGTCTTTGAAAAGTATTTCTTGGTGTTGAGGTATCCTAAAAGCTGTGAAGTATAGTTTTGGGTGAAAAAGATAAGTACTTCAACTTGTAAAATGGGTTTAGGAGGGACATTATAGTTTTGGGTGAAAAAGATAAGTACTTCAACTTGTAAAATGGGTTTAGGAGGGACATTAAGAAAGTAACTTGCTCTGAAATGGTCTTTGAAAAGTATTTCTTGGTGTTGAGGTATCCTAAAAGCTGTAAAGTATAGTTTTGGGTGAAAAAGATAAGTTCTTCAACTTGTAAAATGGGTTTAGGAGGGACATTAAGAAAGTAACTTGCTCTGAAATGGTCTTTGAAAAGTATTTCTTGGTGTTGAGGTATCCTAAAAGCTGTAAAGTATAGTTTTGGATGAAAAAGATAAGTACTTCAACTTGTAAAATGGGTTTAGGAGGGACATTAAGAAAGTAACTTGCTCTGAAATGGTCTTTGAAAAGTATTTCTTGGTGTTGAGGTATCCTAAAAGCTGTAAAGTATAGTTTTGGGTGAAAAAGATAAGTACTTCAACATGGGTTTAGGAGGGACATTAAGAAAGTAACTTGCTCTGAAATGGTCTTTGAAAAGTATTTCTTGGTGTTGAGGTATCCTAAAAGCTGTAAAGTATAGTTTCGGGTGAAAAAGATAAGTACTTCAACAAGGGTTTAGGAGGGACATTAAGAAAGTAACTTGTTCTGAAATGGTCTTTGAAAAGTATTTCTTGGTGTTGAGGTATCCTAAAAGCTGTAAAGTATAGTTTTGGGTGAAAAAGATAAGTACTTCAACTTGTAAAATGGGTTTAGGAGGGACATTAAGAAAGTAACTTGCTCTGAAATGGTCTTTGAAAAGTATTTCTTGGTGTTGAGGTATCCTAAAAGCTGTAAAGTATAGTTTTGGGTGAAAAAGATAAGTACTTCAACTTGTAAAATGCGTTTAGGAGGGACATTAAGAAAGTAACTTGCTCTGAAATGGTCTTTGAAAAGTATTTCTTGGTGTTGAGGTATCCTAAAAGCTGTAAAGTATAGTTTTGGTGAAAAAGATAAGTACTTCAACTTGTAAAATGGGTTTAGGAGGGACATTAAGAAAGTAACTTGTTCTGAAATGGTCTTTGAAAAGTATTTCTTGGTATTGAGGTATCCTAAAAGCTGTAAAGTATAGTTTTGGGTGAAAAAGATAAGTACTTCAACTTGTAAAATGGGTTTAGGAGGGACATTAAGAAAGTAACTTGCTCTGAAATGGTCTTTGAAAAGTATTTCTTGGTGTTGAGGTATCCTAAAAGCTGTAAAGTATAGTTTTGGGTGAAAAAGATAAGTACTTCAACTTGTAAAATGGGTTTAGGAGGGACATTAAGAAAGTAACTTGCTCTGAAATGGTCTTTGAAAAGTATTTCTTGGTGTTGAGGTATCCTAAAAGCTGTAAAGTATAGTTTTGGGTGACAAAGATAAGTACTTCAACTTGTAAAATGGGTTTAGGAGGGACATTAAGAAAGTAACTTGCTCTGAAATGGTCTTTGAAAAGTATTTCTTGGTGTTGAGATATCCTAAAAGCTGTAAAGTATAGTTTTGGGTGAAAAAGATAAGTACTTCAACATGGGTTTAGGAGGGACATTAAGAAAGTAACTTGCTCTGAAATGGTCTTTGGAAAGTATTTCTTGGTGTTGAGGTATCCTAAAAGCTGTAAAGTATAGTTTTGGGTGAAAAAGATAAGTACTTAAACTTGTAAAATGGGTTTAGGAGGGACATTAAGAAAGTAACTTGCTCTGAAATGGTCTTTGAAAAGTATTTCTTGGTGTTGAGGTATCCTAAAAGCTGTAAAGTATAGTTTTGGGTGACAAAGATAAGTACTTCAACTTGTAAAATGGGTTTAGGAGGGACATTAAGAAAGTAACTTGCTCTGAAATGGTTTTTGAAAAGTATTTCTTGGTGTTGAGGTATCCTAAAAGCTGTAAAGTATAGTTTTGGGTGAAAGAGATAAGTGCTTCAACATGGGTTTAGGAGGGACATTAAGAAAGTAACTTGCACTGAAAAGGTCTTTGAAAAGTATTTCTTGGTGTTGAGGTATCCTAAAAGCTGTAATTTATAGTTTTGGGTGAAAAAGATAAGTACTTCAACTTGTAAAATGGGTTTAGGAGGGACATTAAGAAAGTAACTTGCTCTGAAATAGACTTTGAAAAGTATTTCTTGGTGTTGAGGTATCCTAAATGCTGTAAAGTATAGTTTTGGGTGAAAAAGATAAGTACTTCAACTTGTAAAATGGGTTTAGAAGGGACATTAAGAAAGTAACTTGCCCTGAAATGGTCTTTGAAAAGTATTTCTTGGTGTTGAGGTATCCTAAATGCTGTAAAGTATAGTTTTGGGTGAAAACGATAAGTACTTCAACTTGTAAAATGGGTTTAGGAGGGACATTAAGAAAGTAACTTGCTCTGAAATGGTCTTTGAAAAGTATTTCTTGGTGTTGAGGTATCCTAAAAGCTGTAAAGTATAGTTTTGGGTGAAAAAGATAAGTACTTCAACTTGTAAAATGGGTTTAGGAGGGACATTAAGAAAGTAACTTGCTCTGAAATGGTCTTTGAAAAGTATTTCTTGGTGTTGAGGTATCCTAAAAGCTGTAAAGTATAGTTTTGGGTGAAAAAGATAAGTACTTCAACTTGTAAAATGGGTTTAGGAGGGACATTAAGAAAGTAACTTGCTCTGAAATGGTCTTTGAAAGTATTTCTTGGTGTTGAGGTATCCTAAAAGCTGTGAAGTATAGTTTTGGGTGAAAAAGATAAGTACTTCAACTTGTAAAATGGGTTTAGGAGGGACATTATAGTTTTGGGTGAAAAAGATAACTACTTCAACTTGTAAAATGGGTTTAGGAGGGACATTAAGAAAGTAACTTGCTCTGAAATGGTCTTTGAAAAGTATTTCTTGGTGTTGAGGTATCCTAAAAGCTGTAAAGTATAGTTTTGGGTGAAAAAGATAAGTACTTCAACTTGTAAAATGGGTTTAGGAGGGACATTAAGAAAGTAACTTGCTCTGAAATGGTCTTTGAAAAGTATTTCTTGGTGTTGAGGTATCCTAAAAGCTGTAAAGTATAGTTTTGGATGAAAAAGATAAGTACTTCAACTTGTAAAATGGGTTTAGGAGGGACATTAAGAAAGTAACTTGCTCTGAAATGGTCTTTGAAAAGTATTTCTTGGTGTTGAGGTATCCTAAAAGCTGTAAAGTATAGTTTTGGGTGAAAAAGATAAGTACTTCAACATGGGTTTAGGAGGGACATTAAGAAAGTAACTTGTTCTGAAATGGTCTTTGAAAAGTATTTCTTGGTGTTGAGGTATCCTAAAAGCTGTAAAGTATAGTTTTGGGTGAAAAAGATAAGTACTTGTAAAATGGGTTTAGGAGGGACATTAAGAAAGTAACTTGCTCTGAAATGGTCTTTGAAAAGTATTTCTTGGTGTTGAGGTATCCTAAAAGCTGTAAAGTATAGTTTTGGGTGAAAAAGATAAGTACTTCAACTTGTGAAATGGGTTTAGGAGGGACATTAAGAAAGTAACTTGCTCTGAAATGGTCTTTGAAAAGTATTTCTTGGTGTTGAGGTACCCTAAAAGCTGTAAAGTATAGTTTTGGGTGAAAAAGATAAGTACTTCAACTTGTAAAATGGGTTTAGGAGGGACATTAAGAAAGTAACTTGCTCTGAAATGGTCTTTGAAAAGTATTTCTTGGTGTTGAGGTATCCTAAAAGCTGTAAAGTATAGTTTTGGGTGAAAAAGATAAGTACTTCAACATGGGTTTAGGAGGGACATTAAGAAAGTAACTTGCTCTGAAATGGTCTTTGAAAAGTATTTCTTGGTGTTGAGGTATCCTAAAAGCTGTAAAGTATAGTTTTGGGTGAAAAAGATAAGTACTTGTAAAATGGGTTTAGGAGGGACATTAAGAAAGTAACTTGCTCTGAAATGGTCTTTGAAAAGTATTTCTTGGTGTTGAGGTATCCTAAAAGCTGTAAAGTATAGTTTTGGGTGAAAAAGATAAGTACTTCAACTTGTGAAATGGGTTTAGGAGGGACATTAAGAAAGTAACTTGCTCTGAAATGGTCTTTGAAAAGTATTTCTTGGTGTTGAGGTACCCTAAAAGCTGTAAAGTATAGTTTTGGGTGAAAAAGATAAGTACTTCAACTTGTAAAATGGGTTTAGGAGGGACATTAAGAAAGTAACTTGCTCTGAAATGGACTTTCGAAAGTATTTCTTGGTGTTGAGGTATCCTAAAAGCTGTAAAGTATAGTTTTGGGTGAAAAAGATAAGTACTTCAACTTGTAAAATGGGTTTAGGAGGGACATTAAGAAAGTAACTTGCTCTGAAATGGTTTTTGAAAAGTATTTCTTGGTGTTGAGGTATCCTAAAAGCTGTAAAGTATAGTTTTGGTTGAAAAAGATAAGTACTTCAACTTGTAAAATGGGTTTAGGAGGGACATTAAGAAAGTAACTTGCTCTGAAATGGTCTTTGAAAAGTATTTCTTGGTGTTGAGGTATCCTAAAAGCTGTAAAGTATAGTTTTGGGTGAAAAAGATAAGTACTTCAACTTGTAAAATGGGTTTAGGAGGGACATTAAGAAAGTAACTTGCTCTGAAATGGTCTTTGAAAAGTATTTCTTGGTGTTGAGGTATCCTAAAAGCTGTAAAGTATAGTTTTGGGTGAAAAAGATAAGTACTTCAACTTGTAAAATGGGTTTAGGAGGGATATTAAGAAAGTAACTTGCACTGAAAAGGTCTTTGAAAAGTATTGCTTGGTGTTGAGGTATCCTAAAAGCTGTAAAGTATAGTTTTGGGTGAAAAAGATAAGTACTTCAACTTGTAAAATGGGTTTAGGAGGGACATTAAGAAAGTAACTTGCTCTGAAATGGTCTTTGAAAAGTATTTCTTGGTGTTGAGGTATCCTAAAAGCTGTAAAGTATAGTTTTGGATGAAAAAGATAAGTACTTCAACTTGTAAAATGGGTTTAGGAGGGACATTAAGAAAGTAACTTGCTCTGAAATGGTCTTTGAAAAGTATTTCTTGGTGTTGAGGTATCCTAAAAGCTGTAAAGTATAGTTTTGGGTGAAAAAGATAAGTACTTCAACATGGGTTTAGGAGGGACATTAAGAAAGTAACTTGCTCTGAAATGGTCTTTGAAAAGTATTTCTTGGTGTTGAGGTATCCTAAAAGCTGTAAAGTATAGTTTTGGGTGAAAAAGATAAGTACTTGTAAAATTGGTTTAGGAGGGACATTAAGAAAGTAACTTGCTCTGAAATGGTCTTTGAAAAGTATTTCTTGGTGTTGAGGTATCCTAAAAGCTGTAAAGTATAGTTTTGGTGAAAAAGATAAGTACTTCAACTTGTAAAATGGGTTTAGGAGGGACGTTAAGAAAGTAACTTGCTCTGAAATGGTCTTTGAAAAGTATTTCTTGGTGTTGAGGTATCCTAAAAGCTGTAAAGTATAATTTTGGGTGAAAAAGATAAGTACTTCAACTTGTAAAATGGGTTTAGGAGGGACATTAAGAAAGTAACTTACTCTTAAATGGTCTTTGGAAAGTAATTCTTGGTGTTGAGGTATCCTAAAAGCTGTAAAGTATAGTTTTGGGTGAAAAAGATAAGTACTTGTAAAATGGGTTTAGGAGGGACATCGTGAAAAACCACGATGACAACCAAAGTTGGTCAAGGAATGCGAATGGATCATTCACAATAGTCTGTGGTATTTTCTCTTACCAAATCTGAGAAAGCACCGCTTCGCTTATCCGAAAAGGGTAAATAGGGACTCAACCTTTGAGCGTCACGACGTCTAGAGAAACACTCCCTCTTGGGATTAGTGCCACTCTGTTTTTCAGAGGGGGAGTGACAGATGCTAGAAATGCCACACCGTGGAAAGTGCTCTTTCTGTCAGTCGTGCATATATCATGATCTGCATTATCAGCTATATGTTGCACCACGTGTTCAGATGTAACACCGTCAAGACTGCATCCTTGATCTGCTGCTGCACAACGCTTGAACCTTTGAACTTCGGCGCATGGCAAGCAGAACCCATGACTGTGCAAAGTGTCGATTAGGAACTTTGATTTGAAATGGTGATCTAGGTGAACCGCTAAACCAATTTGAAGAGGGCAGATGACTGCGCATTGACGAACTGCTTGAACAATGGAGCCGCCGATGGCAAGGACTTTGAATGACACTTAAATACCAACAAATAGCTCCTCCAAAAAGGACCTTGAGGCTATAAGGTAAGAATCCTTCAAGTTCCCGTTCAGATGAAAGTTCCTGCGCTGTGGCGTACGATTCCTTCTGTGCCGGTAATCCTTTAATGTCACTCTTTATCATTTTCGCTACTGCTTTAATGAGCTTTAGTTTTTCACTTTCTTCATCATTTCCTTTGTCTAGATAATAGAAATCGGTCAGTATCTCGGATGCCTTTTCTCTAAAAGATACTACATCGGCCTTACCATCAATAGCGGTGAATACTGGTTGATTTCTGAAGTACTCGATGAGCTTCCTTTTCATGTACTTATTACAAAAGGGTTCGACGTTAGCGTCGTCCAGGTACTCGTCCATCTTACTGACTACATTGTTAAGTGTCATTTGTTCTTCGTCACTTTCTTCGAAAAAATCAGCCACTTTCAAAAAAGCTTCCTGCTTTATATGGTCATCCGGCCTTCCCTTTTTGGATCTTTTTTTCTCCGGCTCTGTTACTTATTACAATAGGGTTAGACGTTGGCGTTGTCCAGGTACTCGTCCATCTTACTGACTACATCGTTAAGTGTCATTTGTTCTTTGTCGCTTTCTTCAAAAAGCAGCCACTTTCAAAGAAGCTTCCTGCTTTATATGGTCATCTGGCCTCCCCTTTTTGGATCTTTTTTCTCCGGCTCTGTAACCATTAGGATCTCACCAATTTCATGTGTTTTGAACCTTGCAGGAATGCCTCTGTTACCACAAAACATAGATGCACAGGCTGTGTGGTAAATGGCATCTACCGCTTGGAGGTATGACACAGCACATATTCGACGATAGACGTTGTTTGACCATTCATCTTCGCGGCTTTTGCAGACGGCCTTTGTTTTTTCTTCAATGTCTTGACTTCGTACCGTTTACCACTCATGGCCCTTCCTATGAGTGACTCAGGGGTCTATCTTTGTCCCACAAAACAAGCAACACTCTCGAAAGTTAAATTTAGGGGTTCTGGACAGTAGTAACGCTTCATCGGCTTTCGTCTTTTCTAGTGCAGCCTGTCGTTTTTTATTCTCTACTTTCGACAGACCTCTCTTGTCTGTGAAAGCTTTACGGCAGGCAACATGCACCCGCCCTCCTGGCTGAAGACATCAACACCTCTCTCTTCACCTGCTTCATTGATTACTTTGGCTCCTTTCTCGGTCAATACCACTGCTTCGGCTATGTCTATTGGGCTTTCACAGAAAGGGCATAAAACTTCCGGGGACTCCTCCATCTGTAAGAAAAAATACTGTTAGTTGTCTTACAAATATTCGTCAACAGGAAGAGCACTGCTACACGAATCTTATTTCTGACATATCTCCCCGATCATCAGAATAAAACCCATTGTTAGTTGTGTCAAATTGGCCCGTTTTGTTCATCATAATCATAAAAGCATAGGGAAACTTAATTAGTTGGTTTATTTGTACTAGTTATATTAATATATATTAAATAGGCTGTGAAGTAATAATTTTTGTCCGTTTTTAGTTTCAACTTCGCTCTTTACTTCCCTCGGAAAAACTTTGTTTTCTGATAATTAATACGCTTTAAAACGCAGGGAAATGTATCTTTCGACTGCTTATACCTGCACCAGTAGATGGCAAAATGGTCTATGAAGGGTAGTATGCAGAGAAGAAGTTTTGTTGATTCAGGCCATGTCCTAATTAAGGCTATGTAATTCAGCTTATTTATAAGTTCGGTAAGAAAGAACCTACCCTAGCATTTATATAAATAAACTACAAACCTGAATGAAATTCTTTGTACGATCTGGAGCGGAGATAACTTTCTATTTGCATAAGACTGCAGCTCGGTTGCCACAAGATGGCGTTGAGAACGTATGTAAATGTAGTCACTTTAGCTTGAAAAGATCTGGATGTATATTGAAAAAAGATAAACGAACGGACAAAAAAAACGCACAAAAAAAAAGATATGGTTATCGCTTAGTTTTTTTGCCAAAATAGCGAAATTTTGCTTTTTTTTACTTAAAATGGATTTTTTCATTTTATTTGACGTTCATAAGAAAAACTAACGTCAGAAACGGTTTCAG
This sequence comes from Artemia sinica, assembly GCA_027921565.1. Lineage (NCBI taxonomy): Eukaryota > Metazoa > Arthropoda > Branchiopoda > Anostraca > Artemiidae > Artemia > Artemia sinica. Next base: position 32,416,587 of record CM051264.1, read on the forward strand.
CTCTCAATTCTGATACAGATAGTAACATCAATCACTCATTTTATGGCGCTTCATTTTTTCATGAAAAACAGAATTAATGTAACAAAAATAGCGAAAAAAAAAATTTGCAACGGGTTAGAGATGGGGATTCTCTAGCCCGGTCAAAGCTTCAGTGCTGTTCAACGTTGTTCAGCGCTTTTTTCTGGTCCGGATGGTGAAGAAAGCATTACTTTATCAATTTGTTCCTGGTTCGGGCATTTTTTTCCGTATTATTACTGTACTATTTCTTTACTTTGATATTTTTATATTGTTACTTTGATACCAGTTTTGATACTTGATGAAAGTTCGATTTTGTAAAAAAAAAATCTTATTTTGAAATAAGAAGTTTTTAAAAACTTGAAACATTTTGCAACCAAAAAACGAACAAAAATTAATTAAAAAAAAACTTTCCGAAAGTTTTTTTCCCCAATTCTTTCCGAAAGAATTGGGGTTATGTACTTCTAATGAATGGTGTCTTCACTACAAACAAGAGTATGGCTACTGCTCGTTTCCCAAACGGTAAAAGTATCATTCTTTTACTTAAATAACAAATTATCTTACTTAGAATTATCGTTCTCTTACTTATTTGGCTGCAAAGTTCTGCAAAATTAGTTTACCTTTTTTTTTATAATAACTGGAACAACAGAATTCAAACCCAAGTGAGAATTGGATTAAGGATTGGTTGCTAGACCACGGTCGTTTTCAGGAGTAGGGGCTAAGCATTTCTACTGAATCGTGTCTTCATCACAAACAAGAGTATGGTCATTGCCCGTATCTATAACGGTAAAAGTATAAGGCCTACTGCGTATTTGGGGCTTTACTAAACAGAATTATATTACAAATATTTTTTTTGTTTTTATTACAACATTGAAAATAAAATGAAAATTGTAGTGAAACCAGACCAGCAATTACCAATAGGCCCACTAGGCACTGCGGCTTTCACTATTCCCAAAGTTTTGGGGATTTCTGAGAAAATCTCGCAAAAACGGAGCGGCTAAAAAGCATGAGCCTAGAGGCGTCAGAGCTTTCAATCCGCCCTGGGTTAAAGAAAATCTTGAGCCGGTGAGCTTTCAGCAATTAATATAATTATGTATCCAATATTCAGTTTAATTTATTAGTTCTTACCAAAACTGTTAATTCATTTTGGAATAGAAAAAAATATTTTGAAATAGAGAATTTTGAATAACTTGGAACTTTGGTAATCAAAAACAAACAGAAATTAATCTTAAAAAAATTCCAAAACAGAAGGTTTCAAAAGAAAAGTAAAGGCCATATGAAACTTAAGATCAGAAGAAATAGAAACGTGCAATAACTCAAGCTCAAAACAACTAGGAATTACTATTAAAGAATAAACGAAACCCAAAACGAGCAAAAATTAAATAAACAATCATAGAGAAAAACATACAACAGGTACAAATATAGATGAAAAAATTAATAGCATTATATATCAAACATTCAGTTTGATTTTATTTGTACTTTTCAAGACTGTTGAAGACATATATGGTTTTCAGTACAGTGCCAATGACGCAGTAGCTTTTAGACACTTTAATTTCCGATCAAATGAGCCCCCTCCAAATTTAATAAGACCACCCCTTCCACAGAACCTTATGTTCTAATAATGGGTAGCTTATATAAGTCACAATCCTTGCCCCAGAGGCTAGGGAAGATTTCTCAACCCCTAAGTTATAGTAATTTGAAGTTTGGACTATTTTGAACAGAATGGCTTTTTTCAAAATTTTGATAAGATGTATTGGGAGAAAAAAGGCACATGTGGGGGGGGGGGGGGGCTTGTTACTTTTGGATCACTTTGGATTCTTAAGAACTTACAACTTGCATGAGTTACAATTCTTGTCCCGAGTGCTATGGATCATTTCTCAACGACTAATTTATAGTAATTTGAATTTTGGACTAATTTGAACAAAATGGCTATCTCAAAATTTTTATCGGATGTATTTGGGGAAAAGGTGTTAGGAGGAGGGGGGAAGTAGATACCCTCCGATCACTTTTGATGACTATTAAAAAGGTAACTAGAACTTTCATTTTCCAAGCAAAGGAGCCATCTCAGAAGTTTATACGACCACCCGTTACAAATAACCTTATATACCCTCGGGACATTGCTTACAATACTTGCCCCTGCACTCTGGGGGGATATGTCGACCCTGTAGTTTTGTTATTTGATCTTTAAACTATTTGGACAAAATAGTTATTTCGAAATTTTGCTTTGATGCATTTGGGGAAAAAGGACCTTGGGAGGGGGGGGGGGCTGATTGCCCTTTGATCGCTATTGAATCTTGAGAAGGGCACTATAAATTGTGATTTACAATCGAATAATCCCCCTCCAAAGTTTATACGACCATCCATTCCATAAAAACCTTATATGTCCCAAGGGAAAATTTTACATCACTTTTCCGTGGATTCCGGGGGGAGGAGGGTGTTTTGTCCCTGGAATTTTTTTATATTATATTTTGTCTATTTTGAACAAAATGGCTATATAAGAAATTTAATTGGACGCACTCTGGGAAAATAAGGTTGGGAGGGAGGAGAGGCTAGTCGCCATCGGATACTGTTGACTCTTAAAAGGTGAATTAGAATTTAAATTTCTAATCTTTTGGGTCCCCTCCAAAGTTTATACAACCACCTCTTTCATAAAAACCTCCTATGCCCCACGGCTTAAGTTAAAACCCTTCTCCTGACTCTTGTCGGGTATGTTGACATTGAAGTTTTTGTTACCTTATTGTTAGACTATTTCAAACGAACTGGGTATCTCAAAATTTTCATTTGATGCATTTGGGGAAAAAGGGTGTTTGTGTCAGGGTGGGGGGTATATCCCCTCCGTTGACTTTTGACTCATGAAAAGATAACTAGAAATTTCAATTTCCAATCAAATGAGCCACCTTTCAAGTGGTGTGCGTGTAACTGAACCCCCGTGTACCTGAATCCCAAGCAACTGAACCCCTGTAACTGAACCCCGTGTAACTGAACCCCCGTAAAACCAAACCACCGTGCAACTGAACTCCCGTATAACCGAACCCTCATGCTACTGAACCCTCGTGCAACTCAACCCCCGTACAAATCAACCCCATTTAAATAAACCCCCGTGTAACTGAACCCCCATGTAACTGAACCCCCGTGCAACTGAACCCCCGTATAACATTGGGTAAAACACAATAGGGTTATGAACCTTAGTTATTTAACTATGGTATAGTTATTTAACCTTTAAACTGTTTTAAATAAAATGGCCGTCCCAAAATTTAGATCGGCTGTATTTGGGGGAAAATAGGGTGGGGTGGAAGCCCTCCAAACACTTTTAACTCTGAAAAAGTGCACTGGAAATTTTGATTTCCAATCGAATGAGCCCCCCTCCCCCAAAGTTCAGACAAAAATGTTTCTACAAAAACCTTATGTGTTAGCAATGAGCAACTAGCTTAACTTTACATGGTTACATGTAACATTAACACACAGTTACATGGTTACATGGTTACACACAGTTACAGTTACATGGGGGTTCTGTTACACGGGGGTTTAGTTAAATGGGGTTGAGTTGCAAGGGGGTTAAGTTGCACGAGGGTTCAGTTAAAGGGGGTTCAGTTGCACGGGGGTTCGGTTATACGGGGGTTCAGCTGCACGGGGGTTTAGTTACATGGGGGTTCCGTTATACCGGGGTTTAGTTAAATGGGGTTGAGTTGCACGGAGGTTGAGTTGCATGAGTGTTCAGTTAAAGTGGGTTCAGTTGAATGAGGGGTCAGTAGCACGAGGGTTCAGTTGCATGGGGGTTCAGTCACACGGGAGTTCGGTTATACGAGGGTTCAGTTGCACGGGGGTTCAGTTACATGGTGGTTTAGTTACATGGGGGTTCAGTTACAGGGGTTCAGTTGCTTGGGGTTCAGTTACACGGGGGTTCAGTTTCAATGGAACCCTTTCGAGTTTATACGACAACCCCTTACATAAAAATCTTTTACGCCTCCGGGGCATAACTAAAACACTTGCCCCCGGGCCCTGGGGGGTTGTGTCAACCCGGAATTTTTTTTTATCTGATGTTTGAACTATTTAAAAAAATGGCTATCTCAAAATTTGTATCGGATGGATTTTGTTGCGCTCGGAACTCTTTTGACTCTTAAAAAGTGAACTAGAACTTCCAATTTCTAATCAAATGAGCCACCTTCAATGTTTATATGACCACCCCTTACATCAAAACCTTATACGCCTCTGGGGCGTAACTTAAAACACTTGCCCCCGGACTCTTGGGGGTTGTGTCGATCCCCGGAGTTTTTGTTATTTGATGTTTGAACTTTTTAAAAAAATAGCCACCTCAAAATTTTTAAGAACCATATATGCCCCCGGGTGATTGGAAGGCAACTAACACCCCTTCTACGCCCACAATTTCCCCAAACACATCCAATCAAAATTCTGAGATAGCCATTTTGTTCTACGTAGTTGATTTCCAGATAGAAATTATGTTTGAGGAGGACACTCCCCCCACAGCCCTCAGAGCAAGGGTTATATAAGCTTTTAATAGAAAGCTTTGTCGTAGAACTTCAAAAAGGGTTCGTTGAATTGGAAATTTAAAGGGCTAGTGCCCTTTTTAATAGTTGAAATCGATTGGAGGGCAACTAACCCCTCTCTCACGCCCACCTTTCCCCCAAACACATCCAATCAAAATTTTGAGATAACCATTTTGTTCAATGTAGTTGAAAATTCTGGAAATTAGCTCTTTGAGGATGACAAGCCCCCCCCCCAGCCCTCAGGGCAAGGGTTGTAAGTTATTTCCGGGGGGCTTATAGGTTTTTATAGAAAGCGTTGTCGTAGAAAATTCAGAAAGGGCTCATTCGATTGGAAATTTAAACGGCTAGTGTCCTGTTTAATAGTCAAAAGTGATTGGAAGGCAACTAACACCCTTTCCCCGCCCACCATTTCCCCAAACACATCCAATTAAAATTTTGAGATAGCCATTTTGTTGAACACCCACAATCTTCAGGGCAAGGATTATAAGTTATGGCATATATGGGTCTTATGGAAGGAATGTTCGTCTAAACTTCAGAACGGGGTCGTTTGATTGGAAAAAGAAAGTTCTGCTTCACTTTTTAAGCGTCAAAAGATATCGGAGGGTAACCAGACCCCCCAAGCCCTTTTTCCCAAATGCATCCGATAAAAATTTTGAGACATCTATTCTGTTAAAGACAGTTCAAAGATCATAAAACAAAAACTCGGGTGTCGATAGAACCTCCTAGGGCCCGGGGGCAGGCGTTGTAAGTTGTGCCCTGGGGGCATATATGGTTCTTATGGAAGGGATGCTCGTATAAACTTCAAAGGGGGCTCGTTTGATTTGAAATTGAAAGTTCCATTTGACTTTTTAAGAGTCAAAAGACATTGAAGGGTACTTAGCCCCCCCTCCCTTCACGCCTTTTTTTCTCAAACCCATCGGATAAGAACTTAGAGATAGACATTAAAAAAAATAGTTCAAAGGCCATATAACGAAAACTCAAGGGGTCGACACATCCCCCCCCCCAGGGCCCAAGGGTAGGCGTTGTAAGTTCTTATGGAAGGGATTATGGAAGTTCTTATGGAACGCTCGTAAAAACTTCAGAGAGGGCTCATTTGATTGGAAATTAAAAGTTTTAGTTCAGTTTTTGAGAGTCAACAGAGATTAGAGGGCCACTAGCCCACCCCATGCCTCTTTTTCCCAAATGTATCCGATAAAAATTTTGAGATAGCCATTAAGTTTAAAGTTATTCAAAAGTCTGATAACAAAAACTCAGGTGTCAATACAACCCCCCCAGGGCCTGGGGCAGGCGTCGTAAATTATGCCCTGGGGCATATATGGTTCTTATGAAAGGGATTCTCGTATAAACTTCAGAGAGGGCTCATTTGATTGTAAATTGAAAGTTGGAGTTCACTTTTTATTAGTCAAAAGAGATCCGAGGGCAACTAGTCCCCCCCCCCCCCACACACCTTCTTTTTAAAATCCATCTGATGAAAATTTTGAGATAGACATTTTATGAAAAAAGAAATAGTTCAAAAGTTGGGTAAGAAAAACTCCGGTGTCAATACAACCCCCCAGGGCCCGGGGGAAGGCTTTTTAAGTTATGTCCTAAAGGCGTGTATGGTTCTTATGAAAGGGATGCTCGTGTAAACTTCATAGAAGGCTCATTTGATTGGAAACTGAAAGTTCTAGTTCACTTTTTAAGAGTCAAGAGATTTAAGGGCCACTAGCCACACCCATCCGCTACAAATTTTGAGATAGCCAGTCTTTAAAAATTGTTCAAAAATTAGATAACAAAAACTCCGGTGTCATCACAACCCCCAGGGCCCGGGGGGTAGGCGTTGTAAGTGTTGTCCTTGGGGCGTGTATGGTTCTTATAAAAGGGATGCTCGTATAAACTTCAGAGAGGGCTCATTTAATTTGAAATTGAAATTTCTAGTTCAGCTTTTAAGAATCAAAAGAGATCAGAGGGCAACTATCCCCTCTTACGCCCCTTTTCCCCAAATGCATCAGATAAAAAATTTTGAGATAGCCCTTTTGTTAAAAATAGTTCAAGATCAGATAAAAAAAAACTCCGGTGTCGACACAACCACGCAGGGCCCGGGGGCAGGTGTTGCAAGTTATGCCCTGGGGGCATATATGGTTTTTATGGAAGATATGCTCATATAAACTTCATAGAGAGATGTTTGAATGGAAATTGAAAGTTCTAGTTCAATCTTTAAGAGTTAAAAGAGATCAGAGGGCCCCTAGCCCCCCTCCACCCAGTTTTTCCCCAAACCCATCAGATAAAAATTCTGAGATAGCCATTTTTTAAAATAGTCCAAAGGTCAGATAACAAAAACTCCGGTGTCGACACAACCCCCCAGGGCCCGGAGGGCAGGCACTGTAAGCTATGTCCTGGGGTCGCATATGGCTCTTATGAAGGGGATGCTCGTATAAACTACAGATAGGGCTAATTTGAATGGAAATTAAAAGTTTTAGTTCATTTTCTCGGAGTAAAAAAAGATCAGAGGGCAAATAACCCCTCCCTCCCTCCACGCCTTTGGGTTTATCGGATGGATAAACCCATTCGATAAAAAATTGAGGTGACCATTTGTCGAAAATAGTTCAAACACAAGATATTAAGGCTCCGGGGTCGACACAACCCCCAAGGGCCCAGGGACAGGCGATATAAGTTATCCTCTGGGGATATATATGGTTCTTATAGAAGGGATGCTCGTATAAGCTTCAGAAAGGGATCTTTTGATTAAAAATAGATAGTTCTAGTTCACTTTTAAAGAGTCAAAAGAAACCGATGGGCAATTAGCCCTCCCCCACCTCCTATTTTCCCAAACCCATCCGACAAAAATTTTGACAAAGCAATTTTGTTGAAAATAGTTCAAACATCAGATAATAAAAACTCCGAGGTTGACATAAACCCATTTTTGCACTTTGATATTGTTACTTTGATACCAGTTTTGATACTTTCATGAACAGTTGTCTTTTTAAAAAAAAGTTTGATTTTGAAATAAGTAATTTTTAAAAACTTGAAACATTTTGCAATCAAAACGAACAAAATTAATTGAAAAAACTTTCCGAAACATATGCTTTTCAAAGAAAAGTAAAGGCCATTTTAAACTCAAGCTCATCAGAAACAATTACCTGTTAAAATTCAAACTCAAAACGACCAAAAATTACTATTAAAGAATAAATGAAACCCAAAACAAAGAAAAATTAAATAAACAATCATAGCAAAAAACATAGAACAATTAATAATGTAATGCTTAGATTGAATATTAAAATCAAGCTTAAAACAAAAAAAAATATTTTGCTATTGAAGCATAAATGAAACTTAAAACGAACAGAAATTAAATAAACAATAAATGCAAACAGACATACAACAGATATTAATGTAAATGAATAAATAAATCTTAAAATAAGTGAACTTTAAATTGAATATGCAAATCAAGCTTGAAACGAACAAAAATCACTACAAGCAAAAGTTTGTGTATCGCCTCCTTCTGTCACTGTAAAAGTCTAAGACCTACTGCGTCATTGGCGCTTTACTGAAAACTATATACGTCTTGAACAGTCTTGGAAAGTATAAACAACATCAAATGAATATTTGATGTATAATGATATTAATTGTTGAAAGATCCATCAGTTCAAGAATTTATTTCACTGTAATTTTATTTTTATTTTCAATTCTGTAAGAACTGGAAAAGAAAGTATTTGTAATATAATTCGTCTTCAGTTAAGCGCTAAGGGGCAGTAGGCTTTTGGTTTTTATTTACAGTCAAGGAAAGGCGCAGTATCCAAACTCTCGTTTGTAGTGAAACTATATTTGGCTTGAACAACTTTAGAAAGAGATAATAAATTAAACTGAATATTTGATGTATAATGATATTAATTGCTGAAAGCTCATCACTTCAAATTTCTGCTATAATTTTAAGGCTTATTTTCAATATGAAGTATGACGCAGTAGGTTTTAGACTTTTACAGTGAGAGAAGGAGGCAATACCCAAACTCTTGTTTGTAGTGAATTTTGTTCGTTTCAAGCTTGATTTGCATATTCAATTTAAGTTTCACTCGTTTTAAGATTTATTTATTCATTTACATTAATATCTATTGTCTGTTTTTTTGCATTGATTATTTATTTAATTTCTGTTTGCTTTGAGTTTCATTTATGCTTCAATAGCAAAATATTTTTCTTTCGTTTTAAGCTTGATTTTCATATTCAATCTAAGCATTATTCGCTTTAAGATCTATTTATTCATTTATATTATTATAAATAGTCTGTTTTTTGCTATGATTGTTTATTTAATTTCTGTTCGTTTTGGGTTTAATTTATTCTTTAATAGTAATTTCTGGTCGTTTTGAGTTTGAATTTTAACAGGTATTTGCATCTGCTAAGCTTAAGTTTAAAATGGCCTTTACTTTTCTTTGAAAAACTTATTTTTCGGAAAGTTTGCTTTTTATTAACTTAACAAAATGGCTATCTCAAAATTTTTGTTGGATGGGTTTGGATAAAAAAGGGTGTGGGGGGGGGCTAGTTAGCCTCGGATCTATTTCGACTCTTAAAAGTGAACTAGAACTTTCAATTTCCAATCAAATGAGCCCTTTCTTAAGTTTACACAAACATCCCTCCCATAAGAACTATATATTTCCCCAAGGATAACTTACAACGCCTGCCCCTAGGCCCTGGGGGGCTGTGTCAATCCCAGAGTTTTCGTTACATCATCTTTCAACAATTTTAAAAACATGGCTTTCTCAAAGTTCTTATTGGATGGGTTTGAGGAAAAAAGGGTGCGGAAGGAGAGGGGGGCTTGTTACCCACGATGTCTTTTGACTCTTAAAAAGTTAACTATAACTTTAAATTTCCTATCAAATGAGCCCTCTCTGAAGTTTGCACGGGCATACCTTCCATAAGAACCAAATATGCCCCCAGGGCATAACTTGTAACACCTGCCCCTGGGCCCTGGGGGGTTGTGTCGACACCGGAAATTTTCTTATGTGATCCTTGAACTATTTTTAATAAAATGGCTATCTCATAATTTTTATCAAATGCATTTGTGAAAAAAGGGCGTCGGGGGGGGGGGGGGGGGCTAATTGACCTTCGATCACTTTTGACTCTTAAAAAGGGACTAGAACTTCCTATTTCCAATTGAACAAGCCCTTTCTTAAGTTTACACAAACATCCCTTCCATAAGAACTATACATGCCCTCAGGGTTAACTTACAACGCCTGCCCCTGGGCCCTGGGGGGCTGTGTCAATCCCAGAGTTTTCGTTACATGATCTTTGAACAATTTTAAAAACATTGCTATCTCAAAGTTCTTATCGGATGGGTTTGAGGAAAAATGGCATGGAGGGAGAGCGGGACTTGATGCCCTCCAATCTCTTTTGACTCTTAAAAAGTAAACTATAACTTTCAATTTCCAATCAAATGAGCCCTCTCTGAAGTTTGCACGGGCATATAGAACTATATATGAACTATATGTGTACTATATGTGCCCCCAGGGAATAACTTAAAACGCCTGCCCCTGGGCCATGGGGGGGGGGTTGTGTCGACAACGGAATTTTTGTTATATGATCTTTGAACTATTTTAACAAAATGGCTACCTCTCAATTTTTATCAGATGCATTTGTGAAAAAAGGGCGTGGGGGCTAGTTGCCCTCCGATCACTTTTGACTCTTAAAAAGGGGACTAGAACTTCCGATTTTCAATCGAATGAGCCCCTTCCGAAGTTTTTGCAACGACTCCTTCAATATGAGGTGCTTAAGGGATAAAAAGAAAGTAAACAAATAATAAAACATTGGAGCCATATGGCCTTTACTATGGGCAACGCTATAGCGTTACCTCTGATGATGTGAAACAGTTATAAGGCTTCCAGCGGTGTTTCCGAAGATTATAAGATTATATACTCAAAGCGTGAACACCGTCAGAAAAGTTCCAAGAGTGGAAGGGGGGAGAGGAAATTGCTACCTGGACTTCTACCTAGATTTTACCTAGATTGTTTTCTGGGAACATTTTTATTCGTTAGATTTTGGGTGAGTGGCTCAATGTTTTTCATTTGGGTTTATTGTTTTTAATTCGCTTGTTTTTTATTTTACCTATTATTTCCTTACATGTTGTTAGCTGGTTTATTTTTCCAATTTCAGTTTTGTTTCATTTTGATCTCCACATCGTTTGTGTTTTGTCTTTTTATTAATTTTTTCTGCTCTAAATCGTTCCACTTTTTGTGCAGAAAATGTAAACTTGATTTTTGAAGACTCTCTCTAATATTGCTGAAGAAGGGAAGCCGCTGACTTCTCGAAATATCCGTCTTGTTGCATCCAGTGTTTTCGTTGGTCTTATAAAAACTCATTCTCGCTTTTCTTCTCGTTTGTTTTTTGTAACCACTCTAAAGACATCAAGAGACACTTGGCATTTGCAAACGCCAGTTTTTAAGTCTGATGCCGATGTGAAGGAACAAAAATTAACCAACAACGTTACAAGTAAGGCTATTCAAGTCACTCAAAATCTCTACTGACATTTATGCCTGTAAAATTTGGACTCTTTAGCATGCAGTGCCGTCTCAACCAGGCAGAAGACAGAAATCAAGCAGTTCATGGTAACGAACTGTAAGTAAGGAGCGACCCGGCTCAATAGTAACCGAAACCCTAAAAACGGTTACCAATAGATACATAAAATGAATCAAATTTTTATGCTGATTTGAAGTCTATAAGTTTCATCAAGTTTAATCTTACCCGTCAAAAGTTACGCGCCTGAGAAAATTTGCCTGATTTTCATAAAAGGAGGAAACACCCCCTAAAATTTATAGAACCTTAATGAAAATCACACCATCAGATTCAGCGTATCAGAGAACCCTATTGTAAAGGTTTCAAGCTCCTATGTGCAAAAAAGTGGAATTTTGTATTTTTTGCCAGAAGATCACGGATGCCTGTTTATTTGTTTCTTTGTTTTTTTGTTTTTATTTTCCAGGGGTGATCGTATCGACTCAGTGGTCCTATAATATCGTGGGAGGGCTCATTCAAATAGAAATTAAAATTTCTAGTGCCCTTTTTAAGTGACCGAAAAATGGAGGGCAACTAGACCCCCTCCCACGCTCTTTTTTTCCAAAGTCACCTGATCAAAATTTTGAGATATACATTTTGTTCAGGATGGTCGAAAATATAATAACTATGTCTTTGAGGATGACTTTATCCCCCAAGGTCCCCGGGGGAGGGCTGAAAGTTCTGAACTTTACCCAATGATTACATATAGGCTAGTATTGGCTATTGGGAAGTATACAGACGTTTTCATGGGGGAATTTTTCTGGTAGTGGGGGGGGGGAGTCGGGGGTTATGTGGGAGGATCTTTCCATGAGTTTTTCATGGAGGAATGGACATTGCTATGAAGGGGGCCTCGGATTTCCCAGCAATATTTAAAAAAACGATCAGAAAATAAATAAATAAAAAAAGTTTTTCAACTGAAAGTAAGGAGCAACATCAAAACTTAAAACGAATAGAAATTATTACGTATATGATTGGGTTGGCCCCCTAGTCAATACCTCGCTCTTTAACCCAAAGATTTTTTAGTACTTTCATAAGAGGTATTTATTCTAATTAACGGGCTTTGAGATTAGGGGGTCATTTTTAAAGAATTGGAACAAAATTCGAACTTCAGCGTAAAGAGCGAGGTATTGACTAGGGGCGAACCCCCTAATATACGCATTAAAAATATATGAATATAGAAGTTTTACTTCTAGCCTAACTTTAGCGTAAATTAATTCGTAAGTTACGTATATTTATTACTAATAAAAATGTTCGTAAATAAAATTAAACAACTTTCGAGAAAGCCATTTAACCAAATAGAAGTAAAATTAATATGTAAATTTTGTTTTAATTATTCATGTACGGTGAGCCAAAATCAAAACCTGCATTAATTCAAAAATGTTCAAAAATTAAATAAAAAACAAGTTTTTAACTGAAAGTAAGGAGCGACATAAAAACTTAAAACGAACAGAAATTATTCCGTATATGAAAGGGGCTGTCCTATCCTCAACGACTCACTCTTTACGCTAAAGTTTGACTCTTTCTCACAACTCTATTTTTTAAAACAATAAAAACTTTAGCGTAAAGAGCGAGGCGTTGAGGAGGAGAGAGCACCTTTCCTATATGGAATAATTTCTGTTCGTTTTAAGTTTTAATGTCGCTCCTTACTTTCACTTACAAAAACTTTAACTGTTTTTTAGCATCCAAAACGACCTTTGAAGAAGGATGGTACTTAAAGCATGCTACATTAAGATTATTTTCTGGGAGGGTGGCGGGGGGGGGGGGAACTTCAAGAAAGTGAAAAATTGCAAACTACATGTAAAATGAAAAAAAAATAATTAAAATTGTCGTAAAAGTCTCGATATTCCACGGAGTTATCTTGATTATTATCTTTATCATAAAGAATGTGCAGAAAAAAAGACAGCCCACAGGGCAGGCGAGGCCATAACCAGAGATGTTAGGGGTTTGACCCCCCCCCCCCTTCCCATGAAATGTCTGTCCTGCTCCTACAGACGTAACAAAATGCATATAAACGAACTTTTATGTGTTTTTTAAAGTTTTTGCCCCTCCCTTAATGCCCCCCCCGATCAAAAATACTGGATACGGCCCTTAGAGTAGGGTATATAAAACAAATGGTAAAGAATAATATATTCTATTGTAACTAAAAACTTGGGGCCTTACAGGCACAAAAATGACTAGCCAAGGGAAAAATTCATCCCGTGAACTATTTTCGAGCCCCCCAGGTCTCAAATAAAATTTCATTGGAGATTGATACGTTCAAATACAAAACAAACAATAGTGAAAACAGCTAAGACTTTAAGACATATATTTTTCATAAGTCAAGGCGATGCATGGGAAAATTAAACAATAAAAAGTTTTCTTTCTCACAAAATTAGAAAAAAACTAAACTAGCTAATAGAGTTTGCAAATTCTGTCGTTTCCCTATTTAGAATATTTCTTTTTATATGCTTTCATAGGTTTTCAAAGTAAAAGTCTCCCTGAAGTTTGTTTTTTTTAATTCTCTTATTCCCAAATTAATATAAAAACCTGTACGCTATTTAGTTTTCTAGAAATGGCAACGTTCAAAGACAACTTTTCACATTTCCCAAGATCCATTAACAAGTCTTTTTGAACTATGAATTTCTATAAAAGTTTGCTTCTGTGTAAGAACTATTTAATTAAGACAAGAAAGATTAATAAAAGAAACAATCTAGCCAGAAAAAAAAAAACTTAATTAAAGAGCACTGAAGATTGAAAAGGAAAAGATGGATGGATATAAGATGAATGGCCAAATAACACGAATAAACCACTTCTGAAAATTGAGAAAGTCCAATTAGTATTGAGTTTCTTTTCAACTTCTTTGAGTGAAACGCTACGACTATTCTAAATTAATTCCCGTTTCTTATAAAAAGGCTTAAGATACCATTGTACTGAATCTTCTTAGAAAGAGAAACTAAAAACACATTAGTTCTTAGGTATCGAGAAGCCAGTTTTATTTCTTTTTTAAAGTTGAAAAGTTGGGCTAAGACCAGAGCATGGTGACAGCAAGGCCGTATCCAGGGGCGAGGTTGACTTAGGGGGTCCCCCCCCCCGAAATGTTTGTGACAGCGTCATCTCTAATGAGAAAACGAAGTAAAAATAAAAGCATAAGACCCTAGATTTTATTAATGGACAAGAAATAAAAGAAAAATTCATTTTCTATATATCACTTAAATAAAAAAAATAGTTGCTGAGTTGGATGATTTTGGTGGCGTATTCTCAGATTTGGGCAAATTAAAAACACTCAATCGTAGAAAAGAAATGGAACCTGAATGAAGCTTTTTTTAACCACGCCTCTTCAAACCTGTCTTCATTTGAGACTTTCAACGAATCACAACGGGGTTGCTTCCAAAACATGAGTTTTTAAGAAAATGTTTATAAACCGCTGATAAAATTGAAGTTCAAATGTTTTCTTAGAATTTTCAAAATCGTTAATAATTCGGAGGAATTTAAGCTGTTGATATAAGCTGTTTTACATATAACTTGTTACTTTTCAGTGCTGATGGTAATTATGAAGTTACGCTAATGACAAAAGCGACCGTGAAATCAAATGGGGAAGTTATATGGAAACCCCCGGCAATATATAAGTCTTCTTGCGAGATTAATGTTGAATGGTTTCCTTTTGACAAACAAAGCTGTATCATGAAATTTGGTTCATGGACGTACGATGGAGGACAGGTAAGCTTATTCGATGAAAATTTAAGGCAAATAGTGGTAAGAAGATTACCGGCAAGCACACAAATTTTAATAAAGCAAAGTCTTAAGCAAGTGGAAAATTTGTTGGCTCGTTCTCAACTCTAAGGAGGAAAAGAATTATTTACAAGATTGTTTCTCCAACAAATAAAATAGGTTAATGTGGAATATTAGAATCGTTATATTCTTATTCTGGTGCATCAATATATTATTTTAAGAAGTTCTACTTTTGTTTGTTGTTATTACGAATAGCCCTTTCCCCCTCGCTCCACGGAGCACAATTCCTTAGCAAATGCCTACTTTGAGGCTAAGGGGATTTTTGTACTATATTTCTCTGTTTATGTATTCATATTTATCCTTTTACCACTTTAAAACACACTGGCAAATTTGCTCCTTATAACTGGAAATCAAGATTTTATTTGTGTTCAGCATTTCACTCAATGCACTACTTCTCCTACAAAATAAGATGTGTTTTAAATTTAAGTTCACAGATCAGAAGCTCATTATTATTATTTTATAAATATTTCTATCCTATTGCATGTTTTCCGTCCCTGTCATCAAAGATCAGACATACCACGGTAATAGAGGACTTGAACGGGCATTGGTTTACCCCTAATGCACAGTAGAGGTAATATACAGTAGCGAAAAGTCCGAAGCTATCCATTGAAAATTTTTGATACGCATCTAAAACAATGCAAGCTTCATAACCCACCTTCGCGCACGCACCAAGACAAGTGTTTCCGATGGAAAACTAAGTAGCAACTGAAACTATGGCTTTGACGCATATACTTCTGACGTATTACTCTGACGATCCGTCAAATTGCCTAATTACGCGCTATGAAATGTGTGTCATCTTTGGAGACACATTTCGCTGCTCGTATATACCTCTACTGTGTCCTTATGCTTCATTGTTTCCACTCAGCATGGTCCAGAAAGAAGTATGTGAGCCCAGAAAATAAGTAGATTGGATGTAGAAACGGTTTCAAATATAAATAGAAAATAAGTAGTTTAGACATAAATTATTTGACGAATATGGATAAGAAATTAGATTTCCCGAGGCTCACAAAAGGATTTTCTCTGATATTTGACTGTAATTGTAAAACCAGCACAAAAATAAAAAGGGACGATATCAGATAAAATACTGGCTAGCTTAACCAAATGTGGTCAGACCAAAAAACATTTTAAATGCTTCACACTATAAGTAAATTAAAAGCAGTCAATGTAAAAACTAACTAACTAAACTAACAACTCATCGCAGCACCAAGCCGCCTGAGGCCAGCACAGCTACGCACGCTCCTCCTCCACCCCAATCTATTCAAAGCCTCCCTTTTTACACCCGCCCACGAAGTTCCCATTTCCTTTAAATCTTTCTTTATGACGTCCTCCCACCCCAGACGGGGACGACCTGCTTTCCGTTTAGCCCTAGATGGTTGGCCGAAAAGAACAATCTTTGGCAATCTGTCATCCTTCATCCGCACAACATGCCCTAACCACCTCAACCTTTCTTTCATTATAGACCTAGAAAGCGGTATTGAACCACATTTTTCGTATAGCCTATTGTTTGAAATACGGTCAGTCAGCCGGGTACCCAGAACAATCCTTAAGCAATTTCTCTGGAAAACATCTAACAAATCTTCATCCGCTTTTCGGAGCGTCCATTCTTCAGAGCCATATTTGACCACTGTCATCACTGTAGCTTCTAAGATTCTAATCTTGGTTTGCAGACTTATCTTCCTATTCTTCCAGACTTTTTTTAACTGTAAAAAAACACCCTGAGCCTTGGCTATTCTATTTTTAACATCTTCACTGCTCCCACCATCTTTACTAATAATACTACCAAGGTAAGTGAAGCTGCCCACCTGATCAATCTTTTCATTACCCAACGTCACCTTTTCATCTTCACTTATTCCTAGCCTTAGTGACTTAGTCTTCCTAACATTAATTTTCAAACCAATACTAGCACCCTGAACTCGCAAAACCTCTAAAACTTCATTCATTTTGCTCACACTTTCATCTAGGATGCTTAAATCATCAGCATAATCCAAGTCTAGGAGACTTTTTCCTCCCCATTTGATTCCGTGGTCTCCCATTGCCTTTTCTGTGCTCCTTAAAACAAAGTCCATCAAAATAATCCATATAAAGGGGGATAGAACACAACCCTGCTTAACTCCTGATTTAATACAAAACCAGCTGCTAACCTCATTTCCTATCTTAACCGCAGCAGTGTTATTCTCGTACATAGCACTAATCACTTTAATGTATTTGTCTGGTATACCATACAAGGATAAAACCTTTACTAAAGCTCCTCTATCAACAGAATCGAACGCTTGCTCATGATATATAAAACTGAGGACCAAAGGTGTTTAAAAACTCAGGCACTTCTCAATTACTAACCTAAGAGTGAAAATTTGGTCAACACATCCTCTACCTTTTCTAAAACCGCACTGCTCTTCTCTTAAAACTTTGTCTACAGCATCTCTCAGTCTAAAAAGTATCATATTACTAAGCAATTTGCTACCTACAGAGACCAGACTAATGCCTCGATAATTACCACACTCACTTTTATCACCTTTCTTATAAAGTGGCTTAATTAAGGTTTTCCTAAAATCGTTAGGTACTTCCCCTTTTTCAAAAATCATATTCATAATCTTCAATAACTTATTTCTAACCTCAGAGCCACCATATTTAAGAAACTCATTTACTACCCTATCAGCACCTGGAGTCTTATTATTCTTTAATCCTTTTAGTAATGTTGCTAATTCCTCCTCACAAAACAAATCTTCCTTCCTTCAATGTAAAAGAAATGAATTTAAAAACCTTTATAACAAAGTATCTCTTTTTTCTCTTCTATAATAGTATGGGCAATATAATATTTTGCCATGATTTTTCTTTTTTGAAAATTCTCACTTTATTTGACCAACAAGATTGAAAAACAAAGATTTCAATTGTGGGTCGTTTTGATCAACAATGCTGATCAACAAGTCCTTTGTTGGTCGCTAGAACACGATTGTTGTTCAACAATGTCTCACCAGAATGGCATGTTGATAAACAATTTCGCCAGAAAACACCTAAAGGCGGAACTCACTTCAAAATACTGTTTCACATTTCAAATCTTAAGAGGAAATATATGCTCTAACATTCTGAAGCTGTCACGTTAGATTTGACCCGCTTCAAAAACATTTAAGCGAATTGTCAACGACCATATGGCTGGCCACCTTTTCGTTTTAGTCGGCACTTCGTTTTAAGAGTGGTGCAAAGGGTTACACTGGCTAGCCGATTGTGATTTTCAGTCTTGATAGTTTTTAAGAAACTAATTAGTCTTTCTACTGTAACATTTGAAAGTTGCAAACTGAAGAGAAATTCGAGTACTTTCAAGACGTTTTCAAACTTCTTACGTCCATTAGGCATTTTTACATTTGCGACACATTTCCAGAACAAAACTTGGTTAACAAGTTCACAGTCCATGTCATCTGGGGGCAAACTAAAGCCAATTCTGGGCACTCTCTTTCAGTGCTTGTTTTGTTCCACGAAGGAAGTCCAGAGGATGCGAAAAAAGATTGCAGGGTCTAGCTTCTCCTGAAATAGCAAAAGACGGATTCACAAGCTCAACAAACTTGTATATTTCACCTTCAAACGGGAATCTTTTCTGAATTTTTGGTTATGCTTCTAGTAATTGTCTTCGTGAACCAAGTGTACATCCTTGCATTTTGTGGTTCTGGAGGTAGGAAACAGCAAAGAAATTCATGCAGAATGTCTTCACTACAGATTCTACTTATTATTCCAACTTGAAAAAAATGGGCACCTCACTCTAGAAAAGCATATTGAATTCGTTGAATATTATAAAAACATATTTTACAAACTCCATCAGTACCTACTGATAGGGGTTTCTTAGCGTCAATAAAACCTGGTTGTTACCATGCGACAGGTCTTCTACTACTAAATTCGTCCAGTAAAGCATCACAGCGTCTCATTTCTCCAATAGGCCTCTTACAGTTTGTTGAAAAGAAAGCCATCGTGTAAGAGAAAGAGCTACAAACTTTCTTTCTGGAACCTGGGGGAATATCTGAAGTTGCTTGTATGCATGTATTCGCTTTGGACTTTGCCTAAGATTTGAAGTTACAGGTCAACAAAGACCCTCAAGTCCTTTAGGCAGCTTTTTCAAGGTATATTGAACACACAAATGGAAAAGATAGCACGGAAACTTCACTATCACAACCCAATGATACTTGGTTGTGATGAGCGTTGACAGACTATGGCAACAGCCCATCTCAGAAGTGTCTGCACAAAAGCAAACCCAGTTCCTTAAGTCAACGCCTTCCCTTTCCAGAGCTTGCAAACATTGGCTTTATTTGTCAAATACCACGTCTGCACTGCAATCTGGGCAAGAGAATTTATCAAGCATATCAACTTTCGTCTCTAAACCACCATAAGCAAAAGTGACGCAAATCGTCAGCTGTTTATCAGCAGACACGTGAGTGGTTTCATCCACGATTGTAGAAAAGCAGTACTGTTTCAACATACCACCTAGTTCTTTACTGAAGTGTGGCTCAAGGGCCTGACGCACCACGTTTGTCCCTTTTCGTTTGCCCAGAACAAGCCTACTCAGTAGTTCTTACCCTGGTAATGACTCCTATCTTTGTGAGATTGTTGTATAGGGTTTAAGGCAAATCATACTCCACTAGGACGCAGTCAATTTTACTTTCAATCTCCGACAAACAATTTTCAACTGATTTGTCCTGGAAGTGAGATCTTATAGATAACATAGTTCGTGCTTAGATCCAGGCTTTCTCACTAGTAAGGTACGCTGATGTTGTGGCATGCTTCCACAAGGATGCCTTACCCTGAGAGTAGCTTTCGTCTTTCTTGCAGCAATTACATTGTGCCTTCCCCTCTCCTCCCAGCTGAGATTTAGTTTCTCCAAGAATATTGTCAAAAATAAGATAAACTTACATAATTTATACATCCACAGAAACGGGTCAGTTTTCTTAAGTACATCTTTACCTTTTTTATTACTGTATGGTTCATTTTTCATTTTTCTGTCATTTTGACTTGATCTGGGAAGGATGACTCCAGCTTTGCCATCCCTCTCCCCCAGGATTTTGACAACATTAAACCACTGGTTGGGGTATGCATCTAATGATCTACCAAGGATGTAGTTGCAAACCATGAACTGGATTAACTCTATTCCTTTTGAATCAAAACGCTTGACAAGTTTAAAAATAAGTACATATGCATCTCTTTAGCAAAAATAGTGAATTATCTGAAAAGTAGTCATATAAATGGGACAAAGCCGTGATTGAAAAAAAAATATCGAAACAGGAATCAAATGCAAGACACTCTGATTTGAAGTCTAATGCTCTACTAACAGAAACACGGCTCTAATAATCTAATTGAATGTATTAGTGATTGAAGGGCCATAACTGTTTAGCTTATGAAGTGGGCTTGGAGAAGGAAAATACAGGAGTTGTTCTTGAAAACCTCCAGTCAAGGGCTTTGGAATATAGTTATTACAATGAAATCGTTTTATACTTATACGCTTTTCTACTTGTAAAGTGACACCAAAAGTGTTGTTTCTAATGCTAAATCGTACTTATGGATGGTAGAGTTAATAAAAGTCATATAGATATTAGGAATAACTTCCAAATGAGCCATTAAACATGACTCTTAGAGTTCTGGTAGCCCCCTAGCCCCAGCTTTTCCACTTGAGACATGGGAATAAAACCGGCGTTTTTAGTGCCATTTCGAACTTGCATAATATGGAATTTATAGAAATAACGTAGGTATTAAAAGTATGTCTACGATGCTCTGGTAGCCTCAGCCCTTGATAAATGGTACAAAAAGTGTCGTTTTTAGAGCCATATGGCACTTGCACGTGGTGGAATTTATAAAAAGCACGTAGATAGGAGAAATAGCTTTTGAATGAGTCATTAAGAACCTCTGCATGATGTTCTGGTAACCCGCTAGTCCTTGTAAAAAAAAAAAAAAAAAAAAAAAAAAAAAAAAAAAAAAAAAAAAAAAAAAAAAAAAAAAAAAAAAAAACCTGGACCAACCTCTCGATATGAGAGGAAGCAGAAGGTCCCTGAGATTCCATGTTTCACTATCTCAATGGCTCTTCGACTGCTGATAGTAGTTAGTAAACTAGCAAATAATACGTCACTAACTCTAGCAGTTTTAACCTGAACGGCCTAACTAAGGTGACACAAAGTAACCAAAATAAACAAAATTGCGTCCAGGTCAGTCCCTTTGAAATTGTAATTGGCTACCTTCGAGATATGAGAAGATTCCACTCCTGACAGAGATGCCACTACTAAAAACAATTGCACCCTTCCATTCTATAAAACATAGCATTATAATTCAACAGAATCAAAACCAAAATAATTAGCTGGCACGAAAACTTAAGCCCCCAAAAATAAGTAGAAAGTAAATAGATAAGTAGATTTAACATTTAGAAGTAGAAAGTCCAAAAATAAGTATTCTACTACCAAGATAAGTAGAAGTGGAAACACTGTTATGCTTATCCTTTGAGGTAGGCTAGCTTAGGAGTTATATAGCTTCAACCAATGGAAACTTCGATTTAGGATGTTTGGCCCCTGAGACTGTGACAGTGCGCTATTCTTAATCTGCCGCCATTTTCGAGATGCTTAAGGCTCTTTTTTGAAATTCCAGAATTTCTTTTGTAGTTACAAATGATTTTTCAATTGAATATGGATGAAAGTTTACCTTTTTGAGTCTGTTTCAATTGAAGATGTTTATCTAAAAACAATTTTCCAAAGGAGTGAAGGGATGGTAAAACATGTTGTATAATATTTTCTTAAAGTTCAAGAGCCTGAACCACCAACAAGAAAGCGCTCGAAGAAGAAAATTTCCAAGGAATGTGTTATTCGGATTTTGCCTTAGTTCAGGTTGTTGTTTGCAAATTCGATAAAATCCTAAAGCCCATCTAATAAAAACTGTTTTGGCATTACTATTGAAAATCAAACAACGTTGTAAAGATCCTGTGTAGGTCTGGCTGTGTCTCCTGTATGCATTGTTTGATCCGATGAACACTACACTGTTCATCGGATTGCCAAGAAACTTTAAAAAGTCGTTCAGTACAATTTTGCCAAGGCTTTATGAAAATGTTTCGTCCAACCTTCAAGACCCTCTTACGGGGATGTGGTTGTCCATAGCTATATTTTCAGGCTCTCTTGTTGATAAATTTGTCAAAGGACAAAGGATTTCTCCAGGGGACTTAGTTATCAAGATCAATCAAGAACTTGGAGGTTGACAAGCAACAAGAGTTTACATTTGCTAATGAATGAGTGAAAGCACGCTTGTTTTTACAAATACATCATATCTCGACGGAAGAAAAAAAAAGTACAAGAGAAGGATTTTTTATTGAACTGGAATTTTTATCGAATGAGCGAAATTTTATACGCAAGGATAATACACAGGGTAACTGTCTAGGGAGGGAATCATCCGGGAGGGGCATTAGCCTGAAAAGCGTTAATGCACATGCAACTACGAAAAATCATTGAAAGTTGAATTCAAAGTGTTTTCTTTGGGTAGGGGAGCGGGGAATTATTTGGACACTATAAATACATAAACAAATTTGAGATTTTCATTGAAAATCAAATTCAAAACCATGTTTTTTTTCTGGGTTTACCGGTGACAATTGTTCTAAGATTTTTAATTATGCTTGAAAAATAGAGCGGGGTGTAAAATATCAAGTGGTCAAATCAAATTCTTGAAAAATAGAGTATAAAAATATCAAATGGATGGTAAGTCTGAAGGAAATCAGGGGCGTAGTTTTCTATGGGAAAGGAGGGGGAGGGGACAACAGCCCCTCCCAGGCCTTGGTTTGCCTCCTTCGAGATCCCAGCATGCCCTCTCCCCAGCTGAAATTTACTTTTTTCATTCATAAAGTACCTTTGTAGTACTTTTAAAGTACTAAATAGTGGCTGTATGATACCAAATGGCTTACTTTTTTTTTAGTTTTTACTGTCATTTTCACTTGATTTGGATATACGTATATATATATATATATATATATATATATATATATATATATATATATATATATATATATATATATATTATATATATATATATATATATATATATATATATATATATATATATATATATATATATATATATATATATATATATATATATATATATATATATATATATATATATATATATATATATATATATGTAAATTTAGTTAGAAACTAAGCTAGCTATCCTAGTCTTAATATGTGAGGGTTTTATTTGTCCGTCGACTTGCCCAGAAATGGCTCGCGGATCGCCATAACGCGTGGCACTCTTCCGTCGACAATTTCTGGCAACAAAGCTTTCGTATAAAATTTATGGAATTTTGGAAATATTTTGTGTTGCCAGAAATTTAAACAATAGTAACATTCTAACAATAGTATCTATTCGAGTTCAATAAATCGAATCCAATTTATGCTCGAGGGTCGTAAATGAAAATTTAATAGGGCTTTACAAAGTGCACAATATCACAGTAACTTGTCTTTCACTTGCCAAAGTTTACTTGATACTAATTAAAAAATAAAAATGTAAAAGAAAACATATATATAATGCCTAACTATGACAGAATTTCCACCTAATTGCTTCTATAAGCCACGTAAAATAGAGTTAATTTTTCTCGGTCTGTCAATCAAGGCGGATGACAGCACAGAAATTCCCAAAGCGGCAAGATCAGTCAAATGATAATTCCTTTGAAGGGATTTTCAATATTTTTTGAGCAGGTAGACTAGAATACTTTTAGGGACTGATCTTTCCTGTACTTAAATTAGACAATTCTGGTCGGATTAATAGGAAAAACAGAATTCATACTTCCTGATCATGTAAGTCTCATTAAAACTAATATCTCTATATCAGGCCCAAATTGAAAGAAATTAAATGGTTTTTCTAAGATATCTGGGCAAATTTAGTGTCAGCTTTTAGTTTTCTCTTGTTTATTTAAATCTATTATCTAAGTTCTATAAGTTATATCAAGGCCGCCAATATAATTCTAAATAGTTTGACCACACAAACTAAAAACGTTAATAATGGACGCGAAAGGGCAAGTCCTTATCGTACAGCATCCCGTTAATACCTGTCCCGCTGACTATCTTGAGACCTCGCACTTGCAACACAAATACTACACAGTCCCTTTTGATCACATTGTTCACATTTTTTTGGCCTTCAATTAGCAGGTTAGTTAATTATGATTTCTGTCATCTAACACACTTCCAAAATTCAAGGCTGTATCCAGGGGGGGGGGTTTTACCCGGTTTGAGCCCCCCCCCCATTTTTGACAGAGTCGAAAATTAGTCTAAAAATACCTGTAAATACGGTTCTGATCAGCTTACGCAGGATGTTAGACAAAGTCCACGGGAAAAAATAGGGTAACCCCCCCCCCCGAACAAAATCCTGGATCCACTCATGCCAAAATTATAAACATTTCTTTTTCAATAAATTCTCTGAATTTCGTATTCGAAACTTTTATTTATTTGTTATTCGAACTAATTATTCAAATACTTTTCAAATTTAAAAATTATTACTGTCGTTATTTTACATGTGCGCACAATTTTTCATTTTTTTAGGGGGGGGGGAGTGGGGAGGGAGAATTTTCTGTAGGGTGAATTCCATGTTTGGGTGGGTGGAAGTTTCCATTTTGAAATACATTTTATTTGCATGTCTTTTTCTGACTCTTTGCGTATGTAATCAAAATAAATTACTTAGGTAATATATACAAATGTAAGGAAAAAATCGATGCTCGTGTTTATCGATGTGCATTGTCGTGTTTTAATTTGTGTACTCGACTTACTAATGAAGGGGTTCTTCCACGGGGGAATTTTCTGTGTGGGGGGGAGGTTCAGGTGTGAATTTTATACGGTAAGGGTTTCCAAGGGTTAGGGAAGGGGGAATCTGCATGGTTTGAACTTTCCCGTGGGTGGAGAATTGTTGGCGGGGGGCATTTTTCGGGGGACATTTTTCAAATGCGTGTACATTGAAAAATACAATCATTGTTAATACGGTGGGATTTTCTGCGGGGGAAAATTTAGCTGGGGGTTTCCATGGAGGGATAGTTTTCCGCAGAAGGATTTCTTATGGGGAATTTGACTTGAATTTGCTTTATTTTGAGATCGCAGCATGGCGCGACGGGTAAGCTAGTTGTTACTAAAGTCCGTGTTAGAGTTTCGGCTGTTCTCGGTCTTGGCATCTCTTTACTTATAAGCTAGTTATCACGAATTCTTTGACCAATAGGCCATACGAGTTGTGTTGACAAAGTACTCCTGCGGAGAGTTTTGACTTCCTAAGTGCTTCGCACCTATGTCTTGGCCAAGCAAACTTTAGGCTCATGTTATATCCTTTAATAAGCATTGTTACAAATAATTGCAGGTGGATTTACGTCTAATGCAAGAAGAATCTGACTTGTCAGAATTTTATCTCTCCGTTGAATGGGATATATTAGAAGTTCCAGCCAAAAGGAATGAAGACTATTTTCCGTTCCGTGAAGAACCTTATATAGGTAAGAAATATGTTTCTCCCGAGAGGTCAGACTCTTATTTATTCTTTACCTTAAGCCTAATAATTTGTTAGATTTCTGAAAAAACTCAAGGTCAAGGTCATGTTTAAAAAAGAAAAGGTCAATCTTCGTATCATTGAACCCTTGTATAACTAAACCCCGTACAATTGAACCCATGTAAATGAAGTCTAGTGCAACATAACCCCCGTTTAAATAAACCTCTGTGAAAGTCAACCTTTGTGCAATTCAAGCCCATTTAACAGAACTTTTGTTCAACTGAACCCTCTTTTAACTCAGTCCCCGTTTAACTCAATCCTTATTTAACTCAACCACCATCTAAATCAAGCCCTGTTTGACTCAACTCAACCCAAGGTCGAAGAATTAGTTCGAACTAGCGCTGGTTAGAAGCCAAAAATTTCCTTCTCGTTTCATTTGAACTATATAACTTATAATACCCATATGGCTATCCCAAGAGCTTTTCAAAATTGAAAGAAACGGGACTTGTATGATATACGCCCTATCTAATGTTTTTCTAATAATGATAATTTTAATAACCCATTCAAAAAAAGTACATAAAAACGCATCAATGGAGCAAAAGAGAAATAATAGAAAAAAGAAAAAAAAGACACTAATGCAACAAATTCACACAGCACATGAAAACAATCAATTAACAACAAAGAGCTGTTAAAATAAAGAGTAACTCAAGGGCTAATTGCCAAACTTAGGCTATTAGATGGATCTAAGGACCTCAGAAACTTGGCTCGGCGTTTCAAAATGGCAGCAACTGGCTCCGCAGCACCATACTTATTACTTAAAAAGGAATTTTTGGCCCATAGAGGAACATTCAATAGAAACTTTAAAAATTTATAGAATGTAGATCAAAGTTTTCTCTTATCCGTTAAAGAAAAAATATTCCAAAACGGAGCCAGTGCTAAAACATGGGGCATTACTAGCGCATTATACAGTCTATGGAGAAGGGTAATTCGGCGATTATATTTTACCTTTGTTGAAACAAGAGTTCCGCACGCTTTCCTGGCTTTTTTACAAAGTAGGCCAGCGCGAGTAAAAATCATATCTGAGATTATTGGCAGTCCTAAATACATAATGGAACTAGATCCTATAACTTGCTGATTTCCAAATTTACAAACAGCACCAGAGGAATCACCATTAAAAACAATAAACTCACTTTTACTAGAATTAAACGACAGGCCAATCCCTCCATACATTTCATTAAGAATATCAAAATTCTCTTCAATACGAGTTAAGGATCTACTTATATTAAGAATATCGTCTGCATAATTTAATAATGTAATATCTACACCACGAAATAGAAAACTTGGTTTAACATACTTTTGCGCCTCTATAATGCTGTTATTATACAGTAGAGGTACATATTTCTAAATGCTAATATCACAGACTGGTCAACCCCGCCCTTAAGAGCCGACAAGAGTAGCTGGGAATGAATCCCCGAATCGAAAGCCCGGCGCACGTCGTGACTTGCGAGCATAAATCTTTCATTTGAGTCATGGGCTTCTGCCATTACATTAGCAAGAATATAATGTACATGTTCACGACTAACCCCCTTTTTGAAACCAAACTGGGAGTTGGGAGTAGAACGCTTATCTATGAGCATATCCACTACAAGTAGTTCCATTAATTTACATAAAACTGGTGACACGATTATTGGACGGTACGATAAATATTCATATGAATTTTTCCCCCTTTTTAGTATCGGTATACTTACCCCCCTACAAAATAAATGTGGAACAAAATCGGAGTTAAAGACCATCTATAACAGTAGTAATTTATCACAAAGTAATTTATCACTGGCATGAACTGAATGTAAACCACATAGCTTATCAAAACCTCTAGATTTCTTCTTTTTCAGCTTTAAAATAGAGCAAAAAAGATTAGAAATATCTACAACAAAACTGTACCTAGACCTACACGACCTAAAACACTTATCAAACTCCCCATTAAACTTATCCTCGAGCACAGGATTAGGGGATGAGAATTCAGCCGTAAAGTGAGATAACCAATCATGTTCATTTGAAGGAGTAGTTTCAGACTTTGTAATACTACTTTTTCGTTTAAGTAGTTTCCATACCATATTTGGCTCCTGACTAATCTTCTCACTATGTTTATGAATAACGTCACATTTATGCTTAGATAAAAGCTTTCTAAATTCACGTTTACTATAAAGACGAATCTGGTTAACAACGCCAGATATAGGCCGATCACATTCATTCCTTATCCCAAGCCAAAATTTTGCTCGACGACAAGCTTCACTAAAAACTGGGTTCTGCGACCACTTAGGAATTTCAGTACCAAATTTGACCTTGCGTGTTGGGACAACAGCCGTTTCAGCAGATAATAAAGCATGAGTTATTTCACTGCAGTAAATATTAAGTAGCACTTGTCTCTCCTTATCTGGTATATGCACACTCTGTTGAAGCAACTGAAAAGGCGCTTTTGTCTTATCTAGAATATTATCTAACATAGCTTGATAGAGGATAGGATTAATCTTATTCCAATCTTCTCTAGTAATCCACTTTTTGGTATAACCAGCATTAGCTGCTTTAATTATTTTAAAACTCTTTATAATTGGAAAATGATCTGATGAGCAAACACTCAGATCTACATGAGAGTTGCCATGCGTCTCAATCATCGATGAACTTAACATAAAATCAAGAGAAGAGGTAGAGCCAGAATTACGTACATAAGTAAAGTCAGAATCATTGATGGTCAGGCACAGATCGTCACAGGAGGCTAACAATAATTGGGTTCTTGCACTATTATTATTTGTTAAATCACAATTCATATTTCCGGCAAGAATACATTCGAAACCTTTACTAAGACAGCTCCCAATAGAATTAGAAAGCTTACTGCATGCCCCACTAAATTTCATTTCAGATTTACTGTTTCTATAGTCAGTAGGCATATACACAGAGAAGACGATTGTCTTATGGATCTTAACAGCGATGAAAAAGTCAGATCTCTTATATAACACAGGGTTTAATAAGCCACTAACTAAGATGGCCACCCCACCAGATGGTCTACCTTTTACAGATGACTTTGCAGGAACCGCAAAAGCTTTCACTCCTTTTTTTAACTCGAGGATACTGGTGGCTTCTATTGATAGAAAATGTTCCTGTAAACAGACTATATCATTAAAACACAACAATCTCTCCAACAATGGTAGTTTTTTCATCACACCACCATTTAAGTTCCATGAGGCTACGCGTAATGTATCGAAACTCATTGCTTTGACAGGACTTTCTGGGCTTCTGGACATTTAATACTGTAGCATGGATGCCTATCAGATCCACACAAAGCATATTTTTGAGCATTTTGGCGAGGAATAGCCCGAGAATTTGAATGACTTCCACCGCACTTGGAGCAGATTGGACGACTGGTACACGATTTAGCTGTATGACCGAATGATTGACAATTATAGCACTGCATAGGCTTAAATATGAATTACTTTACTGACAACCTTTCGTAACCAAAAATTGGCGGAGAATCCATTACAGAACTTAACTGAAGCTTGTTATTGAACTGTATCTTAAAGGATCAAGTATTACCCTTCTGTGTTGCCTTAACACAAGTTGGTATTATTGCACAAAGCTCTTCTGCTGAAATTTCATTTGGAACATGACGAATCATTCCTAAAAATGAAGGGCTTTCTACTTTTGCATTTACTGTTGTATCTTTTACACTCCCTGTTTCAGCGAGTGATTCCGCTGCCCTTTTGTTGTTAAAAAAAAGTTTCCGTTCAGTTTTTCTTGCTTTTAATTCAACAATATTTGAACTATTATCTCCACATATACTGTCTAAATATGCTTTTCGCGCTTTAGGGTTTGGTAGATCTTTGGGGAGATTCTTTAAGACTACAGCATATGACGATTTCGCTGCAGTAGAATGAGGCTCAGCAACACAC
This sequence comes from Artemia sinica, assembly GCA_027921565.1. Taxonomy (NCBI): domain Eukaryota; kingdom Metazoa; phylum Arthropoda; class Branchiopoda; order Anostraca; family Artemiidae; genus Artemia; species Artemia sinica. Next base: position 32,445,793 of record CM051264.1, read on the forward strand.
ACAGGAGGAGCAGGAACATGAGAAGAGGGACTAGACCCAACAAAGTTGTTAAACTTGACGCACAATTCGTTTAATTTTCTGGTAAGAGTAGCCGTGATCTCGCCTGAGATTAATGGAGCTTCATCGGGCTCGAAAATCACAAAACGTGGCAAATAAGTCTTTTTATCTTCACACACATGAAATACTTTTATAATATCCAAAACATTGTCTATAATTTTTGTTCGCACAGTAACACGAGTAGAAATTCCTGCCAGAGGCCACAACAATTCCTTAGCATTAACTATTGAATCCTCTGAAAAAAATTCCACTGCTTTTCGGGCTATATCGTCAGAGCGATTCCCGGCTTTAATTGCACGACAAATGTAATTTAGAATAGGATCCCATATATGACTGTCGTCACTCATTATTGTAATAGCAGAAACACAGTCAACAATACATATACCACAGTCCTACTATAAGCTTTTGTTTTCAATCTTATAGCTTAAACATAATAATTTCTCCAATAAACAATCGGGGATTTATCGTCAATACGAAAAACTGGTTCAGCAGGTATTTCTAATTATCCAATAAATAATCCAACGACCTGTTATCACCTCGAATGTACAAATGAAACCGTCTAATATGTAGCCTATCTCTGACGGTCAATCATAATAAAATATACCAAAGTAAGATAAAAATATAATACTTCAGAAACAAATTTGGGCTAAATATTTGCACATTCAGGGGGGTAGGGGTTAAGTATAGCGGTCTGCATGCCAAATGTATTAGGTACAATTATTCTGCATATTATCTAGTAAGAATTGCTTCTAACTTCACACTGCATAAATACTTTACCCCCCCCCCACCGCCACCCCCCCCCCCCACCCCTAATGTGCAAATATATAGCCCAAATTGTATATTTTCCATCTATTCTGTCACTTCTCTTTGTCTTATCTCACGCTAACTTGTAAGAAAGTAAAAAAAAAAAAAAAAATCGGTTCTATAGTGCGTCAATGAATGAGCAACTTGAGCGGTAGGGCGTTTATCATATAAGTACCAAAGAAACTCTCAAAAATTGGTCTATTGCTGAAATCATGACCTGAAAAAGTAAATTTTCGGTTTTATGCAAATTATGAGCTTTTTAATTAGTGCTCGGAAATGGATTTGCCAAGGAGCAAGTAAAAACACTGATTTTGTACCCGGTTCCCAAAGTCCTTTCAAATGGAATTTTGAATTTACGTAAAAATTACGTTTTCTATTTATATTGCTGGTTTGAGGAGGGTTGAGATGATTGTTGATTTGAATGAGGGTTGAGCCAAATATGGTTGGGCTAAACGAGTTTTGAGATGAGTGAAGATTAAGTTAAATGAGTATTGAATTGAATGGGGGTTGAAATTCCCAAGGGTTGGATTACGCGGGAATTGAGTTGATTGAGGGTTGAGTTCAACGGGGTGGAATTGAATGGTTATTGAGTTGAATGAGTGTAGATTTGAATGGGGGTTGACTTGAATAGGGGCTAGGTTGCACGGAAGTGACTTGCACAAGATTGAGATGCACGAGGGTTCAGTTAAACGGGGCTTAAGTTGCACGAAGGTTCCCTTGCACAGAGTTCAGTTACTCAAGGGTCAGTTGAAAGATGGTCAGTTGAACGGGGGTTTAGTTGAACGGAGGTTCAATTGCATGGTGGCAAAGTTACAAGAGAGTAGTGACAGCATAATGCTTTTAGAATGAGCCATAGGCACTACTTCTTTTTTCCTTAGATGACGAAGAAATTTAACGGCTTTACCCCTCAGGGCAAGGTGCAGGTGCATGCTACATAATAGGGAGTGTTTTTTTCGAGATGCATGTGTTAATTACTTAAAAGTCTAGAGGTGCAGGGCTTGTTTACTTCAGGATTTCTTTGGTCGTTATGGCATAAAAGATAAAAAAAGGATAAAAAAAATAAAAGATGTTTTCTAAAAGACGCAGGTGCTTGTTACATAAGAGTTTCTACTGATTTTTTTTTAAAAACATTCAGGGGTCCCGCCAAATCGATATTTCTTTGGTTGTTACGTAATATAGAATGTTTAGTTATGCAAATTTTACATAATAAACAGTTTCAGAGTCCGTTAGTCAAGTGGGGAAGTCTCAGCTGTAAAACATGATCATGGTACAACATCTACAGGTGAGGGTGACGCTATCTTGCGTACCTTGTTGGATCTTACGACTTGCGTCAGCATTGAAAGAGAGTTCAGTGTGTCAACATCAAGGATATTTTTCATTAGTTGTTGATGCTTTTACTCTATTGAATATTGAAGGCGCTAACAATGGCGAAATGAAACCCAGAGTGCCTAATGCTGCAGTAGAAATTGCAAGGGGTTGCCTGCTAACCCTAGAATGGGACGACATATTTGCGGCATATGTAATATCATTAAGAAAATTCAAGTCGGAATATTATTCATACTTTGCAGCAAAAGTGAATATAATACATATATAGAGACTATAAGTTGAATTACATGCATTAGTAAAATATATTGAAGACAAAAACCTGGATCAATCTTTAAAAAAGGTTTAAGTTTATTACTAGTGAAAAAGAATTTGAGTTAGTCTATAATCGGTAGTGAGAGTGTCAAGATTAAAAAATGACTAGATTTGACAACCAAATAATCATACGAACCTAGTGACTTTGGCAAATCGTTTGATTCTGGATGATGATTTTCTACAGTTATCTCATCAAAGGAAAATATTTTCTCAAAGAATGCTTAACGATATAATGAGAAATAATTCCCCCTTTTGGTTTATTGTATGAAGCGTTTACGTCGTGGCCCAGATGCATTTACTCAATTTATTGACATATTAATTGAAACAAAACAAAATGATATGGTGGTTTTGCTTTTAACCACTACCTAGACGGTCATTTTTAAGGCAACGGAAAATAAGTCAAAATATCCTGTCTGAACAAGTTTTCTGAGGTCACTTGATTACGCCTCCTCCTAGAAGATATTCATTTTGTGGATCGAAATTCAGTTGTTTTTGGAAGTGAGACAGTCAACATTGAAAAAAATGTTTTACACATGTCTATTAGGTTTGTATACATTGGACAGCTGGTCATCTTCAGAAGAATTGTATTATCATTGATGATTATAATGAAAAGTGTAGATTATACACTCCATGTAAATTTCATTGAGGATAGGCAATTCAAATTAAAGACTGTAATTCCTGTTTTGAAAAGATTTTTGACACTCACACTCGAGGTTTCCTGTGCTCTAATTGTCACATTGATAAACGTGATCAATGGGAAGATACTTACCCTGGCATGATTGTAAAAAACCCTAAACTAGATTTCAGTTTATTTTTAAGAGACTGGTATTGTCTTGATTTTAAATTGCTTTGTGAGGAAGAACCTGGTCTACGCTTCAATTAATAGAGTAATAAGGGAGTCTGGTTTTTACGATATCGCTGTGAAGACAATGGTTACTATGATTATAAGCCTACTGATATTTATTTGGCTGTTACCGAAAGTGATTCTTCATATGAAAGTTTTGTGTTCAACATTGCTTCAAATAAGCAAAATGAAACAAGTGAACCTTATAATATGAATCAAAATAGTATCGCTGACTCTATGAAGAGATATAATGAAAATGAAGTTACTTTATACTGTAGAAAATGTGATCCTAAATTTGCATGCCAAGATGAATACAAGTTGAATCCTGACGAACTGACGCCACTTGTCATTAAGGATGGTAACCTGTACTTGAAAGACGAAATCTAAGGGACAAAGAGTTTTTTACATAAAAGTTTTATTAATAAACAAATTCACGCACCTTTTTAAAGGATTTCACTCCTAAGGCACTAAAATTAATGTTATACAGGCAAGAAAGAATATTTTCATCTAGAAAGTCCTTCAATCAAGGAATGTCACCATAAATGCTATGAAATTCTTTGTAAGTATATCCGCAACGTCGAAAAATAAAATATAATAGTGCATATTAACCAGAGCTTTTGGTTGATAAATCTTGTGCTCGTTTTCGGTTTTGAATAATAGATTTTCCACTTTATTCAAGATATGTTTTGAAGTGAGGCGTTTAGAATGCAATCGGGATGCAAAGAGTATCGAAAAATTCAATATTCGTCGGTGTTTTTAAGACACATAGCCAATGCCCCGTCTTTACAGTTGATGGATTACTATTAACAATGGTAAGGGTATTGTTAACACTTTGAATATGCTCGAGGAAATCCGAGGGTATGCAATAGGATTTGTATTTGGACATTTAGGGATCAAAATTGAATACATTTATTATTTGATTTGTTTTCACGGTGCCAAGTCTAATAGAACAATGCTATAAGGGGTAATTTCCCAATAGGATACAAATTGATTTATTGAGACTAATGTTACACTCTCCTCCAATAGCTAGGCATAGGTAAACTCTAAACGTACTGTACCTGTTCGGACAATAGTTATATCTTGAATTGCCGGACAAATCCAATGCAATGATACCCAGAGTTTTGCAAAAATCTCTTCGATTATTCAGTTTTCAAATAATTGTGAATCTTGATCTAGGGATTGCATTGTCAATTGATTCAAGATCCTGCAGGCTATATCAAAGAATAAATCATTGAGTGGAATTCCATTGACTTCAAAAACAAGAGGTGAAAGTCCAAACATTCCAAATTTAGGTAGAGAATTCGTCCATGATCCAACTGCAATTTCATTTATTTTAAAGCCAAAGTGAGTTTTGAAGGAATTTTACCATTGATAAACGACCAATCGGTCTAGGTATGTGTTCCCGTAGCAATATGTCGTTGATTTGTGATTGTGTATGGAACCCCAAATTTAATATTATTTCCACTGGCTCCTAAATTTCCGATTACCAAAGCAACAGAACTGATTTTCGTACATGAAGTATTGCCTAGATGAGAGAGACTGTTCCATCAGGTGTAGTGCCAAGTAACGTTTATGCAAAATAAAATTGAACGGTGCAAAATATAGCTTTATATCAATATTAACTTCGGGAGGCAACCATTGAGGTATATTAAATATCTCATGAGTTATTTTCCCAATCAAATGTAAATCTTTAGTTGTCGCATCTCTATTTATATTGCTAATGTCAGTGTCCGCTTTAAATTCATATCCAATAGCAAAACCTTTCAATAGCATATAGGACATTGGAGTCATCAGCATAAATTGTATATAACAGGAATAATTTGAAAGATTGTTGCTTGTTCTCACAAGCGTTCCATTTATGTTGACACTGATTTGTCTAAACAAATTGCTTAGTTCACAATTTTGAGTAGGATAACCCGTCGGCTGCATTCGGTTTTGCATTGTTAGATTTTTTGCCACTCACCTGTAAATCTATAAATGTGGAAGTCAAATCTATTAAATAATCTTCACTGGAATAAATTTGAAAATGTGCATTTTCAGAGAGCGGTTGTTGCGGATAAATTTCTTCATAGTAACCTTGTTTTACACTTACGTCAACATTTTCTGCATTGAAAAGACTTAGAGATGAGGTGACTGAAGGATGAGATTTTTTATATGATAGATATGCCATTTATAGAAAAATAAATCCGTTTTCGATCTAAAAATTTTTATTTATGGTTTCTTTTTCTTCTTTGACAAGAGCGATGCTTTACGCTTCCGGGCTGAGTTGAGAAAGATGAGTAATGAGTTGTGTCTTGCCCTTTTCAGACCTCTCCTGCTCTGTCGTGATTTCAATTGCTCGCCGAGGGATCACGCAACGGACCTGAGATTTTGTGAAACATTTTTTATTGTAGTGGTGGATATCTTTGTGACTGGATTTTTGTTCAAGAATACAAAGAATACAAGAAGTACAATACAAGAAAACAAGGACATTGGTATTGCCGATGCAAGATGTCTCGACAAAGTATGCGTAAAGAGATATACAATTTTCTAACGAGAACCCGGGTGCATAGTCTGCATGGATAACATGATCCTTACCACTGAAATTGTTTGCTTTAATAATAGGATCCTTAAAACCGAGAAGTTCACGTAAATCATCACGAGGAAAATTCTTTCATTCTGAAATTGATTGATAATGTAAATCCTCCTTTCTTCTGTTGAATTACTTGAAAGTGAAGCCACCCTTTTCTCGACTTGAAATTTTTTTTTGTTGATAACTCGACACAGCTCATGTATATCATTGTATTCCTCGTTGGGTATGCTGTCAAAGGGGTAATCATCAGAGTTAAAAGTTGCCACAAAACTCTCGTCGGAGAAGTCAAAGGGTCTAAGTTTTATGTCATATGTACAATCCTTTCTCAGGATATCATATGTATTTTTAAGAACACAATCAACAAGAGCAACTTCATACCTTCCCTCGAATTTAATGGCGGGGGAGAGTTGTGTCAAAAATCTCTTGTTTTATTCAATTCATCATACAGGGAGAGACATTAGACATGAATGTCACATTAGGCATTGTGTCATTAGGCATTGTGAACGTCTTCAGCGACAATCTAAGAATCAAAATCAGGGCTGTATCTTAGCCAGTGAACAAACAACGGTCTCTTACCCTTGCAAGTTTGACTTTTTAATATCTTTTCAGTTTGGTATATTCCATTTTTGTTTAACTTTTTGTAATTCATACTCGTAAGAACCACCCCGAATCTCGTCATCTTTGCTATCACGTAGACGATACGTTACAGGCTCAGTGTCTAAGACTTTTGATACTTTAAGAATTTCAGTGGACCACAAATAATTCTCCTTTCTCAAAATATTACTTGTTCGATTGATTCGAAGTGTATCACCAACATTAAATTTTTCTTCACAACTTTTCAGTGGAATATTATTTAAGAAAAATATCAAGTGTATTATTACTGTGACGAACTTCAAGAGGACTAAGATTGGACAGGGATCGATTAGGACGTTGCCTATAATCAAAATGATCTTATCTATATCATGAATAAAAGCAGCAGCATTTTTAATTGTACAATATCTCGAGACTAAAATTCAAATTTTTCTTATCAAACGTTCAGCCAATGTCACCTTTATCAGACCATGACAATGATAGGGAATTGTATTATAGTTACATACAATTCTTTTTACATTTGGATTAACAAATTCACTACCCTGATCTGTTTGAATTTTCTATAAGAATCTTTTTCAAAGGTAGGTTCAAGGGCTCTAGCAACTTCATCGCCTCTCTTTGAACGCAATGGAACGGCATATGCATAGCGACGAAAGACCCTGATTGCAAGAAAAATAGATTTGTATTGACTATTGTAACGTCTTTGAATCTTGTCTAGAGTCAAAATATCTGCTTGTAATATATACCTTGGGCAAAAGGCTTTAGTTTTTCGATTTTGAATTCCGCGAACTCTATGAATTCGACGAAGAGTTTATCTGGGTTCATTCTGTAAACACTCTGTTGCCAAAATCTTTTTAACCCCAGCAACTCGAGAAAGTGTAGTGGGGGAACCAAAACTTCCCGCTTCACCAATATTTCATAAACACGTTTCAAAACTTGAGCTATTTTGAACGTAAATGCTGTGTAAAGCATCTGCTATCCTGTTGCAGACTAATAGGTGATGCACAGATATTAAGAAGCCTTCGTTTTTTACCTCTTAAATCATCACCCCCACTTGGTGTGCTTTCCGAAAATAATTTAAAACATTATTTGATATTTTTCAATATTCTCTTAATCGATTTAAAATATGTTTATTTCCATAAATACTTTTTGGAGGGTTTGAAGACTTTAAGAATTTATACAAATGAGTATCAATTGATTCACGTCTTTTACGATTTGCAATTACACATCAATTAAATTGTAACTCTTGCCGTGGATTACAACTTCATTCTTTTTGTCATAAATTTGCAAACGTTCATTTTTGGCGAGATAAGTCAAGAATCTTTTACTTTGCTCACGATACGAATGAAAAATTAGGTCTACAACACTTGATGAAACTTTAGATAATTCTTCTTCTTTCTGTTTTGGTGCTGGTGGTGATGCTTAACTTTCGAAACTTTGAGTGTGATCAATGACATTTACTTTGAGTTGTCTTTCACGGTACGATTTATGCCTATCGATACGTTGAAGGGCATTTTGAAGCCAAATTAATTTTACATCTTCGGTAATTGTCTCATTGTTAAGAAATTTATGAAGATTATCTTCAAAAGGCTCTTTTGGTGAAAGAGCGAGTTCTGTTGGCGTCAATTTGTAAGGTTTAGACATTTCTAGGGAATAGTGTTTACAAGTCCCACAATTGTTGGCATTAAAAATGAAAAGAAACTATTACCTGCTTGAACAAAGTGTCTTCTTTTAAAATTTTTCTTTTTTTATTTGCAAGCTAGGGCATGTACAAGTGAAGGATATTGTTTTTTCTGTTACCTAACTACTTCTGAACCTTAAACATTGCCTTCAGTTAAATTTAAACAAAACTCAGATAGGAGACTAATGAATTCATTGTCAATGCCATGTTTAAGTATAGCTTTCCTAAGCCGTGGTTTTGAATTACCTAGGGCGGAAAATAAACGTCTGTTTTCATGTAGTTTCTTCAGTGTCATGATGGCAACTAAAGACCTTTTCACTATTCCCGGGTAATTTCATTGTCAAAAACATCCGTGACTACGCCTAAATCTTTGGCCATGTTTTGATTGATTTTGATTGAGATCAAATAAAATGTAACCAAAGGGTTTATTCGTTGCTTGATTGTATACCGAGACTAAAAAATTCGATTCACCGGGATATATTTACTTGTTTAAAGTTATAAGAGAAGTGTTTTCTTACATTTACTCCAATGAAAGAGATTATTGAGAACAACGGTTAGGGAAATGTTTTCCTGATGAGACTAGAAAACGAATAACTTTAACATCTCCTGCGACCATTCTTCAATGTATTCAGCTAATTCATCAATAATCAACCACGTCTGACACAATAGTCTTTTTTATCACAGGAATATTGCCACACACTATAGCATTAATAGATATTTTTCGGATTTTCTAAAAATATTTCATCACGATTTTGAATTATTTTCGTTAAAAATTTTGTTTTTCCTGACACTGAAGGTCAATAAGGAAATGATGTGAATGGAGGTTCAAATTTATACATATTACCTCTCGCTGTCTAAATACAATTAACCTAACCTCAGTTTTTGAATAAATACCAGAAAACAAAACACATGGTTTCTTTAATTTACAAATTAAGTGGTATCACTTTCACACCGTCCTCATGCACACAGACTTTATCTGATATGGCTGACATGGCATTTTTCTCTATTTGAAGTTTGTAGTTTTTAAATTTTAAAGAGTGAATGGTCATGATAATTGCTCTTGGAACTAATTATTCTCAACACAGTTTCTATAAACAGTCATGTCAAAATTGTCCTTTACATAGTAAGAAGGCACCCCTTAGCAGACTTTTTTGACATCCTCATTTTTGAGATATCCTTTACATAATGTGAAGGCACCCCTTTGCAGGCTTTTTTGAGATTCTTATGTTTGCATAGAGTACACTTTCGGACCAGCAAGTACACCTTTGGACATTAAGTCGCTCCCCGTATCGGATTTTAAAAATAACAGCTTATTTGGGGCCTAGCACTTCACTAACTCCGGGTAAATGGACTCATACCAGTTGGTGTAGTCCATTCGCGAGTTAATGTGCTTGCCATCTTCAAAATTGTCTAATAAATTTTCAGTTTTTACTTTTAACAGGAGTGAATCAGTGTCTCCATAATACACCTGAACTTGCCCCTCCTCCGCCCATTCGAGCTTAAAAATATTGTAATAAAATTCCAACATGATTTTTTTGAAATTTCTAATATGGCACTGCCAGCGGCTATGTTTTTATTTAAATTTACTCTTTTTTTCCTATATAAAAGGAATATATTGGAGAGTATTATCGTGAATGATTTGAAATTCGGATCTGCTATGATTCGGCCACAGTCTTTTGGTTCGATCACAACTTAACAACGACTCTTATTGTTGACATTCTCGCACATCTTAACGATGGCTGAATTTAAAAAGATTAAAGATCTCCTTTTCAACCTTCGTCTTTGCCTCAGATCGATTACTGACAAAGGTGTCAATGAATGGCTTCATGTATGACTTTTGATCAAACTGGAGAGCTCTATGAATCTTTGTTTCCTTTAAACCACTGGCCAGCATCCACCGCGAAAGAACGTGAGGTAAAATGATATTCTGTTTCGAATGAAGCTCGGCAATAAGGTTTTGGGGAGGTGTCCAGTGCATACCCTCATCCTCTACCAAAGATAAACTATAAGGACCAAATGAATCCCTAGGCAACGGTCAGTTTATGCATGGGAAAACAAAATCCTTTACCAAGTCATGAAGTTCCACTGGTATTTCACTATTATTTTCAAAAAACCTTCCTTGTGGTCCATTCTCCTCAACAATGGCAATGTCGGGGAAATTTGGAGCACAAGGATTGCCCAGCCATTTGTAATTCCCGCGCTGCAAACAGTAGTGAGACATTGCCAATGGATAAAGGGAGTTTATATCCCGGAAAACTGCATTTGTCTTTTCACCGGCGTTTTGTCCAGTTGGGTTAGTTCCCAGGATAGTATCCCCGTAGAAAAAATACCCTCCCTGCATGGATCTCTCAACGAATAATTGCTGATCCACGTTAGTAATCAGACCTATTTTTGTTACTGATTTTAAGAATTATATCACACAATGAGGAGTTGAAATTTAGTAGCCCAAATCGAACCCAATTTCCCCGTAAGTTTTATGCGTGTTTTTACAGACAATATCCAACAACGTCAATTTATCACTTGCCATGTATATTTTACAATAATGTCCCCCATTTTTATACCCTCCCTCTGCCCAAATGTTCTTAACAAATTCGTAATTGGCAATGGTGCATTAAAGATCGTAAAGTGAATCATAAAACGCTTTGATGAGTGTCAATTTTTCCTCATACAGCCTCAAGGTGGAGCTTTAATACCCATACGGGTATATGCCCTTTACAAATCAATAAATCATACATTCCATCATCTGGAAAGTGCTGCTTAAGGAGAGGGAAGCTATTAAAATCGTCGCTTTTTTGAACCTCAATCAAATGACTTAAGGATTTGGGGAATAACTATAGGAATATAAAAAACGGATTTTATTCAAGTACGTATTTTTATTTTCAACTGTCTTCCATTTGAATTTTAAGAGTAGCAACTTTTCATTTGATTCGAGTTTAATTTTATAAGAAAAGACCCATCTACGCATGCGCCATCTACATTTTCACCTTTCGGCAAACGTGCTCACGCTAGTAACATGAATTTAGAATCATAGTTGAAATTGTGCTTGTAAATCGGTAGAAGGTATTCCTGTCTAATACCTAAATTACAAGATTTATGTGCCAGTCCACGGAAAGTTACTCCAGCCCCCGATACACTAGGATTACTTAAATGGTTATGGTTGCGGACTGATATTTTCCCACTACCCTCAACAAATTTCCCATTACAAACCCTACACATATCCTTTATTTTTGTTGTAAACTAGTCTTTTGGTGATAGAGTCGGTGGATAGTTTATGTTGCGTATCTGTGAAATTGACTTATCAGCTGTTTTAATAAGTACAACCATGGCTGGCCCTACACACTCTTCTCGACCCAATGTCTCGAATACCTCTACAAATTACATTGCATTTCTCGAGTCTCTTTGAGCATGTCTTTGAGAGGATGCAATGGCTTCATTTTCTTTAACACGATTAGAGTTTTATGATCCCAGGCATCCCTGAGCTTGGCCTCGATATCGAAAAACAACCTTGTCGCTCTGCAAGAGCGAATTTTGAAAATTCTTAGACCGTAAGATGGCATTGTCACCCGAAACCTTCTCCAAAGATTAGTATCCATGACACATATACTGCCTCAAGTGGTGCTTCAATTTTGATTATGCATGGAGTCTCGAAAGACCCATCAGACAATAATAGTAAGCTCTCCTACCCTTTTTAACTTCACTTAAAACCCAAATAACGTAGGGAAGAGGAAAGAGTTGTCCAATTGAATTAGGGTCTTTGCCATGCTCGTAAAGCATTCATACCCAGTGTTTCACCGATTCAATGGATGAAGAACTTACTGAATATAAAATCCCCTTTTCATCTTAAAGTTCCCCCTCTTCATAATCTGTATCATACTGTGGCATTGAAGTCAAAGTATTTAAATCCTCATTTGCACTCTCAAAAATGTCTACCCCCTTAAGTTTTACAGGATATTACCCCTTTAAACGGTTAAAATCTACTGTGGGAACCTCTGCCCCATTTATTACACCATTAACCACCAGATTATTTAACTGTGTCTTACTAGCATCATTAAAACGGGGTTTATGCCCTGTAACAAGAACTAAATGCTTGAAGCGCTCTAAGTCCGCATCGAAAGAAAGGCGTTGTACACCTCTAATAACCTTTAAATCTGCATTATGTTTTACACCCCCTTCCCCTCCCACCTCTTCAAACCAAATTCCTTTTTAAATTTTGTAAAATAAAAATCTTAATTTTCTATAAATAAAACTATTAACCCTCTCCCATTTTCATAATTACTTTCTACCCTATTAAAAATACTTCGCACTCAATCCAAAAAAAGCCCTGAAAATTATGTAAGTTTGGGTGAAGCGTCTGCATTTCTGCTTGTAGGTAATACGAGTAGGCCTCGCCCGAATTTTCCTTTAAATAAATATTTCTTTAAGCGATAGATGGTTTCACACTGTCCCTGCGTCCTGTCTCCCGAATCTGTGTTTCAAGAAGTGCCCAAATCTTGCTGACATAGGAGTCTGCTATGTCCACTGGATCCTTATGAATATTACCACTTTTAAGATTGTTGAAGGGGTCTCCAAACTCAGCTCTAAAGACAGAAATATTGCGCAAAGCGGAGTTTGCTAAATAAAACTCTGGTAAAAAAGGCGGTGAACGGGCCAATGTCCTTTATTAACCAGGAAAGAATGCGTTATTTTAGTTATTTCTTTTAGGACCGGTAAGAGCGGCATGGGTCAGGACTCTTTAGTAACCCCGAAAAGAATAGTGCATTTTTATTGTGACGTAAAACCTATTAGGAAAAGCCCTTAAATCCCCCTTCTTAGAGGGAATAGTAAAACATTAAGTTTTTAACACCAGAATGCATCATATTTAGCTATACCTTTTAGGAGGACGAAGAGGGTCTTCAACCCTCGTCAAAACTATCAACAGGGTCCCTTTTATTAACCCAAAAGAAAGCCTTATTTTTAGCCATTACTCACTTAGAAGGGTCTAGGAGTCCTTAATCCCCCTCAAAACTATCGACAGGACCCCCTTTATTAACAAAAAAAGAATGTCTTTTTTAGCTATTTCTCTCTTAGGAGGGTCGATGAGATCTCCAAGAACTACTGGCAAGGTCCCTATAATAAACTAAAAAGAATAAACATTATCTATGAAAAAACGGTAATTTTTTACCGGGAATTAATAAGCTTTATGAAAGAATATCAAAGGTTTTACTTACTCATGGACTGTCAACTTTGCCATCAGGCTTGGGAGACCTGAAATAGGCGCCAAGTCAGTAGAGTAGTACCTTCCATTTCTATGGAAGCTATAGGAAAACATTTCTATGGAAGCTTTACACCTTTTCAAAGAGAGTGAATAGCCCCTCGTATCTAGGTAATACTTCTATGGAAGCTCTACACTATTTCAAAGAGAGGGATTAGCCCCTCACACCTATGTTATACTTCTAGTACATTATGTTCCTTATCATGCATCAATTGATATGAACGGTACAAGACTTGGCAGACATATTTTTTTAAGTTCAATAACCAAAAACTAGGAATCGTCAAAAACTAGAAATCGTGGTCTCATTCTAGAAATACTGGTTTACAGCTGGAAGGCTTATACTCATGTTTCCCGGTATAAATTAAGATGCAATTGATCTGTCTGGATCAGTTGATTAATAGAACTTGTAATAAGCCGATTACAATCAAAATTATTCGTTCTAATGGACAACAAAAGAATTATGATAGTAAGTAAATATACATTATTCTTGATTTATCATAATCCTTTTTTTTCCTATAAATATCTGCCAATATGCCTTTCGGATTTGGTGATTAGCATTTAACGATATTTAAATCTGGCTTTTACTTTAATTGGTGTGCAAAAGTTTTTCGTTATAGCTGTCTTTTAATTACCTCTAATAGTGTTCGAATTGACAAGGGTTCGCTATCTTCAAAGCAAGTATCCAGGTATATCTGGGTAAAGTAACGTTCGCAACAGATAGCAATTATTTAGCGTGTCATATATAATTGAAAACTATCTGTGATTGTCATCTTTTGTGACTGTTTATTGTGGAATTGAAGGGGGCGACGCTCAATGGAGGGTTCTGCCACTTTCGTTACTAATGAATTATCTAACGATGGCATAGATTTGTAAGAAAAAGAGTGTGATCATGGCCAATATAATACTGGGGGGATTAAGTTTTGAGGGAGGCGTAAAATGGTACTTATTTAGTAGGTGGTAAACATATGACTAGACTTGAAATGCTTCATTAGAAACAGGATATTGGTAATGATACTTCCTTTTCCTTGACAAATATTTGTTTATTTTACTTTATTGCTATTAGCCAAAACGTTGCATTGTGTATGCCACACCAAACTAGTGAATATTTGTCGGGCTTTTTTTCTGTTCAATTATTTTCACTGTAATTAATAACATAAAAATGGTGAAATTTAGAATTGACTAAGCTCTATTTTGGCTACTTTATATGGAGCGAGGGGGGGGGGCAATTATTTAGTTAAAATGATGCTAGGAGGTGTAAAATGATACTTATTTAGTACCCCGGTAAACATGTGACTAGAAAAGACTGAAATTGATTTTTATTTCCAGGACTCTGATATTCAAACATCAAGTCAAAAGCAACCAAAGCTCGATGCCGTCCCGGTTAGAACTGACACGGAAGAGTTCAATTTTGAAGCTATTTTAGAGGAACGTGGCCCAAAGCTCGGTGGTGAGAGTGGCACTACTGACACGGAAACAATCAGAAGCATGAATTTGAGGAGATATAGTGTGATTCTCTTCGCACCTCGAACTGTTTATAGCGAGCTACCTATAACTTCCACGGTAAGCACCATTTATCAGATAGTTTTCAACTTTAAAGCGCACTCACAATTTTGATTTGCAAATCCCCTTTTCAAACAAGTTGCTTATCGTTTAAATTTTACATTCGACTCAGAGATGGCATTCATGTGGCAAAGTTAAAAAATAATACTAAAAACCTGGTCAGCACGCGCCTCTTAGCCTAATCAAATGCAGATCGCTTCAAGGTGTAACAAACTTAGCATATGAAAAACCCGCCTTTGGTTCGTATATTCATCAAAGGAATAAGGGCCTTCTCGTGATATTTTTTGTCCATATTTCATTTGCAGTCTTAATTAAGCAAACTTAACGAGACGACCATCGTTTGCTCGGTTAATAATTTATAATCAGCTACTTGTATGCGCGCGTGTGTATTTACTCAATGGGTAATTATTGAAGAAAAAAGAGTGTGGAGGGGTGGGATAAAAAACCTTAATCAGATGACGCTTTAACTTTGACACATGACTTTAGTTACTTATTCAGTAGCTGGTAAACACGTGTCTAGAACTGTAGTTAAATGCTTTTCAAAAAAAAATTATAGGTTATCGCTTCTAAGCTTGATCTATGCCGCTTCTCGTGAATTTTTTGTCCATATTTCATTTGCAGTCTTAATTAAGCAAACTTAACGAGACGACCTTCGTTTGCTTGGTTAATAATTTCTAATCAGCTACTTGTATGTGCGCGTGTGTATTTACTCAAGGGGCTAATTATTGAAGAAAAAAGAGCATGGAGGGGTGGGGTAAAAAACCTTAATCAGATAGTGCCTTAACTTTGATATATGACTTTAGGTACTTATTTAGTAGCTGGTAAACATCTGACTAGACATGAAATGCTTTACGAACAAGATAGGTTATTGCTTCTTACTGAACTAATGGCAGCTTCTCGACAAATATTTTTATAATGTACTTTACTTTACTGCTATTAGCCAAACACTCATGATACTAATGAATTATCTATGAAGGGGGTAGATTTGTAGGAAAAGGTATCTGCTTCTAGAATGATTGCTATTTTTTATGGATGGCTAGATTTGTAGGAATAAGAGTCAGGTTCTTTTTTTTTAAATGGGGTAATAAGAAATTATTGAGTTGATTTTTTTATTGTATTTTATTGCTATTAGTCAAACGTTGCGATGTGTGTGTGTGTGTGTGTGTGTGCGTGTGCGTTTGTGTGTGTGTGTGTGTGTGTGTGTGTGTGTGTGTGTGTGTGTGTGTGCGTGTGTGTGTGTGGGTGTTTGTGTTTGTGTGTGTGTGTGTGTGTGTGTGTGTGTGTGTGTGTGTGTGTGTGTGTGTGTGTGTGGTGTGTGTGTGTGTGTGTGTGTGTGTGTGTGTGTGTGTGTGTGTGTGTGTGTGTGTGTGTGTGTGTGTGTGGTGTGTGTGTGAGCTATTAACAAAATTTGTAATTTATTATGCACATGTTTTAAAAATAATGCTATAAGCAAAATTTTTAATTTTTTATGCATGTGTTTGATAAATAATAATACAAATCCAATTAAGAAAAAAAATTGAATGATAAAATAATATGAATACAAATCCAAATAAGAAAAAAAATAAATAGTGTGCTATAATTGTCATAAAACTTTCCTAAAAGAAAGAAAAAACTCAATCCATTCATTTTAGTTTCAGGGGGAAGCTACAAAAACAACTGCCTTCCCTGGCCCAGGATTTCAGAATATCATGGGTAATTGTCCACTCTCGCCGGAACAATCAGATGATGTTAGTGAAGGTACGTCGTTTACTATTCCCCTGGATTTCCAGTTTACAACGGAAGAAATGAATAGTCTTATGGAAATTTTGGGATCTGATGTTTCAAGGGACATTTTTGAGGATGACTTTATTATTAGTGAATTAGGTCCTGTGCAAATAGGTGCAGGACATGAAAATATTTTCGGGTCCCCGGGACTACGTGAATTTTATTTGTTAGAATCTGCTCTAGGTCACTTACAAACACATAGGGTAGATTTTAATCCTCCTGAGGAAAACCTGGTTGACGGGAGTGTCATTTTAGCAGACCCTGTAAATGCTCTTCATACAATCATCGACCGAATACGAGCACTTATTGACATTCAGATTCAGAAGAAAAGCTCTAGAAAAGGGGAAAATTTTTTGGGTTTATAGGGGTGCTCTTGCCCCAAAAGAAGCTGTTCAGGACCATAATCACCTTATTGACCCCAATTCAACGGGGAAAAGTAACTTTCGGGGGTGGGCTCACAATTCATGTAATTTAAAAATATAACAGCAAATCTTTCTTCCGGTTTTTATACATAATTCTAACTATGATCTGAAGTATGTGCTACCAGCAATGGCACATCTTCAAAGAAATGGTGATAAACAGCTTTTCCTACAAAATCATTCCTAAATCGTTGGAAAAATTGCTTGTTTTGGAATTTATGTGGGGATATGTTGAAGACGACGTTGAGTACACGAATAAAATTCGCTTTTTAGATTCCTTCAGTTTTTTCCCCAAATCTTTGAGCGAATTAATTCAAATGCAGAAAAACGATGACGGCTGCAACGCTTTCCCTTTTCTCAAGCAACAAATTCCAAATGATTTATATGCTTTATTGACGGTCAAGGGAATATATCCTTATGATTATTATAGCTCCATGTCGAGATTCGCCGAGGAAACTATTCCCTCGATCGAATTGTTTTACGACAGTCTACACGATCGTAGTTGTACTCCTGATGAATACAGTTTTGCCAAAAAAGTGTGGGAAGAGGGAGGGTGTAAAAATGGGTTTGACTACTGCAAGCTGTATTTGTCGAGTGATGTGTTAACTTTGTTAGAAATTATGTGTAAAAATACGAACAAAATATACGAGGAATTTAATCTTGATTTAGGATATTATTTTTCATCTCCTCATCTGGTAATGGACCTCATCCTAAAAATTAGCGGGGAAAAAATCGGGCTGATCATTGACATCGATCAGCACCTGTTCATCGAGAGTTCAATGAGGGGTGAATACGTTTTTCATGGGGATCGTATCTTGGAAACTGATTCAACTGGAGAGAAGACGGGAACAGGATCGAATGCAGTGTTCTTTGATGTGAATTTCCTCTACCCTTCGGCCATGTCTCATTACGCGCTACCCTGCGATGACTATAAATGGCTCAATGACCCTCAAGCCTCCAATTTCCCCAACATTGACAATGTTGAGGAGAATGGGCCGGTTGGAAGGATTTTGTTTTTCCATGCATTAATAGACCTGTGTCTAGGGACTCTTTGAGTCCCCGCAACAGACGTTTAGTCGAGGTGGAGGGATTGCATTGGTCACCTTCAAAACAAAAACTTATTGCCGACCTCCTGCCGAAGAAAAATATTGTTGTACATCATCTGGCTTTAAAATGGATGTGCAACAACGGTTTCAATGTCACAAAGGTTCATAGAGCCCTCAAGTTTAGTCAAAAACCCTATCTGAAAACATTTGTTGACACTTTTGTTAAGAAACGTTCTGAAGCTCAGACAAAAGCCGAAAAAGAAATCTATAAGCTCATTTTAAATTTGGCTTTTGGTATAATGTGCGAAAGTGTTCGCAATAGGAATCGCTGTGACGTCGTGACCGATCCCGAACAATGTGCTCGAATTATTTCCGATCCAAACTACACTTCCTTGACAGTCATTGGCCCGGACATGGTACTATTGAATAGAAAAAAAAGAAGCATGGTCCTGAATAAAAATATTGCTGCAGGCAGTGCGATCTTGGAGATCTCTAAAATGCTCATGTTGGAATTCTACTACAATGTGGCTAGGGTACAGTGGCCGGAGAAGGGACAAGTAGAGGTCTGCTACAGGGACACAGATTCTCTACTGTTAAAAGTAAAAACTCAAAACCTACTTGATGATTTGGCGCACGGCGAAATCATCAGCTCGCGGATGGACTACACCAACTGGAGTTGGGAGGTCTACCCAGAGCTAGTGAAACGTCGGGCGCCAAACCAACTTTTATTTTTAAAATCAGAAACGGGAAGTGACATGATTTCCTGTGTTATGTTTTTAAGTCCGAAGGTGTACTTTATACTGACACTCGACGAGGAAATCAAAAAACGTTGCAAAGGAGTACCCACGCGCTATGTGGATAAGAATTTTGACATGGACGTTTACATGAATTGTATTGTTGAAAATACAATTCCACGAGCGATATTGTTGGCAATTCGTTCGTTAAACTACAGGAACTTCACTGTAAATATAGAAAAAATTGCCATGAGTACCATTTCCGAAAAGGTCTATGTTTGTCAAGGCGGTGTGACTACCCTCCCCCTGGGGCAATATTTAACTTCCGACCGAGCGGAATGTGTTAGTCATAGGGAAAGTCTCGGTTTGAGTAAAGTCCAATAAAATAAATTTCCCAAAACTTTTGGGGGGGCTCGCGGCCCGGGGGGACCTTTGGCCGCCAGGCCGGCCGCCAGTGGGGGGCGCCATCACCAACGCTATATTTTTTTTTTACTTAGAGCAGATTTTTTTGTAAATATACATGTTATTGTGTTCAAATTAAAAAATGGTGTACAAAAAAGTGATATTATTATTTTAAGTGTGTTTTTCATTAAATTTTGTATTTTTTATAAATAAATAAAGTATATTTATTAAAGTGCTTTTTTTCTAGTGCATTTTTAAAATAAATGTTTATGTTTTTTCCTATAAATAAATAAAAAAAAAATCTTAAGTGTATTTTTCTTGTTTAATATATTTTTTTTTCTGTAATGTATTATTTGTAAAGTGCTGTTTTTTATGTTAATAATACAAGAAATATGATTATTTATTGATTTTGTTCTTCTCATTATTCCTGAAAGGAGTAGTACTACTAGGGAAACTATTTAGTCATTAGGCATCTATAGTCTACAGTTAGTTGTGGGTGAAATGTTGAAGGGAACATGTATCAATTTAAAACACCATTCAGGTCATTTCTGTGCGGTCCATCGATGTCAGGCAAAACGACACTCTTAACTAAAATAATTAAAAATTGCGATAAAATGTTTGTGGAAAAGCCGAAAAAAAATCTACTATTGTTACAGTATTTGGCAGGAGTCATACGATAAAATAAAAGCAATTGCCATATCGGGGTTGGTGCAGATACAATTCATACAGGGACTTGATGTTTTCAACAGTATTGAACCAAATTCTTTGCTGATTATTGACGATTTAGCTGAATCTATTGAACAATGGTCCCAGGAAATGCTACAACTGTTCACTGTTCACTCTCATCATGAACAGATTTACATTACTCTGGTTCTACATAACCTCTTTCATCAGAGCAAATGTATGCGAACATTTGTATTGAACTGCACCTACTATATCATCTACAGAGTTCTTCGTGATTCTAGCTTGCTAATAACTCTCAATAAACAAATATACATCGGGGAACCTAAATTTCTGCACTCAGCATACAATCAGGCAACTAATAAACCCTAAGGCTACATCCTATTGGATCTTAATCAAAATACACCCGAGGATCTGCGTGTAGTCACAGATATTTTTGACAATGAAATTACAGTATATCTCCCCGTGAACAGTAAAAAGACCTATTAGTTGGCATCATGACATTGAAGAAACTACATGAAAATAGACATTTATTTTCCATTCTAAGAACTTCAAAAACCCCACTTAGGAAAGCAATACTCAAACATGGTATTGACAATGATTTCATTAATCTAATATCCGAACTTTGTTTAAATTTAACCGAGGGCAATGTTCAACTGCCAGAAGTATTTAAGCAGCAGGCAAAGAAACATCGTTCCATTGTACGTACATTGGCCTCTAAAAAGAAAGGAAATAATTTTAAAAGGAAACGTCTTCTTCAGGCGGGCGGTAGCTTTTTCACACTTTTACTACCAATTATTGCAGGTCTTGTAAACTGTTTTTTCTAGATGGCTAAACCCTATAAATTGACTCTAATAGAACTCGCTCTCTCGCCCGTGGAACACTTTGAGGACAATCTGAGTAAATTCATTGACAACGAGAATATTGAGGATGATAAAAAACTGCTTTTACTTCAAGATGCACTTCGCCGAGTGGACAAACATAAGCCTTATCGTGCGAAGGCCAGTGGTATTGATCACAAAAAAGAACCATCTCCTCAGGATTCTTCTTCTGCTGCTGCTGCTGGAACACAATTAAAGAAGGAGGAATTGTATTCAATTGTGTCGAAAATTGGAAATCTAATGCCTCACTCATATCGTGAACAAAGTAAATGACTCATAACATATGTCATGGAAAGTGGTCAAGACCATATTCAAGTTGATAGCAATGGTAAGGGGATTATAATTCAGGGCAAGAGCTATAATATACTTGATTTAATCTATGATATGGTTACAAATCGTAAAGGACTATTATCATTTGACGCTCATCTATACAACTTTCTAAATAAATTAAACTTCCCCAAAAGCTTTATTAGCAATAGACAAATTCTAAAAAATTAAATAAACATGCAAAATCGTCGTCAAAACCATTAAAATATGAACATGAAGAAGAAGAAGAAGATTTTAAATAAATCTTGGAAAATACTAGCACATTTAGTGGAAACATTGATTTGACAATGAGGAGGAGGAGGAGCACACCACTGATAGCTAGACAAAAGCGAAGACGTATCAAGTCAACGTCACCACCACCACCGCCAACCACTAGTATACAAAATGGTAGCGGACGTTATACTACGTGTTTACGTTCAAAATGGTTGAAGTTCTGAAGGGCGAAGTGGGAAGTTTAAGTTACCCCACCACTCTTTCCAAAGTCACTGGTGTTCAAACTAAAAGTGTACAAGAATATCTAAAAAAT
This sequence comes from Artemia sinica, assembly GCA_027921565.1. Lineage (NCBI taxonomy): Eukaryota > Metazoa > Arthropoda > Branchiopoda > Anostraca > Artemiidae > Artemia > Artemia sinica. Next base: position 32,467,571 of record CM051264.1, read on the forward strand.
GAATCAAGTTACACTCTGCATAGAGATCATAGGCTTCGTGCTAATCATTATCGAAAAACTAAAGCCTTTTTCCCATTGCATATAATGCAAGCAGATCTCTTAACTCTAGATGAGATTCAAAGACGTCACAATACACAGTACAAGTAAATTCTACTTGCAATCAGTGTTTTTAGTGGCTATGCATATGCCATTCCATTGCGGTCGAAGAGAGTGGTAACACGCCATCTATAGTATATTCTAGGCTGTTGTGTCTGAGTTTGTATCTTGGCTGGTAACTTGGAAATAGTTTCTGAATTATTTTGTGGTCTTTTCTTATTGTTGTTTACACTCTAAAATTAGTTTTTTTGTTAATTAGTATTTGTATGACATTCTCCAATTGTTAGAATAAGCCATCTTCACTGGGTATTCTCACCAGCGCCATCTTTTTTCTCGGGTAGATTGGCACGCCATCTACAGTTTCAATTTTATATTGTGCCATTTTTGATTCTTTATCGTTAAGAAGTGTACTGGGAACTAGCAGAAGAGGGGAAGGAACCTCCCGCAAGCGACGTATTGTACCCGCCGGTATTAAGTTACCCGTAAATTGCGGGGAACAGTTGAGGGGGTCCTTACACTTCCCTTGTTCCTAGGTTCCTTCGTTGCCGAGCTGTATTTCATTTCGTACGAAGATGCCGCCCGATCGACTAGTCCTGAATGCGGTTTTAAATTTTGCTGTACGGGCAAGGAGTACAGGAAATACGTCTGCTGACATTATCCAAACTGGTTGCGGATTTTTTCCTGAAGAGAAAATTAATGAAGCAAAGAAGTTTATTTGGTCCGAGGGACAGATGTCTACCCGCCAAACGGATAGACAGAAGAAAGCGGATACGTTTGCGGACATTCTGAAAGTGTTGGATTACTGTGATAAGAATAATGTCCAGCTACCGAAGTTCGTCATATATGAGCCGGATGAAGTACCCTCTATTCCTGGCGAAGTTACAGCGACTCTTTCGCGCAAAGTAAATGACTTGTGCCTAGAGTTCAGGAACTTCGTCTCAGCCCAAAGCTACGCTGTTCCGAGTATGTCTGCAACTACTGAAGTTTCTATCAACAGTGTCTCTATCAATAATGGTCATGCTCATGTCAGTACTAAGCCATCCTATGCCGTTGTACTGAAAGACCTACCAGAGACTCTAGACAACCCAATTGCTCGTAAGGGTTTCGTGGATAGTTTATGTCCAAATTCTGACGACATTAGCGAACTTCGCAAGACTAAACAGGACTGGAAGCTCTACGTCAAGTCGAAGGCGACTGCAGAGAAGATTATGGAAAATATGAGGTCTAGGACACCCACGGTTACAGCGTCACTGAAGGAGCGCTTGTTCATCGGAGTTCTAAAACGAGTCCCAAATAGTATGTCCCACACGGATGTCGAAACTATTGTCCCAAATGCCGTAAAAGCAGTGGAAATAGGAAAATACGAACATTCGAAAGTATTCAAGGTGTACTTTGAATCCAGAAAGAATCTAGACCGTTTTCTCGCGGACTCCGTCCGCGTTGGCTACGAGAAGCTGCCTGCCGAGGAATTTAATTTCCTACCGAAACGTTGCTACTCCTGTCATGGACTCGGTCATGTGGCGGCAGATTGCGCCGCATCTCCCATCTGTGGCCGCTGTGGTGGCACTGACCACGTATCTAGTAAGGACAATAAGTGCAACAACGATATGTTCTGTATCACATGCAAAAAAAGAGGTCATACATGTTACAGTGTTCGGTGCCCTTCAAATAGACCTACCCCAGCGAAGAAATGAATCGAGGACCCTTAGCCTCTTATGCGATTGCCTCGTGGAATATAAATGGAAATCTGTTAAGTCGGTCTGTGTTTTTGAAGGACTTTTTATCGAAGTGTGACATAGTGTGTATTCAAGAACATTTTGCAAACATTTTGAGCCTGAGCCTTTTGGAACTATCAACTAATCACAAAGTGTTCTCGGTTGCTGCGCGCCGCTCTCAGTCTCATGGCCGGCCTTGTGGTGGTCTAGCGACTTACGTGAAGTCATGTTTTACTTCTTCTGTCTTTGATTCAGCAAGTGACTTTTTAGCGGTTAGAATCCAGAATGTGGTTGTGCTGAATGTATACTTACCCACGAACTATCGCGATGACCGTTCTGAGAGACTTTTTGCCATTAGTGTCGCTCGTTTGTCTAAGTGCTTGGGAAAAATAAAAGAGCAGGGCTTATGCTGCATCGTGACTGGTGACTTCAATTGTGACCTAACTGACTCACTTAATTCTTCTGGTGATTCTGTTCGTCCAAGTATTATCTTCGGTCTGTTTGATGATGATTACTTGGTTGCGCCGAAGAATAAAAGTTTTACTTACGTCCATAATTCGGGTAGCACATCTAATTTAGACCATGTTTGTCACACGCGATCTGTAACTATTGTGGAAGTTGGTGTTAGTGATTCTAGTTTTACGTCAGATCATTTTCCTCTGTTTTTTAGTGCTCGGTTTGATGATGTCGGTCCTTCTTTTATCCCGTTTGCTAAAAAGCGATCTGTGTTTTATATTAGTGATTGGGATAGGGCGTCATCTGATCTCTTCCAGAATGCGTGTAATGATATTCTGGCGAAAATTCGCGTACCGTTTGATTTATTAATGCGGAGTTCAAAACAGAATATGCGGGATTCTCGAATTCGGCTGAATCTATATTGTAGTGAACTTACTCATGCCTTATCCCTTGCAGAAAAATCGGCGGTACCCATTAGGCGAGTAAAATCTGGAACCGAAGAGCCCGGTTGGTCAACTAATAGTAACTTGCGCAATGCTTGCTTTTCTGCTAAATTTTGGCTCTCGGTCTGGATTGAAGCAGATAAGCCGCGGGATGGGTGGCTGAGAAAACTGTACATCTATACGAAACGTCAGTTTGCAAAGCAGCTCTCTTTGCATCGGAATTCGATTATTTCGTCTTGTTCGGATGAAGTTCGGTCGCGGCCTAATAAGCTGTGGTCTAGTCTTGTGAAAGAAGCGCCAAGTCAAACCCCGTCTCTTATACCACTTTCTTCATGGATTGAGCATTATAAAAAAGAATTTTCTGCTCCGGATCCCCATCTTCAAAATAGTTATAAAGCGAGACTCCAAGATTTCTTGGAGCATGCATCTAGTCCGGGACCGATTATTACAAAGAGTCTGATTATTTCTGCAATTGGGAAACTGAAGAAAAAAAAGTCTAGAGGATATGACGGGATTTCTGCACAACATTTGTCGTTGTGTGGGGGTATGTTTATTGAGCATTTGGTCCTCCTTTACCAAATGATATTTAATTTGGGAATTGTGCCCGATTCTTTTTCAATTGGATGTCTGACTCCTATCCCAAAGAAAAATAAACCTCCTTCCGATTGTTCGTCTTTTCGCCCGATAACGGTTTCAACTGTTTTTTGTAAAATATTTGAAAATCTGATTATTGAGGAGCTTCGTACTAAATGTACAGTTCAGGCCTATCAGTTCGGTTTTCAGTCCCGCCTCGGGTGCGGCCATGCTCTTTCTGCTTTAGTATCCGCTTTAGTTGACGCAGAAGACCGCGGTGAAAGCATCGCTTTAGCCACTCATGATGTAAGGCGCGCGTTTGATTCGCTTCTCCACGAGGAGATTATACTGGATATGGGTTTGGCCGGTGTTGATCCCTGCTCTCTAGCCCCACTGGCTGACATGTATGAAAATCTAAAAGCGGAACTTAAACTTCCTTTACCAGCGAGTGAGTGCACTAGCCTGTTGAATGATGTTGCTGTTTCTCCGCGTGGTAATCCCCTTCTCCCGGTAAAGAAGGGGGTAAGACAAGGTGCCATTTCGTCACCGACAGCATTTAATAACAGTATCGTAAAGCCGCAATCGAAGTCACTTATGACTTACATTCTGCGCGGTGTTGATTTATCTTTGATTGGATATGCGGACGATGTACTGAACCTGAGCCGCTTTCTGCAAGGACTAGAAGATAATTTTACTCGACTACAACAAGAGTATGCTCAGATTGGACTTCAGTTTAATGCCGACAAGTCTGAAGTACTGCTGTTTAATTCGAAATCTGATGCTGGTCGAAGCATCACACTTGGTGTTTCTACTGTTGGGCTCGCCGGTGGCATTGTATATCTGGGCCTTCCTATTGGACGGTCAATACTAGAGACGCGGCGGTTACTGCTTTCTCATTTTCAGAAGCGGGTTTCATTTACGTATAGCCGTATTGTGGCAAATAAGCGGAAGTTTGACCGTCGTCTGCTGGCCCGGGTGTACAATGCTATGGTTTTGCCCCATTATTTGTACCTTAGCCCATTCTGGCGTATATTTACGGCTACAGATAGACTGAAATTGCGTTCAGTGTACTACAAGTATGCAAAGTTTTTGTTGCGTTTACCACCATGGACAAGCAATCGATATGTTTCGCATCGGTACGGCATCATGAATCCTGAAGAAGCTATCCTAGCGCAGATTACTCGATATAATTTGACACTTAAGTCCCATCCCTGGGCTATGATTCTCCAGCAGTAGTTGGCATAAGCTGTTGGTTGTTGTGTTTGGTTTTTTTTTTTTTGTTTGTTTCAGAAGAATTAGTGTTTTTGCGTTTTTTTTCTTGTCTTTTGTTGTGCTCCATCTGTTTTTAATTGATGGGTAATAAATGCATTCATTCATTCAATTCAGAGGTGTTGAAGTTGCTCAGGCTATAGAAAGTATTCTCAAACAGGATTCATATAAAAAAATTTTCACGGATAGCGGTAGTGAATTTGTTAATCCCCATGTTGCAAAAGTACTAGCGAAATATAATACACTGCTCTATCATAGTCATAGTCCTATAAAGGCTGCATTGGCTGAACGATTGATAAGAACTATTCGACTTTCAATTTCAATATATTGTAAATTGAAAAATACATCTGCTTTTATTCATGATTTAGATAAAATCATGTCGATTTATAATCAGCGACCTCATTGATCATTGTCCAAATCAACCCCAACGGAAGTTCATCATTCTGATCATGATACAATTGATACTTTTCTCAAACAATATTCTAATGAAACGATTGTTAAGAAAAAATTTAATGTTTGTGATACTGTTCGAATTAATAGAACAAGTAATGTTTTTGAAAAAGGTAATTACTTGTGGTCCACAGAACTTTTTAAAGTGGCAAAAATCCTAGACACTAAACCCATAACTTATCGTTTGCGCGATACCAAAGATGAAGAGATTCTCGGCGGTTTTATGACTATGAACTACAAAAACTTAAAAATAATAGTGAAATCTATCAAATTGAAAAGATATTAAAGACCCGTACTCACAGGGGTAAAATACAGTTACTTGTTCGGTGGCTAGGATACAACTCTGATTTTGATTCTTGGATCGGTGTTGAAGATATTGACAATGCCCAATGATTTCTATGTAACATATATGTCCAACATTTCTGATCCTCTCTACAACGACTTGAATAAAACAAGTGATTTTTGGACGAAACTCTCCCCCGCCATTAAATTCGATGACGGAAAGTATGAAGTGGCTCTTGTCGATTGTGTTCTCAAAAATACCTACGAAATCCTGAGAAAGGATCGTGTGTATAATATAAAAGTTATACCATTCGACTGGTCGCTCTTTGTCGAGTATGAAAGGGTTGAAGCATTTAAATCTAGTGAATATCCAGATGTTACATTGAGATATAAAGAATATGGTACTATGATGGATTTTTGTCGTGCAATCAATAGAAAAATCTCATATCGTAGGAAAGGTACATTCCATTTTAATTATTCAATGGAACACGATAGGATTTATATTACCTCACCTGTTGACACTGAAATGATTCATCTCAATGATAATCTGAGAGACGTTCTTGGCTTTAAACAGAATATGATCAATGGAAAAACGCAGGCACTGTTAGCGGGATGGAGCAAGTTATTTTTGCTGATTATCCACCCGTTTCGCCTCGGACTCTTGCATATTTCTGTATGCATCCTTTGTGGAAACATCGAGAGTTGGTAATTCAAATGTCCCCCTCCTTCGTGTTCTTGAATGAAAAAAACCATGAAACTTGTTCATCACTATAATATAAAGCATCTTCAGTATGTTCCTGTAAACACTTCGTATTTGGAACTCTGTCAGTTAACACTAAGAAGTGAATTGAATGATCCTCTAGCAATAACAAAAGGTTTAGCAGTGATTACATGTCATTTTCGACCCATCATTGGTGACAGCATCTAAAATAAACAATAGAAAAATTCCATTTGTCTGTCCTGATATCGATTGCTATGTTGGTGCTCTGAGTCCACGTCAAATAGGTCATGGATTGGAATATTACAAGGGGTGTACTACAATGTCTGGCTATGGTCCTGGTAGCTGGTTTTCTAGGCTATTTCGTTCTGCACTACCCCTTGCCAGAAAATATCTTGTACATGCCGCATCAAATTTTGCTGCCTCAACACTACAGGACTGTGGGTCGAGTAAGAACTTCAACGAGAGTGTTAAAGAAAATATTAGATCTTCAGCAAGAGCCGTTGGTGAGCAATTAAAATCTCAGCAGAATGGGAAAGGATTGAAAAGGACGCGTGCGCGTCATTCACTCATCAGTCTCTACCCAGGTGGGAAGTGAAGGACATCAACAAGGACTTTGAGGAATAAAACGACGAAGACCAATAAGAAGAAAAAGAAAAAATTTGTTAGATCAAAGAAGGTTTTCTTCTCTTAAGATGACTTATTTCCCGCTGAAGGAATCACATCCATCAATCAGTTCCTCATTGAATCTGTCCAATGCTGAAAATGTTGATGTCAGTGTCAAGTATCGCTACTATGAACAATTTCATCCCCAACAATCCCTCTCGGAAAATATACACTTTCAAATATTTTCCAATGAAGACTATTTCATTGATTTGTCATCAACGTTTATTTATTTAAATTTTGCGGTGAAGAAAAAGTTATATAATACAACTCCAACTGCTGCCGATGGTGTCTCCTACGAAAACTGTGTTCTACACAACCTGTTCAAACAAATTAATGTATTTTATTAACTGAACATTGGTGAGCACTAGCAATAATTTTTCCAACTATGCAAGCTACATACAATTTATGATGATGACACCAAAGGCATATAAGGAGTTGAGAGGACAGTCATTGGGCTATGAATATCGATCAGGTGTTGAGACTGACGGTGAGTTGACTACTGCAGTGACCAGGAGTATCATTTAGTTGGAAAATTAAATCATGGGATATTCAATATATCCCAATGGTTACCACCCCCCCCCCCCCAATGTCAAGATTGACATAAAGTTGCAACTAGCCCCATCAAATTTCATTTTGAGAGAAACACTTCCCGCAGCACCCGATGCAAATGTCATTATCATATCCGCAATTCTTTATGTCCGAAAACAACAGGCTATGAGGTCTGTTGCATTGGCAGTGGAAAAGCTAAGAGCCAATGGCATCAACATTAAAATTCTTGTCCCCCATACGATCACCAATCAACGTCACATTGCCACGGGGTCTCGTAGCTATACCGATTCATCATTTATCAATGGAGAAATCCCATCAAAAACGGCTTTGGCCCTTGTGAAGAGTGGCAGTGCCGTTGGATCCTGGACTGAATCCCCCCATGATTTTAATTTTTTCGGTCTATATAACCTTGTGTGCAAAGCGAATGGCATTCCACTGTACACTCTATCATTTGACAAAAAGTCCTATAGAACTCTGTATGAGTTGACCATGCAATCCCTAGATCATGACTCCCAACTATTTGAAAATGGAATAACCGATTCAATGTTTTCAAAAAATCAGGCGTAATTGTTTTGGACCTGTCGGGGACCCAGTATATGAGCATAGTACGAACAGGGAATGTACGTTTAGAGTGTACATTTGCCGATGCTTTGACTGAGAGTATCATGCTAATATCATTGAGTCAATTTGAATCCTATTGGGAAATAATACTCGACGGCAGTGCTCTACTAGACCTAGAACCATGAACACAAACCAAATAATCAGCGTATTTAGTATGGATCCATACATGTCCCAGTACAATTCCTATTGCATACCATCGGACTTCATTAAAAAAAAATTCCAAGTGCTAACAATACCCTAATCATTGTTAATAGCAGTCCATCAATTTTTAAGACAGGCCATTGGCTATGCATCTTTCAAACAGCGAATAATATTGAATTTTTTGATCCTCTTGGCCTATCATATAAATTTTACACTCCAAACATCAGCAACTTTATTGAGAACAGTGGGAAAACTATTCTTCAAAATCAAAGGAGAGTACAGGATTTAACGACTAAGACATGCGGATTTCATGCTCTACTCTTTTTCATGTTCAGATGTGGTGGCTATACCTACAAGCAGTTTCTCGACATCTACGTTGAGTTTCCTCGATTGAACGACTTTCTAGTGGAAAATATATTTACAAGCGTGTTTAATATTGATTGTAGTGCCCTACGAATAAAATGTTCTAAAACTGTATGTGAAATTGTTTATTATAAAAATAATGTATGTATATGATAAAAACGACTTTTCTACTCCTTAGAAATCATCTTCTACTAGGTATAGGTATTTGTCGAGAACAACTAATGCGGGTAGATTATCTGAATTCACAGTATACTGATCCTGATGTGCTGCAATGTCAGGGTCACATTTTCTACAGTAGAGTTTAACTTCACTCTTGTCATATCTGTTTGTATAGTCAATGATACTATTCTCATTCATTTTTTAGAATTCGCATGTTTCGATTTGCTTATTTGAAGCAATGTCACAAACAGTGTCCTCAAGTGGCGAATCAAATTCCGTCACAGCCAAATAAAAATCAGTGTGCTTATAATCATAGTAGCCATTGTCTTCACAACGATGACGTAGAAACCAAATTCTTTTGTTGTTCCAACAGTTGAATCGCTGGCCCGGCTCCTCCTCCCAAAACAATCTAAAGCCACGACGATACCAATCTCTTAGCAGTAAACTAAAATAACGCTTAGGATTCTTTCCAATCATACCAGGATATGTATTCTCCCACTGATTACATTTATCATAGTGGCAATTCGAGCATAGGTGCCCTCTAGGATGAGAGTCACACACCCCTTCAAGAAAGGAATTACAACCTTTAATTTGTACAGCATATCCTCTATGCAATTTACACGGGTTGCTTAATCTGCACTTTTCATCATACTCATCAATCATTTTACAATTCTCACATGATGACCAGCTGCCCAGTGTATACATGCATAGCGGAAATGTATGGAACATTTTTTCATGTGTTGACACTCTCACCGCCAAAATGAAACTGAGCTACCAACAAAAAATTGAGTGAGATAGAGAGAGAAAGGAGTAAATCATCCTTGAACACCATCTTTCTCATGAATAATAGTCCTAAATTTCTAAGCTAGGGTTTAAAAGCATATCCACAATATCATTTTGCTGTGTCGTGATTAATATGTCAATAAATTGTGTAAATGCATATGGACCACAACGTAAAAGCTTCATGCAATAGTCTAATGATGGAGAATCAGTTTTCATTATATCAACAAGCATTCCCTGAGAAAATATTTTCCTTTGAATAGACAGCTCTAGAAAATTATCATCTAGAATCAAACTTTTTTCAATAAACACAAGATTCCCCATGATTCGCTCTTTCTCAAATCTATACATTTTTTCGAGTCCTAACACTCTCACAACCAACTTCAGACTAACCAGAATTCTTTTTTCTACTCTAAAAAATATACGCTAACCTACTATAGAAAGAAAAATATCTTTGATTTAGAAACAGTTTTATTGAGCATAATTACAACAGTAATAATCGCTGATTCAATTTGTTTTCATCAATATATTTCACTAGTGCATCTAATGCTGCATGAAGTCTATTTATATGCACAATGTTCAGTTTCACAGCAAAACATAATTGCTCCTCCATTTTATAATTTGCTCAATGATATCACGTATCTACCATACATATCATCCCATTCAAGGCTTAGTCTACATCCTCGTGTTATTTCCACAGCCACGTTTGGCACTCTTGTATCATTGCTGCTGCTACCTGCTCCACCATCAAGCTCCGATAGTGTAAATGTTCCACTCATTTTCTCTACTAATATCGTCTGAAATAAACTATTCTCTCTGAATTCAGTTCTCATACTAATATGAACTACAATGACAATCACTTCTTTTATTTGAATCCAATTACTAATCAAGTTACCGTATATGGAGTAGCCTCCGGTCTCTGTGATTGACCCCAAAAAATTGGTGTTGCCTCATAAACCAGTCTGTTTGCATTATACATTCTCAACCATAGTTTCAAAACGTGTATGATCGCTTTGCTTGGAAAGGTACCAAGGAATATAATGTCCACAAATAGCATGCTAAGGAACATAAAGTCGTAGAATAACACAGGAAGGAAATTAATGTACTAGAATCCATACGACATTGCGAGGGGTACTCACTCTCTTTGAAATGGTGTAGAGCTTCCATAGAAGTATTACCTAGATGCGAGGGGCTACTCACTCTCTTTGAAAAGGTGTAGAGCTTCCATAGAAATGTTTTCCTATAGCTTCCATAGAAATGGAAGGTACTACTCTAGTCAAGTCCATCTTCATATAGCGCAGGTGGCACAGCTCTCAAAGATTCCAAAGCTTGACTGTCATGGGGCGTTGAGGCTGACGGGAGCGCAGCTTTGTTTGCCCTTACCTTTTTTCAGGTGGGGGACATTGTTCTGAATTTTCCTTAAAAAGAAATCAAATCTTAGTTTTCCGTGATAGGAAAAAATAGATCTTATTTGATCATTTATGGAAATTAGATTTCATAATAAGTACATATATAGCTAAAATCCGAGCCTTTAAAAAGCAAGTAGTTAAGCCTTAAAATAACCCCATTGCCCCCTACCTGCCTTAACGTGGCCCACGCATAGGAAAAATTCCGTAATGATACGGTACTATGGGGGACAGACGTTAGCAAATGATGTGTAACACTGGGGGTTAGCGAGTGGAATCTAAACTTTAATAGGGATTTAAAAACAACTCTTTAACCTTACTAGCCGAAAAATGGTATGCCGAAATGGTATGCCTTAGTAGCCGAAAAATTGAAAAAGGTAAACCGAAAATGGGGTATTTACATAAACCACAAACCACGAAAATCATAAACCATAAATATTTTCTTTGCCTTTTTATTCTTTCTGTAATATAGTACAGGAAAAAACATTTTTGACATTTGAGCTACAAACGTTTTATAGAAGAGCGTTTAAAATGTAAGAGAAGAACATTCTGATAAAAAGAATAAACTCGAGTCTTATAAGTCACCACCTTTGCCCTCATACCCCAGGTGCCTAGTTACTTTCCCCCTTCTTTATCATTGTCAGAAACCTTTTGTCAACTCTATATCTGCTCTCCTGCTTAAATTGTCAACTTTATATGCAAGTATTTAAGCTTAGAAGTAGTTTTTAAGCCCCCACAATGATAAAATAAACTTTTTCCTATGGATTATTAAAAAGTGCATCATCCGCTGCCTGAGAATTTTAGTGCTTCAATTCCAGACTAAAAATTTGAAATCCAGACCACAATGCGGCAATCAATGAGAATATAAGGGTTTCGTTTGGACCCAAGTACATTTGATTGTAGTTATTTCCTTAAAGCATGATAAAATAGACTTGGTATATACTTCAAAATAGCTTCCTAGGACAAGTCTGTAGACCCGTCTCATTTTCAAAACCTATCTCCTTTCCAAGATTGCAAAAAGTAGTCTATTTATAAGGTACTGTTTTTATAAGAAGCAACTTTTTATTAGATATTAACTAAAAAATCTATTTCCACAAAATAAGTTTTTCACAGAAAAGTAAAGAACTCCATTAAACAAAAAATGAGCAAAAATAAAATCAAATAGTCTACCAAGCGTGAAACTACCACAAATCAGCATCGATAAGTAAATGAAACACTAATAAGTAAATGAAACCCAAAGTGAACAGAAATTACAATAAAATAACAGAGTCAAACTCAAAACGAGCAGAAATTAACAAAATTTGGGCTCAAAACCCCTATGCCTTCCCAAGGCCAGAATATAATTTGCACTTTATTGAAAAAATATAAATGTTTTTACTTTTATAACTTTAATAAATCGAATAATAATAACATTTTGATTACTAAATATCAGTATATGTATATTAAACTGACAATGTAAATTCAATGCAAATTCAATAGAAGCTGTGTTTTTAAACTTTTTACAAGCGCAAGATCACCGAATATAAGTTCGTGTCACAAAAACAGAACATAAAGTAAACAACAACGATCACAAGCGAATCTATGAAATTAGAACCAGGGACACCAAAACTTTAAGAAACACAAACAGATAAAAATATAAATAAATAAGAAAATAATCAATTAAGAAAATATTACAGTAGCTAAAATAATGTCATATGAAATCAGGTCTTGTCATACACTAAAGGAAAAAATTTAGAGTCATAAAACGGCATAGAATATTGTAAGTCATAAATAAAAAAAAACAAGATTACCAAAAGAGTATAAAAAGGAGTTCGTTAAGAGGTAATGGAGATGTTAAGGATTTGAGTGAAGGCTGATATAAACTTGTCTAAATATCTTTTTGTTTTAGTCTCTACACGTTTCTAAAATGGGGATGGGATTTTTTGCCTCTCTTGGGAGACGCTTCCGTTCCGTACTATGGGGAGGCGGAAAAGGATCTTCAGTTCGGATAATGTTTCTCGCACTACCAAAACGGAGGCACGGATCATGTTGTATATTCTACAGGTTTTTTTTAACTTTTCTAAGAAATTGGAGTAAGGAAACTTCCCTTCCCTTGCAATTATTTTTAAAGCCCTTTTCTGGACGGATTCCAACCATTTGGTGAAAATAAGGCAAATTTTTCAGGCTTGTAACTTTTGATGAGTTAGATTAAATTTGATGAAACTTATATATTTATAATCAGCATAAAAGTCCAATTCTTCTGATGCATCTACTGGCATAAAAATTTCCGTTTTTTTAGAGTTTCGATTACTATTGAGCCGGGTCGCTCCTTACTTACAGTTCGTTACCAATAACTGTTTGATATATGTAATTTGTGTGCTTAAATTAGGCTAGGTTACATTATCATAAATTAATACCTTGAGGAATGTAAAGATGTTTTGTTTAGAATAAAGGGGAGTGTACATATAGGCTTCTATTTTTGTAGTGATATGGCAAATAGCCTTAATTATCAGGAAATGAAAAAAGAGCCTTATCGTACAAACAAAATTTATTATAGTCAAATGAATATTACATAAATCAACTAATAATTTGTTCCTCATATCGAATGACTTACAAGTCCTTGAAGGCTATTATGGAGCATGATTTCAAATGTTAAAAAAATACGTCAACATTCAATTTGTTGGATGATGGAAACTTTCTGCATTATTACAGTTTTATTTCTTGACTGATTGTATGCTTTCTGTGCGACTCAAAATTCTTAAAATTAACATTCTAATAACTATAAATAATAATTTTGTAAGATGTAGTTTTAAATGAAAAAAATAGATGTGGATATTGCCCAAAGTCGTCCTTGTCATTCAAATATCTAGGGTCAAACGAAAAGTAGGTCGTCACTGAATGGGGTGGGAGGAATCTCAAGAAAAGATTTAAAAGAAATTGGAACATCTTACGAGGATGTTAAGAGGAAGGCTTTAAGTAAACCGGAATGAAGGAGAAGCATTTGTAGCTGTATTGACCTCAGGCGGCTCGGTGATAGAGTTAGTTGTTAGTAGTAGCTAAAGTAGTAATATTGGATACAAATTACCAAAAATGTTTCAAAACATGTTTGAACAGATGCTCAAATATATCCAGATAGAGCGAAACTTCGCTTTTTAGAAAAAAGTTTTATGGGAGTATCTGAGAGTTTAAAATATTTGAGAATAGAATTATTGATGGACGATGAAAATGAGTTGGAATAGCATTTTTATTGGAAAAACCTGTACGATGAAGATTTTTGTAAGGATTTTTACTTCTGATTTCGCTGTTGTTTAGACTAATTGCGCTTTACTTGTTGAAAATTATTAACAACAACAATACCCCTCTCCTAACTTTTTGGCTCCTCCCTACATTTTTATATATTTTTTAAACTTATTTTTTTAAACTTTTTTTTGAACTTTTATTTTTCATATATTTTAAAATAGAAGTTTTTTTTATTTTTCTATATATCTTAAAATGATATGAAATATAACTTAAAAAATTACATTTAATATTTTCGAAATACAAATGAGAATGATATAGGTAGTTAGTCATGACTTTCACTATTAGAAAAATATGTTTGTAGTAGCACTTTTCTTTTTTAGGACTGAATCTTTTTTAACGGAAATTATTCAATTTTTTGTTATTTATTTGGCTGTACCAATGGTACTCTACTATTGCTCATAGAAACTACGTGGCTTATCATGTCAGTATTACCTCTGTTTTAGTTTCAAAGTTCACTTTGGAATTTGTTTCGTTTGAAACGTATGAATATTTTTTGTAGTGTTGTGTTGTGGTTTATCTTGTCAATGTAACCTATGCTGATGTTTTAAAGTGGTTTTTTTCGTTTGAAAAGTATGAATTGAAATATTTTTGTAGTGTTATATCATAGTTATCTAGTCAGATTTACATTCTGTAGATGTTTTAAAGTACATTTTTGGACTTTTTTTGTTTGAAACGTATGACTTAGGATGTTTTTGTAGTGTTGTTACATGATTCATCTTGTCAGTGTTACATTCTGTTGATGTTTTCAAAGCACATATTGGAATTTATTTCGTTTGAAACTTATGACTTGAGATATTTCTGTAGTGTTGTTTTCGTGATTTATCTTGTTAGTGTTACATTTTGTTGATGTGTTAAAGTGCATTTTGGAATTTTTGTATTTGAAATGTATGACTTAGGATATTTTTGCTAGTGTTTTGTCGTGATTTATCTTGTCAGTGTTAGCTGTGTTGATGTTTCAAAGTTCGTTTTGGAATTTTTTCGTTTTAAACGTATGACTTAGGATATTTTTTCTAGTGTTTTGTCATTATTTATCTTGTAAGTTTTACATTCTGTTAACTTCTCAAAGCAAATTTTAGAATTGTTTCGTTTGAAACATATCACTTGGGACATTTTTGTAGTGTTGTGTCGTGGTTTATCTTGTCAGTGTTACATTTTGTTGATGCTTTTAAATGCATTTTGGAATTTTTTCATAGGAAACTTATGAATTAGGATACTTGTGTAATGTTGTTTCGTGATTTATA
Organism: Artemia sinica; assembly: GCA_027921565.1. Lineage (NCBI taxonomy): Eukaryota > Metazoa > Arthropoda > Branchiopoda > Anostraca > Artemiidae > Artemia > Artemia sinica. The sequence continues at coordinate 32,482,778 of CM051264.1, forward strand.
TTGCCGTTGTTACCTCTGTTGATGTTTCAAAGTGCATTTTGGAATTTTTTTCGTTTGAAATGTATGACAGGATATTTTTTTCTAGTGTTGTGTCGTGATATATCTTGTCAGTGTTACCTCTATTCATGTTTCAAAGTTCAGTTTTGAATTTTCTCGTTTGAAACGTATGCCTTAGAATATTTTTGCAGTGTTGTGTCGTGGTTTACCTAATGAAAGATCTTGAGCCGAACTGGCCAGCCATGACAAAAAAAACAACAAAGAGAAAAATCTCAGTGAAAAAAAAACAACAAACGAGACTGCCGCATTCTCCTTTTTTTTCATTGAGAATTGCCTCTTTGTTGGTTTTTCGTGGTTTATCTTCTTAGTGTTACATTCTTTTGGTGTTTTAGAGAGCATTCAGGAATTTTTTTTCATTTGAAACGCATGACTTCGGATATTTTTATAGTATTGTGTCGTGGTTTATCTTTTCAGCGTTACCTCTATTGATTATTTAAAATGTATTTGGTAATTTTTTCTGTTTGAAACGTATGATTTGGGATATTTATTTAGTATTATGTCGTGATTTATATCTTGTCAGTGTTACCTATGTTGATGTTTCAGGGTGGATTTTATAATTTTTTGGTTGAAACGTATGGTTTAGGATATTTTTGTAGTGTTGCGTCATGATTTATCTTGTCAGTGTTACCTCTATTGATGTTTCAAAGTGCATTTTGGAATTTCTTCGTTTTAAACGTATGACTTGGGATATTTTCGTAGTGTTGTGTCGTGGTTTATATTGTCAGTGTTACATTCTGTTGATGATTCAAAGGGCATATTGGAATTTTTTGTTTTAAACGTATGATTTAGCATTTTTTTTGTAATATTGTGTCGTGGTTTATCTTGTCAGAGCTACCTCGAAAATAGCGATGAAGACCAGTGCACTGCCTTTCCATAACGAACAACAAAAAATGTCCCTGTCTTGCAAAAACATTTCCCTTTTGTTCTCTATGCTTTAGTTGTTCTGTGCTACCTCCGTTGATGTTTCAAAGTGCATTTTGGAATTTTTTTCGTTTGAAACGTATGGGAAAAACATTTTTGCTGTATATAAATATGCTAGTTTCAACTTTATTATTTTAGTATTTCTACTGAAGACGGTTGCTGTATATGTGACCGAAATGTCTGAACTTTTGTACCTGTTTTTTAAATGTCTAAATAAATGGATATATCCCCATTTGAAAGTTTATTTGTTCTTCTTAGAACGGCAGTTTGGTCTAAGAAAACAAAACCTGATTTTAAGGTGCTACGCCGACAATTCTAAAATTTACTTTGATACATCAACAGAGGTAACACTGACAAGCTAAATCACGACGAGACACAAAACAAATCCCAAGTCGGACGTTTCAGACGAAAAAATGCAAAGAAAGACTTCGAAACATCAAAAGAATGTAAAACTGACAAGATAAAACACGTTTAAAGCGCTAAAAAACATCCCAAGTCATATTTTTCAAGCGAAAAAATTCCGAAATGTACTTTGAAACATCAACAGAAGTAACACTGACAAGATAAATCACAACACAGCACTAGAAAAAATAACCTAAGTCATAAATGTCAAACGAAAAAATTCCAAAATGCAGTTTGAAACATCAACAGAATGTATCACTGACAATATAAATCACAAAACAAATCTATAACAATATCTCAAGTCAAAAGTCTCAAACGAAACAAATTCCAAAATATACTTTGAAATATCAACAGAATGTAACACTGACAAGATAAATCACGAAACGACCCTACAAAAAAAAATCCCAGGTCATGCGTTTCAAACAAAATAAAAATCCAAAATGCACTTTGAAACATCAACAGAATATAACACTGACAAGATAAACCATGACACAACGCTACAAACACATTCCAAGTACACGTTTGAAACGAAAAATTCCAAAATGTACTTTGAAACATCAACAGAAGCAACTTTGACAAGATAAACCACAAAACAACAGTACAAAAAAATATCTTAAGTCATAGGTTTGAAACGGAACGAATTCAAAAATGAAATTTAAAACATCAATATAGGTAACACTGACAAGATAAATCATGACTAAGCACTACAAAAAATATCGTAAATCATACGTTTAAAATGAAAAATTCCAAAATGGACTTTAAAACATCAACAGAATGTAACATTGACAACATAAATTATGAAACAGCATTACTAAAATACCCCAAGTCAAATGTTTCAAATGAAAAAATTCCAAAATACACTTTGAAACATCAATAGAATGCAACACTGACAAGATAAACCACGACACAGCACTACAAAAATATCCTAAGTCATACTTTTCAAACGAAATAAATTCTAACGTGCACTTTCAAACATTAACAAAATATAACACTGACAAGATAAATCACGACGCAACACTAGAAAAAATATCCTAAGTAATACGTTTCAAACGAAAAAATTTCCAAATGAACTTTGAAACATCAACATAGCTAACACTGACAAGATAAATCACGACACAATACTAGAAAAAATATCCTAAGTCCCACGTTTCAAACGAAAAATTTCAAATGCACAACATTATAAAAATATCTGAAGTCATACGTTTCAAACGAAACAAATTCCAAAATGTACTTTGAAACATCAACAGAATGTAGCACTGACAGGATAAATCACTAAACAACACTACAAAATATCCTAAGTCATACGTTTCATACCAAAAAAATTCCAAAATGCACTTTGAAACATCAACAGAATATAACACTGACAAGATAAACCATGACATAACAATACAAAAATATTCCAAGTCATAATTTTCCAACGAAAAATTCCAAAATGCACTTCGAAACATCAGCTGAGTTACATTGACAAGATAAACCACAACAAAACACTACAAAAAAATATTCTAAGTCATACGTTTCAAACAGAACACATTCTAAAATGAACTTTTAAACATCAATATAGGTAACACTAGCATGATAAACCACGTTGTGTTTGTGAGAAGTCATATGGTAGCATTGGTACAGCCGAATAAATAAATAAATAAATAAATAAAAGTTGAATAATTTTCGTCCCAAAAGCTTCAGTCCAAAAAAATGAAAGGTGCTACTACAACCATTATTTTTCTAATAGTAAAAGTCAAATAGTAAAACATACTAAGTCACATAGTAAAAAGTCAAATAGTAAAATAGTAAAACGTTAACAGAATGTAAAACTGACAAGATAAATCACGACACAACACTAGATAAAACTATTCTATGTAATACGTTTCAAACGAAAAAAATTCCAAATGAACTTCGAAACATAAACAAAGCTAATACTAACAAGATATATCACGACACAACACTAGAAAAAAATATATCCAACGTCATAAGTTTCAAACCAAAAATTCCGAATGCACTTTGAAACATCAACGAAATGTAACACTGACAAGATAAATCACGAAACAATACTAAAAAAATATCCTAAGTCACACGTTTCACACGAAAAAATTTCCAAAATGCACTTTGAATCATCAACAGAATGTAAAACTTGCAGGATAAACCATGACATAACAATAAAAAATATTCCAAGTCATAATATTCCAACGAAAAAGTCCAAGATGCACTTTGAATCATCAGCAGAAGTTACATTGACAAGATAAACCACAACAAAATACTAAGAAAAAATATTCTAAGTCATACGTTTCAAAAGGAGCAAATTCTAAAATGAACTTGGAAAAAATCAATATGGGTAAGACTGACATGATAAACCACGTAGTGTCTATTTGAAATCATAGATTACCATTCGTACAGCCGAATAAATAAATAAAAAATAAATAAGGGTTGAATAATTTCCGTCCAAAAAATTTCAGCCAAAAAAAAATGAAAAGTGCTACTACAAAAATTATTTTTCTACTAGTAAAAGCCACGACTAACATATCTATATCATTCTCATTTTCTATTTCGAAAACATTAAATGTGAATTTTCTTAAGTATACTTAATGTCATTTTAAGACATATGAAAAAGTTGAAAAAATGCTATGTTGAAAAAAAAGCAAAAAAATAAAAAATAAGTTTAAAAAAGTAAAAACAAACTTAGAAAAAGTATGTAAAAATGGAAGGATGAGCCAAAAATTTGGTGAGGGGAAATTAGGGCCCTTTGAGGTTGGATGTTTTGATTGTTAATGGCTGCCGTATCACTGCCTATAATGTATATGACTTTTTGTAAGAGGAATCTGTAGTAGCTCCAATGATATACTCACTTTGGCTTTGTCAAATCCATATCCACCTCACTACTTGATTTCTAAGGATTGTACTGGATTTCTAAGGATTGTTCAGGATTTCTATATTAAAATTCTTTCTCATCGCCAACGACTCAATTAGTTTCAACTTGACTTGGTACCGTACTCCTCCCTTGGTACTTGTGTGTTATAGCGACCCAAGCATAGAAGTGAAGCCTGGTCAATCGAATCAATCGACTTGTGAAATGATGAATATATTCTAATCATATTCTGACATTTATATCATGTGGAGTGGTAGTCACCATTCCCTCAGACTTACCTTTAGTTGATAAGTGACTAAAATTTCAACCCTGTACCTGTTTCACTCAATTCAAATAAAAAAAATATTCTTATTGTTGTCATCTTGGTTTTATCTGGATATCCTGAGTAAAGACCATTCAGACCATTTCAATGATCGGTTATACTACACGGAAGTCATAATTTGGGTCATTGATCTACATAATTGCAGGTATTAAAAGTATCTCGGATCTCTCCCAGTATTGCATACATTGGTACAGGTATCAAAAGGTATCTCTTTTGCATAATTCTTACATATATGGTATACCATTTTGGTCTGTATATATCGTATTCTGCTCGCTTTATATGTTGTTAGCCCAGGACCTTTACCCCTTATACTACGAACACCCTTTACTTGCTTGATAAAGAGTAAGAATAAAAAATTTCCTCAAATTACTTTATAAGAGAATTTTTTTTTTTTAATTCTTTACTAGCTAAATATGTCACTATATTGGACAGACAAACTTTATTTGTAAATATAAATCACTAAACTAACTAACAACTCACCACAGCAACAAGCTTCCCGAGGCCAATACAGCTACACATGCTCCTCCTCCATCCCAATCTATTCAAAACTTCCCTCTTTACCCCCTCCCTGGAAGTTCCTATTTCCCTTAAGTCTTTCTTTGTGACATCTTTCCACTGCAACTACGGGTGACCTAATTTTCATTTAGCCTTGACGATTGGCAAAAAGGACAATATTCGGTAATCTGTAATCCTTCATCCGCAAACGTTCCCAAGCCTTCTCAACCTTTCACTCATTATAGCCTAGAAAGCGGGGTTAAACCGCACTTTTCGTTCAGCCTACTGTTTTAAATATGGACAGTCAGTGGGGTACCCTGAACACTACGTAGGCAATTTCTCTGTAAAACACATGGAAAATCTTGATCCGGTTTTCAGACTGCCCATGCTTCAGAACCATGTTTGACCACTTTCATCACTGTAATTTTGAATATTCTAATCTTGGTTTGCAGACTTATCTTTCTATTTTTCCAAAATTGTTTCAACTATGAAAAAAAAACCTGAGCTTTGGCTATTCTACTTTTAACATGTTCCCTGCTCCCACCGTCTTTACTAATAATACTACCAAGGTAAGTGAAGCTGTACACCTGATCAATCTATTCATTAACCAACGTCACCTTTTCATCTTCGCTTATTCCAAGCCTTAACGAGTTAGTCTTCTTAACATTAATTTTCAGACTTATTCTAGCACCCTGAACTAGCAAAGTCTCTAAAAGTTCATTCATTTTTATCACATTTTCATCTACGATGCTTAAATCACCAGCATAATCTAAGTCCAGGAAAATGTTTCCTCCCAGTTTGATTCCGTGTTTTCCCATTCCCTTTCCTCTGCTCCTTAATACGAAGTCCATCAAAATAATTCGTATAAAGCCCGATAAAACACAATTCTGCTTAACTCCTGATTAAATACGAAAGCAGCTGTTAACCTCATGTCCTACCTTAACGGCAGCAGCGTTATTCTCGTACAGAACACTAATCAATCTAATGTATTTGTCTGGTATACCATACAAGGATAAGGCCGTCGCTAAAGCTGTTCATTTAATAGAATCGAACGCTTACTCATAAATCTGTAAAACTGAGGACCAAAGTTGTTTGATAACTCGACACTTCTCAATTATTAAGCTAAGAGTGTAAATTTGGTCGAAACATCCTCTACCCTTTCTAAAACCGCACTGTTCCTCTCTTATCCCTTTGTCTGCATCATCTCTCAGTCAAAAAATAATAATATTACTTAATTTGCTACTTACTGGAATTTCCTACAGAAACAAGCCTAATGCCTCGACAATTACCATACTCATTCCTGTCACCTTTCTTGTAAAGTGGTTTAATTAGGGTTTTCGTAGAATCTCTTGCTACTTCCCCTATTTCCAAAGCCATATTCATAATATTCAGTAACTTATTCTAACCTCAGAGTCAGCATATTTAATAAACTTATTTACAACAATATCAGCACGTGGGGGATTATTATTTTTTAATTCTTTCAGTACTGTCTTTAATTCCTCCTCTCAAAACAAATCTTCCTTCATATCCAAGGTATCAAACTTTTTCATTTTTCTCTGTATTTTCTCCAGCAGCTTTATGTCGGTTTAACACATTCTAAAAGTGTTCTTCCCGTCTTCTTTAACTCCTTCCTCATCAGTAATCGTGGTCCCGTTCCTATTTTTAACTGGGGCAAGTCAAGATTGACTACTCCCTCTCAATTTGTTAATATGCCAGTAAAATATTTAACTATTATGTCATCTAGATGCATATTCCAGATCCACGGCAATTTTATCCGTAGCCTCCATTTCAAATCTTCTTAGTTCATATTTTGGTACTTTCACCGCTGTCTTTACATTCCTCTTGTTTTCATATTATTTATCACTCAGATAACTCTGGTACAAGCCCATTCTTCTCTCTACTGAATGTAAAGCTGTTTCACTAATATTCCTAGCTGCGTTCCCCAGTTTTCTTCCCTAAGACACCATTAGCAACTCTACCAATTATTTTCCCAAAATTATTCGATCCATCTTATAACTAAAAATTTTAAACTCTTCAGTTTAGTATTCAACTGTTCCTAGAAAGTTTTTCTCAAATTCTCTTCCTGGAATCTACCAACAACATAACTTTCCGGAACGTAGTTACCCTTCCGAAATTTCAGCTTTAAATTTACCCTAGACACTGCTAAATGGTGATCTTTACTTTTAACATCAATAACAGCACTCCTATAAACCCTAGTTTCTTGTCTTGATCCTGCCAGTCATCGGTTTATGATAACATAATACTGGTTTACAATAAGGTTTAGTGTCTTACCATCAAATAAATACCACGTTAACTTACGGGCCATTTTGTGACCATACACTGTATTGGTTATAACAAGATTGTTGTGCCTGCAAAATTTTAGCAGTCTTGGTCATTAATGTTTTCCTTTTCAAACTTGGATTTAAACATACCAGGCTTGGATACGATCTATCCCTATTTCTAATGACCTGGTCATTAAAATTTCTTAATAAAAACGCCGTATTTCTACCTGGGACCTTGTCTATTTCCTCCCGCAACTGTCAGTAAAATTTATCTGAGTCACAAGTACTACTAAAACTGATACCATGAACTTTTTAGTAATAAAATGATCTATTAGTATTCTAATACCTATTATTAATACCTTCCCTGCCTAAAAAGGTGTAAAGTGTGAATTTCTCTGTGCTACATACTTTGGAGTCTTATGACAGCATTGTCCTACAAAATGGCACTTTTTGAGGGCTCAGGCACCTCCCCCCAGCAGAAACATTCATACACCCTTCTCTACAATAGCTGACACATAATTATACTCAGCTGTAAATGTTTTTATAAGGCCACAAATGAATAAACTGCGTTGAATGAATCTTTAGAGTAATCGTCTATATTAACCTATATTAACCGTATATTCCGCGTTTATCTTTAGTGACCAGTTCCGTTGAGTGTATGACCACTTTAACTGAAAAGCTTTATACACACATTTATAGTTTAAATCAATTGTATGCCTAAACTTTATCCCTCTTCGGGCCAAAGTATTTAAGAAATGCAATAGGCACAAAGTGGCAGGAAACGCCACTTTGATCTAGGTACAATCTCTTTTGCTCCTTGAAAAGAGCACTAGAACTGTTAATTTCAATTTATGTGAACTCTCTCTCAATATCCTAAAGGCATTGGATCCATACGACAGTCCTTTGGGGAAAAAAGAAACAAATCCTTGACCATCCATCCTGGAGAAAATACGAAGTTTTGCATTTTTGTAGATGGAGACTCGAAGCTTTTGCAGCAGGGTTCTTTGATCACGCTTAGCTTTGTGAAGTAGTTTTCACTAACGCTCTCTGTTTCGCAATTTTTCCACACTTTTATGAACATATGGCAATTTTCGGCAGAAAGCATGTGGTGGGCTCTTTTTGAGCGGAAGCCAATTTGTTGATCTTTTAACATGGCAAGGACTTGAGTATGGATTTTACAACGTAAAATTTTACACAGGACCTCTGCATCCAACTGCCTGTAAGCATTATAATCCCGTCTGGTAGAAGCAAATTCCCTTGTCAAGTTTTCAAATCATTCGTAGCAATGAACGGTAAGTATGGGTTGACACGGGCGAATAGTAACCAGAATTTTAGAAAAAAAATTCTGGTAACAATTAATGCGTCACATAATTTGTTTTTATTTTGATTTAGAATATATAAAATCTATTAAGTTTAATGTTTCACGTCCAAAGCTAAGAGTCCGAGAAAATTGGCCTGAGTTTTGGAAAAGGTGTAAAACACCTTCAAAAGGGCAGATGGGTCTTGTGAACATTACACTCTTATATCCAACACATGAGAAAAACCCTATTGTAGAGGTTTCAAGCTCTTATTAGAAAAAGTTGAAATTATCTATTTTTTCTTAGGAGAAAGATTACGGAGGTGTGTTTATTTTATTTATTTTTTTCGTTGTCGATTGAACCAAACCAATGGTTCTAAAATATCGGTTAAAGGTTTTGTCAAACTAAAGTTAGAAGTTCTAGTGCCTTTTTGGATGATCAAAATGATTATGCCATCGATAAATGTTTTTTTCTGTCCCTTTATGGTACCAAACTGCGTGAAAGGTGGCGTAAAATTGTAATAAATTCCATGAAAATGAAACTAACCTTAGAAATAGTGTCATAAACCTCTTTAATTTTTTTCAGCCTACCGATTTTTCAACATTTTTGTTGAAATTATTAAATGGCATAAGTGATGCCCCTCGGAGTTTAAAGGGTCAGTCACTCTGCAATTTAACGGCCAGATATCCACGACAGCCAGCAGGTGTCACAAGGAACTAAGAGTCGCAGGTGCATGTTACATAATAGGGAATGTTTACATTTGCTTGTCACGTCATAGGGAGAGTTTAATTTGGTTGTTATTTAATAAGAAATGTTTTCTAAGAGATGCAAATCTTCAGTCATAGGGAATGTTTAGTTATGCAAATGTTAAGCAAGAGGATGCGTTAGAGAACGTTAGTCAAGCGGGGGGAGTCCCTCTTGTAACTGAAAAGGAGCACACGTGAGTGTTAAGTAATGACAGCTTACACTTGGGTGTTCAGTAACGGCAGCGCAAACGTGGGGGTGCTACGTAATGGTAGCGCAAACGTGGGGTGTTACGTAATGATGGCGCATACGCAGGATATTACGCAATACTTTGAGAGGTTTTTTCTTCGGGATTTCTTTTTCTTACAGGTCGTTTTTTGTTGTTTCAAGGCGTTTTTTTCTTTCAAAGCGTTTTTTTTCTTTCAAGGCGTTATTTTTTCTTCGGGATTTCTTTTTTTCTCAAGGCGTTGTTTTCTTTTTTCCAAGACGTTTTTAAGACGTTTCAAGATATTTTTTCAAGATGTTTTTGAAAGTGTTTCAAGACATTTCAAGACGTTTACAAAGACGGTTTTTTCAAGGTTTCTTTAGTTGTTACGGAATGGAAAATGTTTACCAGTCTTACAGATGAGACATTCTAGCGTGAGGGGCCCCCTAGCATCCAACTCTACTGGGAGTCCTAGTCCAAGCATCCAGTTCCATCGAGGGCCCCCTAACCTAACCAACGAGTCCCAAGAAACCGTTTCAACCGGGGCCCTAGGGCCCTAGCGGTCAATTCCAACTGGGGAGGCTAGCAACCAATTTTATCGGTAGCCCCTAACCTAACCAACGGGCGCCCCTAGCAACTATTTCCACCAGGGGCCCCTAGCAAGCAATTACAACGGTGTCCCCCAATCTAACCATCGGTGCCCCCCATATCATAGACAATCTGTTTTCTAATACTTTTTTCAAGATTTCTTTGGTTCTTATGTAATGGGGGGTGTTTACTAGTATTAAGGGTGACGCATTCACACGTGACTTGTTTCTTCAGGTCAGATGGTCAATCCCTGCTTTTAACTGTGGAGAACACCCACATGGGCTCTTATATAATATTTTGTGAATGGTACCTTTATATTCTAATGAATTTTGTCCCACATTAGAATTCAAAAGACATTTCCATCTAATGGAATGGCGCGTTAGCCAGTTGGAACAGCAATCTATTTCTAATATTATGATTCGGCTAATACATTCTACGAAATAACCTATTGCTTGCAATGTGCCGCACATACTAGAATGAGTAAACAGCTTGGCTGTTTCCTAATGATTGCGATAACTAACATGCGGAGGGGGTAATCGATTACTAAATATTGCTTAAATTTCGTATGCACCTGCTCGTTAAATAATGATTTTAGAGAGTGTTATTAGATAATATTACGAGCTGCTGTTACCGTATTTTTTAGTAATAGAGTAAATTATACTTTTGAAAGCTGAATGTGCTATCAGGGGTGAAATAAAGGCGAGAGGTACGACAAGATGCTTATATTTCGTAAACGATTACGTATTGAAGATTTGTCCTGGATCTATAAATCTAAAGGATTAAGGTTATTGTACATACAAAATTTAGAGATAAAAAACGCTATAAATCATGGGATCACAGAAAAAGTAGTTAAAACTCAACAAATGGAAAAACAAAACGTGAAAAAAAACAAAGGCTTATAAAGGAAAAATATAAGCAAAAAGAACCCTTAATTAAGGAAAGATTGGAATCCTAGCAATCAATTCCAGAGGGGGGATTGGTATTAGAGGTAGATTTAAACCCTATTAAGAGCTATTTCTGAGAGCTTTTTCATGAAAATGACGTGTTTCTTTTGGGCAAGACTATGCGCCCCCGGCTGACAAGAACACATGTGAAAAATATTTTCTCTTTAAATTTAACATAATCTCGTTAGAGGTAAATTTAAGCCACATAAAATTTTTTTCAACACCTTTAATGAAATCATCTCGTTTTTTGACTGAGCTTTAGATTTCACTCCACCCACTCGCTAGAAAAACTTCTTTTAGCACATCTTAGCTTAACTTTAACATCTAGAAAATATTAGTCCAAACAGTTCATGCCACCGTGACAATAATTAGATAGCCCACCCTAGCAACCAATCCCAGAGGGAGTGAGGGCTTGTTACTAGAGGTAAATTTAGGCCATATTAAGAAATATTTCTTAGACGTCTTAATGTAAATGTCACGTTTCTTTGAACCAAGACTATGCATATTCACGTTACCGTGACATTATGTGGCTGACCCATCCCCCTAGTAAGCAATTCCAGCCAGGCCCCTTAACATCTAATTCCAACGGGGATGGGGAGGGCGCTAGAAGCCATTTCCAATGGGACCCGAGTGAGAAATTGCAGCGGGCCCCCTAAAATCTAATTCCAACGGCCCCCTAACTACAAAATCCAGAAGGAATGTTCCGCTATTAGAGGTAAAACTTAGCCCTATTAAGAGCTATTTCTGGGAAGTTTTAATGGAAATGCTACGTCTTTAAGCCAAGGCTATGCATATTCACGTTATCGTGTCAATATGTGGCTAGCCCACCTTAATAAGTGATTCCAGAGGGGGAAGGTTGTTATTAGAGAAAAATTTAAACCATACTAAGAGTTGTTTCTGAGATGTCTTAATTAAATGTCTCATTTCTTCGACTGAATGTTAGATATCAAAAATTCTGAAAAATTCTTTTAACACCCTCGCCTTAACTTTCAGCATGATTTTGTTAATTGAACTTATTGAATGCTGATTTTGTACATGGAACTTGTTGCATGATTATTTCTTGTTGTTGAAACTTGCTACAGGTTGATTTTTTTCTTCGTGAAACTTGTACATTAATTTTTCTCATCTTGAAACTTATTTTGTTCATGAAACTTGTTACATATTGATTTTTCTCTTCGTGAAACTTGTACATTGATTTTTCTCCTCTTGAAACTGATTTTGTTAATGGAACCTGTTGCGTGAAATTTGTTGCATGTTGATTTTTCTCTTCATGAAAACCGTAAATTGATTTTTCTCCTCGTGAAAATGATTTTGTTCATGGAAATTGATATGTTGTATCAATTCATATTTATACTCATTAGTAATATTGTCTCCCAATGCCCTTTTTATTTTACCTCTGATTTCACTATCTATTCTCACATTATTTTTACACAAGTAACAGTTCTGGCACGTAGACAAGATATGGTTTATACTGTTGCTAGAAGACTATGCGTGTCTTCTTTTTACCTTCCGTTGAATACTAATACCAGAAAGATGACGATATGATTTATCAACAGGTAACATGTTACCAGAACAATAAGCAAGAAGTTGCCCCTCATCGTCAACTATTATTTTTATGTTGGCATTCTCTTTGAGCAGTATCATCTCTGGATATCTCTCTCTCACATATCCAACACCAGAAAAGTTGAATGGTTTCGGTACTCCAAAGGAACTTAGCTCCTCGCTGTCATGACAACGTACGCATAATTTCCAATAAGATTTCCACTGCTACTTGTTTCATAGTTCAAATATTTCTCCTTGTCAGCATTCAACGCAACGATGATTTTATCATGTGCACACAATTTCTTCTAATAATTTATTTTCACCTTTTTTTTAAAGAATATGATGCAGGTGTTTATCCTTCCAATGTATGGAAATTACTGATTTAATACATACAATAAAGTATGTAGTTTCAATAACCAGCAATAAAGTACCACTGGGACAGTTACGAAGTGTCAATGAGGGGCCATAAAGTACGATTGATATAGCTGCAAAAAAATAACAATAAAAACAGTTAAATAATTTTCATTGTCTAAAAAATTCCATGTCAGATAAAAAAGTGCTACTACAAACACTATTTTTCTAATAATAAAAGTCATGACTAACACATCTATATCATTCTCATTTTGTATTTCGAAAATATTAAATGTGAATTTTTTTGTTTGAAGTATATTCATGTTATTTTGATAACCATCCATAGAGTACCACTAGGACGGTTGCGTAGTGTCTATGAGCAATCATAGAGTACGATTGATGTATCCGCATAAATAACAAAAATGAAAACAAGAAAAAAGTTGAATAATTTTCCAAGTCCAAAAAAAAAATTCAGTCCAAAAAAGTGCTACTACAAACAGTATTTTTCTAATAGTAAAGTCACGACTAACATATCTATATCATTCTTATTTTATATTTCGAAAATATTAAATGTGAATTTTTTAAGTATGTTTCGTGTCATTTTGACATGTAAAAAAAGTTGAAAAAATTTCTATGTTTAAAAAAATATAAGAAATAAAGAATAAAAGTTAAGAAAACCAAAACATTTAAACTTCAAAAAAAAGTATTAAAAAATGGAGGAGGGGCCAAAAAAGTTGGAGGGATGGGTATTGGGGCCCTTGGAGATTTGGGCACGGACGAATAAATGGCTGTTTTATCATAGCCTAAAATGTATAAAGCATTATTAATATCAACTTTTTGTAATATTCCCAAAACTATATAATATTTTATATCACCCAAGCTTCACATTTGGTACTTGCATTATACCAAACACTTACATTTAAAATTCCCAAGTTAAATATATTCCAAAATTTAAAATATTTATTCTTTGTTATATCCCTCCAAAATAAAAAAAATAATATGCATCTCTTAATGGAGTTACCATTCCCTGAGATTTATCTCTTAGTTGATAAGCAATAAGTATTTCAATCTTTCTCTGTTTAAATAATAATTCTATCCATGTGCACGCAAGAATTTCGTGTTACAATTCCAGAAGACACAATTTGATGTTCATCCAGCGCCACAGACTATTTTTAGATCTAGTTTTTCGTGTACGAGTATCTGTAGTCTGAAAATGAATTCTAACGCCTCTCTCTAAAGTCGGACAATTCCTTCTCCTGGTGTACTAGCTGGACTCCAATTTTCTCCCGATTAGAGAGCCCCTTCAGGAGTGGCATCTCTTATGCTATTTCATTAAAGTATAAAAAAACCAAAGATATGTTTTTCCAGCATTAAAGTTTTAAATTTCAACACCCCCTAAAAAATTTCCCTCGCTGTCATGACAACATACACATACATATCCAATAAGATCTCCACTACTAATTGTTTCATAGTTCAAATTATTTTCCTTGTCAGCATTCAACGCAACGATGATTTTATCGTGTGTACACAAATTCTTCGAATAATTCAGTTTCATGTTTTTTAAAAGAATATGATGCAGGTGTTTATCCTTCCAATGTATTGAAATTACTGTTTTAATAAATACAATAAAATATGTAGCGTCAATAACCAGCCATATAGTACCACTGGGACAGCCGCGTAGCGTCATTGTGCGGCCATAGAGTACGACTGTTATAGTTTCAAAAAAAATAATAATAAAAGTTAAATAATTTTCATAGTCCAAAAAATTCCATGTCAGAAAAAAAGTGCTACTACAAACACTATTATTCTAATAAGAATAGTCATGACTAGCCCATCTCTATCATTCTCATTTTGTACTTCGAAAATATTAAATGTGAATTTTTTTTTTTTTTGAAGTATATTTCATGTCATTATGATAACCAGCCATAGAGCACCACTGGGACAGCTGCGTAGTGTCTATGAGTAATCATAGAGTACGATTGATGTATCCGCAAAAATAACAAAATTGAAAACAAGAAAAAAGTTGAACAATTTTCCAACTCCCGAACAAAAATTCAGTCCAAAAAAAGTGCTACTAAAAACACTATTTTTCTAATAGTGAAATTCACGACTAACATATCTATATTATTCTCATTTTATATATTTTGAAAATATTAAATGTGAATTTTTTTTGGTTTTAAGTATGTTTTATGTCATTTTAAGACATGTAAAAAAAGTTGAAAAAATTTCTATGTTTAAAAAAAAATAAAGAATAAGAGCTAAAAAAAGTAAAAAAATTAAACTTCAAAAATAGCATTAAAAAAATGGGACAGGGGCCAAAAAAGTTGGAAGGAAGGGATATTGGGGCCCTTGGAGATTGGGGCAAGGACGACTAATGGCTGCTTTATCATTGCCTAAAATTTATACAGCTTTATTAATTATTCTTTTTTATATCCCTCCAAAATCAAAAAATAAAATGTTTCTCTTAATGGAGTTACCATTCCCTGACATTTATCTCTTAGTTGATAAGCAACTAGTTTTTCAACCCCTTCTCTGTTTAAATAATAATTCTAACCATGTGCACGCAAGAATCTCGTTTTAAATTCAAGAAGAAACAATTTGATGTTCACCCAGCCCAGCGTGTTAATGACTAACACATTTATATCATTCTCATTTTGTATTTTGAAAATATTAAATGTGATTTTTTTTGTTTGAAGTATATTTCATGTTATTCTGATAACCATCCATAGAGTGCTACTGGGGCAGTTGCGTATTCCAAAATTTAAAATATTTATTCTTTGTTATATCCCTCCAAAATAAAAAAAAAATAATATTTATCTTTTAATTGAGTTACCATTGCCTGAGATTTATCCCTTAGTTGATAAGCAATTAGTATTTCAATCCTTTCTCTGTTTAAATAATGATTCTATCTATGTGCAGGCAAGAATCTCGTGTTAAATTCCAGAAAAAACAATTTGATGTTCGCCCAGCTTCACAGACTATTTTAGATCTAGCTCTCTTGTACGAATATCTGTAATTTGACAATTAAATTTTAACGCCTCTCTCTAAAGTAGGTCTATTCCTTCTCTTGGTGTTCTGGCTGGACTCCAATTTTCTCCCAATCAAGGAGCCCCTTCTGGACTGGCACCTCTTATACTACTTCATTAAAGTATCAAAAAATCAAAGATATGTTTTTTTTTACCATTATATTTTTAAATTTCAACACCCCCCTCAAAATTCTCCTCGCTGTCATGACAACGTACGCATACATTTCCAAAACGATCTCCACTACTACTTGTTTCATAGTTCAAATATTTCTCCTTGTCAGCAATCAACGCAACGATGATTTTATCATATGCACACATATTCGTCGAATAATTTATTTTCACCTTTTTTTAAAGAATATGATGCCGGTATTTATCCTTCCAATATATGGAAATTACTAATTTAACACATACAATAAACTATGTAGTGTCAATAACCAGCAATAGAGTACCACTGGGACATTCGCGTAGTGTCAATGAGCGGCCATAGAGTATGACTAATAAAACCGCAAAAAAAATAATACAAAAAAGTTGAATAATTTTCGTAGCCCAAAAAATTCCATGTCAGAAAAAAATGCAAACTGTTTTTCTAACAGGAAAAGTCATGACTAACACATCTATATCATTCTCATTTTGTATTTCTGAAATATTAAATGTAAATTTTTTTTTGTTTGAAGTATATTCCATGTCATTCTGATAACCAGCCATAAAGTACCACTGGGACAGTTGCGTAGTGTCTATGAGCAATCATAGAGTACGATTGATGACTCCGCATAAATAACAAAAATGAAAACAAGAAAAAAGTTGAATAACTTTCCAAGTCCAAAACAAAAATTCAGTCTGAGATTTATCCCTTAGTTTATAAGCAATTAATATTTCAATCCTTTCTCTATTTAAATAATAATTCTGTCCAAGTGCACGTGAGAATCTCGTGTTAAATTCCAGAAGAAGCAATTTAATGTTCAGCCAGCGTCACAGACTATTTTTAGATCTTGTTCTCTTGTACGAGTATGTGTAATCTGATGATTGACTTCTAACACCTCTCTCTAAAGTAGGTTAATTCCTTCTCTTGGTGTTCTGGGTTGACTCCAATTTTCTCCCAATTAAGGAGCCCCTTCTGGACTGGCACCTCTTATACTACTTCATTAAAGTATCAAAATTTCAGAGATGTTTTTTTTTCACAATTAAAGTTTTAAATTTGAACACCCCCTCAAAATTCTCTGAAAATAGTCAGAAATAAATGTGGCAGCAGTTAGGATCACAGATAAAAGTTGTTTCAGTTGGAAGTAGTCACAGTTTTAGTTTAAGCAACTCTTATTTTCAGCCGCAATTGTAGCAGTAGCAGCAATTGCCCTCAAAGTTTCAAGTTACTACCCTTACTTATTCCTAAGATATTGCAGATAGGGTTTTTGAAACCTTGGATACGTATAGTTTCCTTTGAATAAGCTCAGCATACCCCTGAACATTTTAGAAAATTTTGCCTAAATATCCTTAGCCTTTTTAAACATATCCAGGATCAAACCTTCTCCTTTTCAGAAGGATAAATTCTGCATGGAAAAAATGGAAAAATTCCAGAATTTATATTTCTTGTCCCAGGGGCTTCTAAGGCAAGGTGCCCAAAAGGCTTAGCTACTAGACGTTGTGACTATTTCAAATAAAATGGCTTTCTAGAATCTCAATCTGTGTTAAGAAGAGATACTAAAAGGGCAAGTGGGGGGAGGAGGGATGGCTCCAATTCGTTCGTTTTTCAACATGCCTCCTAAAATGTCTTCATCTTAACAAAAAGTTGCAGCTTAACACCCTTAGCCGTTCCTTAGATATTTCTATTATGTACATTCAAAAAACTCGTCTACATATAGTGTTCTTTGATTTTGTTAACTTCCCACTCAATATTTTCTAACAGTTTTAGCTCAATATTCTTAGCCTTTTTGGAGATTTAGGATCAAACGTTACAACTCTCTTCTGTAATCAACCTTGTACATAAACAATGGGCAACTTATATAACTTACAACACTTGTCCTAAGTGCTGTGGGGGTTAAGCATTCCCGAAGGTACAGTCCTCTGACTTCATTGACTGTTTTGGACAAGATGGCTATTCCAAATTTTTATCATACATCTTTGGAGGAACGGCATTTAAAAATGAAATGGGAGGAAGACTGCTTGCCTTCCGACCCCTTTTTAACATCTTCCTCAACATACTCTGACAGTTTAAGCCGGATACCCTCAATTATTCTTGTGATACTGCAGATGCACCTTTTTAATAAACTGGATGCACATAGTGTATTTAGATTTAGTTAACATGCTCCTCAACATTCCCCAAAATTTCGCTTTAATACCCTTAGGCTTTTCAAGCATACCTAGAAAGATAAATGCCTCCTTTTTTCTAATAGTAAATCTTGCGTATAAAGCAGAGCACATTGAAAAATTTACAATCCTTACCCCTGGGATATGGGAGGGCATTGCGTTTCGGGAGGCATAGTTACTTGACCTTTTGACTGTTTTGACTAAAATCGCTTTCTCAAATTTTCGATCAGTGATGAGGGGAGCATCTAAAAAGGGCAAGGGAGCCTCATTTCCGTACTGTAGATCTTCAACACCTTCCTAAAAGTCCCCTGAAATTTTTAATTTAATACCCTCTTTCGTTTCTAAGATATTGATAATGCGTCCTCCTGACAATCAGTACGCACAAAGTGTCTTTTATTGTGCTCTCAATTTATCTTCAAAACTGTTGGGAGTTATGCTACCCCCACAGGTATAGTTATTTGAGGTTTTGACTATTCTGAACAAGATGTTTGTTTAAAAATTCCGGCCAAATATTTTTGAAGCGATTGCGCCTAAAAAGGCATGGGAGTTGGCTGGTGGTCCTCGATACACCTTCAACATCCCTCCCTCAAACATGTCCTGAAAGTTTGAACTCAATACCCTCTTAAAATTGTGTTCAACGCCGCTCTTAAAATTGTGCGGATCCTCCTTTTTGATAAACTGGATGCACAGTGTGGCTTTTAATTTAGGATAACATGCTCCTCAAGATTTTCCAAAGTTTAACCTTAATACCCTTAACCTTTTCAGATGCATCCAGAATCAAACATTTCCCATTTTCCATGAAATAAATTCTGTATTTAAACAATGACTAAATTGCATAGTTTACAATCCCGGGACTATGGCCTGCCCCAGGGCTATGGGGACATTGAATTCCTCGAAGTACAGCGATTAGACCTTTCGACTAGTTTAAAAAAAATGACAATTGCAAAATTTTAATCAGTGTTTAGCGGAAAGGGCACCTAAAAGGAGCAAGGAGGAGGGCTGGTTACTCAAAATTTCTTTTCAACATCTCTTAAACGTACCTTGAGATTTTCAACTTAACAACCATAGTTGTCTTATAGATTTTGCTGATATTCCGTTTTAACAACCAGCAAGCATATACACTGTTTGGAGACCCAGGGTCAAATATGCCTTCTTCTTCCAATAAAATTCCTTGTGTGTTAACAATGAATTGTATAACTTATAGCCCTTGTCCGGAGACTGGGGGAGGTGTGTCAACCCTCAAGGCTAATTTATTTGAACTATTTTGAAAAAATGGCAATTTCAAAATTTGGTCTCGTTCATTTGGGGAAAACTGCGCATGAGAAGGGGGTGGCTGGTCGCCCTTTGATAACTTTTGAGTTTTAACAAGGGCACTAAGACTTTCGATTCCCGGTCAAAGTTTATGCGACCACCCCTTCTATAAAAATCTTATATGTTAAAAATAATCAACTCACACATATATAGCCCTTGCCCCGGGGATGGGAGGGGATTAGCCCAGGAATTACAGTTGTTTCGCCTTTGGACTATTTTGAATAGAATGGCCATCTCAAAATTCTATTCGGAAGCATTTGGAAAAAAGGGTGTGAGGGAGGCTGGGTACCCTCTGTTCACTTTTGACTCTTAAAATTGGAATTAGAACTTTCGGTTTCAAATAGAATAAGCTTCCTTCGAAGTTTATAAGACCATCCTTTCTATTAAAATCTCATATGTTAACAATGGGCTTTTTGCATAACTTACAGCCCTTGCCCTTTGGGCTGTGGGAGGTTCTTCCAACCTCGGAGACATAGTTATTTGACCTTTAGACTCTTTGAACAAATGGCTATCTCAAAATTTTGATCGGATACCTTTGTTGAAAAGAGTGAATGGGGGCGGGGGTAGTTGCCCTCTGATCATTTTTGACTTTCAAAAAGGGCACTGGAATTTTCAATCGAATGAACCCCCTCCAAAGTAAATATGACCACCTAATCCACATAAGTACCTCTGGGAGAAAACAATAATTTGGTGTATAATAAAACATTGAAGCGTTGTGACCTTTACTATAGACAACGCTATAGCGTTGCCTCTTGTGATACTTTTCGCAATGACTGGTAAATGGATGACACAATAAGCGATGGTGAAATGTTGTTGCGGCAAAACGTCGGGAAACCAAGCAGAGCAGCTTGTGCATTGAGAACAAGTAGAAGCAGATGCTGGCTTTCACAATCGTTTGTTTTATTTTTTCGATTTGCAGCCTAAGGATATAAAATATGTGAAAACAAACAAGCAAAAATTTTATCTAATAATGTTCTATTGCTTTTTATAAACTTCCATTTATTCCTTTATTGAACATTTTTTTTTTATTTCTTATATATATCACGAATTCAGAATCCTTAAGTGACGGGTGTTATTCCGTTTTGTTTTGAAAAGAAAGCTCTCCAAGTCTAATTTTGAATTTGACAAGCGCTTTGAAATTCCAAATAAAAGTGTGAAAAGTGATATACGTTTAATGGTTTCCATAACTTGGGATAGAATTGCCCCTGTCATATCTACATTATTTTTCCTTCTCCAAGGAGACTACACGGATATGCCCATTTACCTAATTGGCTATTTGATGTATAAGTGGTAAAATGCATTTGTAAAACCACGACAAAAAGAAAATGATAGGTTGCTGTAAAATTCCTACCACTTAAACCAAACTATTTTTGGTAACGTTCTGTAAATATGGAGCGACCCGTGAAGCTCCAAAAATAAGAATTTGTAATAGCAATATACACATTTTTAATAGAAATTAAAATAAATTTAAATAATAATTATGAAATTAAGCTAATTTCTATTAAAAAACGACTTTTTCAATGGAAGTTAAAATTAAGTCAAATAAAAATACTTCTTCAAGTAGGGATATGAGAGAGTATTCACTCATTGTACTATGCACAAATCTAATTAAAAATGATGTAGCATACTGCATTGCAAAACCAACGACTAATATCAATGATCTTGCATCAAAAAGACCTTTTAGGTGAGCAGTCAAAAAAAGCAAGCATTTGTAAAAAAAAAAAAAAAGCATTGTATAAAAAAATGCTCTTGATTTGTTTTTATCAAATCGCCTTATTTCTCGTTTTTTTAGCCCTTGTTGAACTTCTTTTATGTGATGATGCTAAGACTGTTTTAATTTTAGTTTTAATGGATAGTTATTTTATTGTGAGTCTTATTTTATATTTATCTCTGCTTTCCACGTGGAAGATTTTAGTGCATTATGGAATTCCGACCAAAATTGTAAATATAATTAAAGCGCTATATCATGATATCATGTGCGCAGTACAGACAGAGGGTGGCCTAACGGAGTGGTTTTCTTTTCAGTCAGGTGTAAGGCAGGGCTGCATTCTATCACCATTACTGTTTGCCAGAGTGATATATTTTGTTTTCCGTGAATGCAGTTTTAGTGGCGGTCTACAATTAAATCCATTGAGAGAACTCAATGATGGTGACTTTGCTGACGATGTTGCACTTATTACCCACGACCCAGAAGATATGCAACGCAACATTAATGAACTCGGTCGTATGGCAAATGCTGTTGGACTCTCCATAAATGCTAACAAAACCAAATCAGTGTCGAATGCAGTCATACCTGACTTAGCCGAAGGACTTTTTGTTAACAACGAGGAAATTGAGGAAGTGAGAGAGTTCAAGTATCTCGGCAGCATTCTTACGCAAGATGCCAATTCCGAAAGAGAAATACTGTGCCGAATAGCATTGGCTGGGTGTGCTTTCAGCTACCTTAGAAATGTTTGGAGAAATAATAAATATTCCCAGAAGCTAAAGCTTAGAATTTATAATAGTAATGTGGTCTCCGTCCTTACGTACGGCTGCGAAACTTGGAGCATCACTGCCCAGCTAGAACGACGACTCCAGGCATTCGACAACAATTGCCTAAGGTCTATCCTAAATATACATTGGACGGAAAGAATACGAAATTATGAAATCTATCGTATGACAAATCATACCCCCATCCTTGATTTCATTAGAAAGCGGCGATGGATGTATTGGGGGCATATGGTGCGAATGGGGGATGGAAGGCTGCCGCACGACGCATGGTGTCGGACACCCCCTGGTCTCCGCAAATCAGGTAGACCGAAAATGACCCTTGGCAGGTCATTAAAGAAGGAGGCGAAGCTGGCGAGGTTCTCTTTGGAGGAGCTATGGTTGAACGCTCAGGACAGGTCGTCGTGGCGAACCACTGTTTCTGCCTTATGCGCCCCCAGGCGTAGGAGGACCTAAGTCTAAGTAAGTATCTCTGCTTTGCTGTTGACGCATCTTTGGTAAAGAGCCGAAGTATTCATTTAGAAAAACTTTTCATGGTATTAAGAAAATTCCTTGTGGTTTTACCTTTTGTCATTTGTAATTTATGGGGGGGGACCCCCTCCTCAACCCCACACTCGTTATGACAAGTTTTTTAGTGCTTTAAAAAATTGTCTTATTCCTGTTCAACGTCCCTCGTGTTTCAGTAGTCGTCCCTAAAGGATTGAAACAAAAAGTTAAACTTTAGCATAAAGAGAGAATTGCTGAGGAGGGAGCAGCCTTCTCTCATACTGAATAATTTCTTTTCATTTTAAGTATTAGTATTGCTCCTTACTTTCAGCAGAAAAAAACTTGTTTTTTGTTTAATTTCAGACTGTTTATCAAATCATGACCAGGCCTAACCGGGCCAACTGAGGAGGGAGCAACCCCTTCATACACTGAATAATTTCTTTTCATTTTAAGCATTAGTATTGTTTTTTAAATCATGACCAGGCCTAACAAAAATATTATGCGGGCTACTGGTCCCATAAACCTTCGAATTATCGCTGTTAAATCGTATATATTACTAATTGTAAATAGATTGGTAGCGTTCCATTTCTTCAGTTCAGATGGTTTAATTCTCCTTCAGAATTAAACTATTGAATTGCTTTTAAAATTTTGGACAAAATTAAAGTATTTTATGAAAATTTTCGAAGGATAATATTTTTGTAAAGTTCTTAATAGTATTTTTATAACCCAATTTTGGGTGAACTGCGAGGGGAGTGCTGTTTATTATATGGATAGAAATTCCGCGTGACTTTTCATCGTCTAAGCGACTGAAGTAATCACGATTTGTACGATAGGGTTCTCTTATGTTTAAATGCATTGTATACATACATTTAGAAATATTGAAGTACTATATATATTGTAAATATAAAAAGGAAAAAAGAAATATTACCGTTTAAGATCGATAAAATCAAAGCTTCTGGTAACACTTGCCAACCCTCTCCCCAGCACATTTTCTGGCGAGGCTCATAATACCCCACCTCGTCTTTTCCACTTTTGTTCCATTAAGTATATAAAATTAATATTTTACGCAGCATGGAAAGATTACAGAAAAGAGAGGGGCACTATTAACCCCCCCCCCCCCCCAACACCAATAATGAAGGCGCTGACAAAAATATTTCTGGGAATCAAGAAGGATTAAGTACCAATTTTTACCTCCCCTTCTTCCCCAAAACTCATTCTATTATTTGGCTGAAGGCACAATGAGACTTGGCACTTTTTGAGGCATCTCCCCCCCTGCCCCTCTAGAAAATGACTGGCATCCCCTCCTTCGTAATAGCAGATGTGTACTTGCACATCACTATATATAATCATATGAAAGATAAAGCAAATCAGTTTAGTTAAATTATGGCTTAAAATAAAAGTCAGAAACGTTCTTCTGTAATAAGGAAACACCCATATCCAGGTGTATTCTAAACAACACAAGATGAGAAATTATTTCAGACTCCCCCTCAATACTTCTTTGTATATTTATCTGAAGGCTGATGAAGATTTAGGCAATTAAGGCAATGATATGTGCTCTTTTAGGAATCTGCCTTCTTTGCCTATACAATGGCCTGCGGCTCAAATCAAGCCAACCATATGCTTTCTGCCAAAAATTGCCATATATTAAAAAAAAAGGTGGGAAACACCCCCAAAACGAAGAATTATACTGAAAATTGCACCGTAAAATTAAGCATAATCAGTGATGTCTGAACTTAACTAGTCGGGGATTAAAAAGCGTTGTCATAAAAATCGGAGGGAAATATTTTTCTATAAGTGTTAGGTTTTCAATTCTAAATAAGTCACCTTGAATAACTGTAGTTAAAGGTCTACATAATGAGGCTTTACTGGTGAATTGTGAGGAAGTTTGAAATAGAAGGGGGGAGGAGAGTCTTCAAAGATATTTGACATTGAAAACTTTTACCTTTAGGCTTTTGACAATCTTTCGGGAATTTTGAAAATTTGAACTGGGTAAAATCCAGAAAAATTTATTCAGATAGTACATAATATCAGATATATGTTAACCTTCATTCGACCAAGTTTTGGGAGCAGAACTGTTATTCTTACTCTACAGTTACAAATAAAATTTGTCTGTTCAATATAGCTACAGAATTAGCTGGTAAAGCCTTTAAAAAAATCTTTATGTTATTAAGTCTCTTAAGAAAAAATTACATAAAAAATTGTTATTATCCATCAGCAAATAAAGGATGTTTATTCTATATAATTGCAAAATTCGATGTCAAATCTATTCAGAAAGAATCTTCATCTTATAAAGTTCTTGAAGTAAATCCGTTGTGCTTGCTCTTTTTCAACAAAAAAAGTGCGTTTAGTCTATATAACTGCAAAATTAGCTTTTTGGACTTGTACAATCAGACTTTATCCCTTAAAATTTTTGAAAGGAAACTGTTTTTTTTCAGCTCATGTGTATTTTATTAAACTAAGTTACAAAAATTGAAACAAAATGTAAAAACTTAAGAACAAGATTGAAAATCTAATGTTAGGCGAAAAAAAAATAATTATATGAGCAAAAATTTTAAGAAATTTAATTTGGACTCCTAAGAGTTCAGTTGCAGGAAATTAAAAATTAACTCTTTGGAATACTGAAAATGCGGAAAAGTTTAATATCTTGAAAACTAAAGCTTTGTATTGTCAAAATTGAAAAATAACAATAGTTTTGAAACTTTAGAAACATTAAATAAGTTGATTTGTAAAACGTTCAAAGTTACATAGAGAAATCTGAAAATCAAAAGTCTTAGAAGTGAAATTGTTGCAGAAAAGTTTCTTAAAGGTGAAGAATTATGTTGTTAAAATCCAAAAATTAGTTGTTTTAGAAGCCTAAAATTACTAAACAGGAACTTTAATTTCTTGAATTGAAAAGAGTTAAGTAGCAGAAATTCAAAAATTAAAAATATTATAACTGGAACTTGAGACATAACAATAGAGTTGAAAACACAAATAAAAATCGATAAAACAAAATGCTTTGCCTAGGGTCTTAAAGAAGGGGAAGGCAAGATAATATCAATAATTCAAAAAAAAGAAGTAGAAAAATCATAGTTTATGATTGAAGACTGAAGGAGCCATATATAGCCGACTTATGTGTTTTTAGAGCACTAAATATCAGTAATTTAAAAAAAGGCAAAAAAAATTTTGAAGAGTTTAGTTACAGAAACAAAAAATATAAGATTCATAGAAATAAAAATTAAAGGACAAAATATAGTTTAAAATGTGAAGACAAACAGTCAATAAAAGGGAGGCTTTTACCCAACGTGTTGGGGAGATTGGAGTGGGGTGGTCTGCTTACGTTAGTAATGGGGTTTTGGAATGATGCAGCATAAATGCTTTTTACGAAAGACTTATTTACATCTGAAAATGACGATAGACTATATTGAAGGTAAACAAAAAAAAAGTTAAAGGAAGGTTGTATATCTGAATAAGGGTTCTTGGGGAGTGAAGTACAACTTATAATTAAAAATAGCGTAAAATAAGAAAGTATAATTATTTTACAAGGGATATTCCTGAGTTAGGACTCCAGAGGAATGATGAATTGTAATTAACCAAAGACAGACTAAAAAAAGAAAGCCTAGAAATATCAAAGTAATCAAAGTAGAAGTATTTTTGCCCCATATCTAAAAAACGCAATTTTCTAAGCCTTTTCTCAAGATTTTGGATTAAGGGTGACGGTAAAGTATATTCAACATTTGAAATATAAAATAAATATGAAAATAATAAAAAAAATCTCGTGGGAATTCTGTTAGTAGAGGAGGAATAATATCTCCTACCAGTACAAGACCACAAGCCTATTTCTAGGCCAATCAGAGAGTAACAATACTACCAGTACAAGACCACAAGCCTATTTCTTGACAAATCAGAGGGCTAGAATACGAACGGGAGTGACATCACCTGACTTCCAGGAATTATTAGCATTGGATTTGCTCAATAGCCCCAGGAGGTCTTAGCAAGCACTCATAGCAACCATAACTAATATAAGGAAGGATTTTCAGTATAGTTGATATTAGTGTGAGAATAGAATTCAAGGAGAGAGAACAGTTTGACTATACTCGTTTATTTATTTGTCAACATATATTTACAATAATGGTTGGTAAGTTTACACAATTAGAAGTTGATAGTGGAGCTAGTAGCAGCAGCAGCAATGATACAAGAATACCAAACATTGCGGTAGAAATCACAAGAGGATCTCGACTTTGTCTTGAATGGGAGGAAGTATTTTTATTGATTCAGGGTTCATTGTGTGAAGGCCTCTTTTGGATTTTGACATAAGGATTATAATTTGTTTAAACGGATTATTTCGCTGAGTGATAATTCCCTTGGGAACTGTGGATACTTTGGATTTTCATATTAATATTGTTATGACCAGTGACCTATATTAGAGAACAATAGAATTAAAATAATATCATTGCCCTCGGGGCATGTTTTTGAAATGTCTGAAAAGCTAGTTTGGAATGCGATCTGGAACTTTATGAAAAGAGCAATAAAGGCAGGAAATCGGAGTACTGAAATTGTTAAAAAGACAATTGAATTTTTTGAAAAAGACGATATTAATGATGCAAAAACGATCCCATGGGAAGCAGCTAAAATCAGCGCAAGAGTTTCTATTAAAGTAAACCGCATGACAACGTGATTGAAATGATTCGAGTCTTTGAGGACTGCAATAAAAAAAAAATATTAATCTTCCGACGTTTGTCATTGTAGAACCTGCTGAAGGTCCCCTATGTTAATGGTGAAGTGTCCGCCGTTCTTACTAGACAAATGACCCATATCTCAAACAAGTTAGATGCCTTTATGAATCGTGAGAATTCAGATATATCCTCCCTGGCCCCAACCATACATGATCCGGTAAAGCCATCGTATGCAGTTATAGTGAAAAATCTCCCTCGTGACCTAGACAAGCCTGGTCTCAGAAAGGAATTTCTTGAAACTGCATGTGGTAATACTTGTGATAAAATTTTCAAGCTAAAGCCGAATAAAGTAAACTGGCGTGTCGTCACTGCCTCAAAAGCAGATGCAGAAGCTGTGCTACAGGCTCTTGCGATCGGTAGCCCAAACGTCGAGGCCAAGATTAAAAGTAGTGCCTACTTCGGGATCATTAGAGGCATCCTGGTTGATTTTCTAGAAGATGATATACGAACCCTAATTCCTAAATGCATTATTGCTAAGAAAATTGGTCACTCCCGTTCGTTCAAGTTGCAGTTCGAGTCAAAAACTGATCTAATGAATGCGATAGCAAATCCGCCAGCGATTGGATTCGAGAAAATTCGGGTTCAGAATTTTTATTTCTTCCTCCAAGGTGCTACAAATGTCAAGCCTTTGGGCATATTTCTAACACGTGCAAGAAATCTTCTATTTGTTCAGTTTGCGGTGAAAAAGGACACTCTAGTTCTGAAAATGATCCCTGTTCTAGACCGAAAAATGTGCACTATGTAAGTCTACTGATCATCCCTGCTATAGCTACAAGTGTCCCGTAGCTCAATCTCTTCTAAAACAGATTTCGAAATAATGCTGCGTTCAACTTCGATTCTATCATGGAATAGAAACGGAAAAGTTTCTGATAAAATTCCTATTTTGAACCAGTTGCTCAAGGGATATGATATTATTTGCCTCCAAGAACATTTTTTTGTCAGCAGACAAAGGGAATTGATTAAAATCTCGTCGGATTGCACAGTGTTTTTCTCTCCGGCAAATATAACAGCAGCTTGTGGACGCCCCACGATTTTGACTCGCTACCCTGTAAATTTATCGAAGCAGGGGATCACATTCTTGCAGTTTCATATCTGAACACGTCCATAATGAATGTTTACCTACCAACATACTATCGTAACGAGAAATCCAGGGCGAAGTTTATGGGGGCTTGCAAGAAGCTGTGTAAGCTGATCAAGAAAAAACACAAAATCTGCAGTCACGCGTCCGACGTTAATAATTGACTTTAACTGTGATTTGCCTGATAAAACGGTCCTCAGAAGTCAGCTCCTTTGGAGCTCAATTCCTCCTTCGTATTCACTAGTTGACAAAAATGACAACACATTAGTCGAACCTCGATCATGCTGTTTCTTCTTTTCGATCAAACAAGCCACTGTACTTCATGAAAGCTATTACTCTGACCACTTACCTATTTGTGCGACAATTGAGTGCAATGTCGAAAGCAAAACCCCGCAAGAGGAAAAATGGTTTTATGTTCAAGAATGGAGTCACGTTGATCGTCAGTTATTTATGTCCGAGTGTGACAAGTTACTAAACAAAATTAAAGTTCCTTTTCACCTACTTTGTTCAGAATACAGGTCTTATATTAGTGAGTACGAGATCGAAATACAGCTTACGATTTATCTTGCAGAAATCAACCACGCGCTTCGATGCGCAGAAAAGTGTGCAGTCCCATCCAGACGTGTTCGCAAAAAGACGGAAATCACCGACTGGTCTAAAAATCAAAGTCTTGTTGCAGCTTGTAATTCAGCTAAATTGTGGCTCTGAATCTGGAACGAATCCGATAAACCGCGCTCCGGTATAATAAACGAATTGCGTCTGAAGACAAAAAGAAAGTTCACAAGAGCCCTTAAGGACCACAAAATAATTTTGATACAAAATAATGTGGATAAGATAGCTAGTGATCCTTCACTTTTGTGGAAAAGTTTTAAACGCAGTGACCGGACTTTTGTAGGTAGTATTCCAGAAAAAAGCTGGATTGATTATTATAAAAGTGAGTTTTTCGTGTCCGGACCTTGTTGCATAAAGTAAATATAAAAAAGAGCTTGACCGTTTGCTTGCTAATTCCATTCGTTCTGCTTTTATAATGACGCCGTCCGATATTGAGTTTAATAAAAAAAAAATTAATAAAAAATCTTCTGCCGGTAATGATTTAATATCTACTAAACACATTGAACATTGTAGTAGTCTTCTGTTGCAGCACCTTTCGTTACTTTTTCAAATGTCTATTTCTTCTGGTATTGTGCCTCAACAGTTTTGTATTGGCTAGATTACACCTATACCAAAAAAGGGAAAAACGATCTTGATGATTGTCAATCGTATCGGCCTATAACTGTCTCAAGTACCAATTTTAAAATATTTGAGTCTATTATTCTTAGAGATATTTCCCAAAAGTGTTCTGTGCCTGCGCATCAGTTCGGTTTTTGGAAAGAACTTAGTCGTGAGCATGCTCTTTTTCCCTTTTTACGGTTCTTGCAGATGTGGAAGGTTCCGGGGATTTTATTGTTCGATGTGCATTGGACATTGCTAGAGCATTTGATTCGTGTATTTTTGCCCAGATTTTGGGAGAAGCTCTAAAGAGAAGGTTGACTTCTCAGTTATAAGGTGTTTTCGACACATGTATAAACATCTTCGTGCCAAAATGAAGCGCAGTTCAGAGCTTTTTAATGTGCTAAAGGGCGTTAGACAAGGAGGTCTCTCTTCCCCCAAGCTTTTTAATAATTCAGTCATTCCAGCTCAAAGTTCTATTAAGTCCACCTGTATTTACGGGGGTTTAGACGTCTCTTTACTTACGTATGCTGATGATATCTTAAATCTGAGTCACACTTTCTCTGGTTGTGAGAGCAATTTTTGAAGTTAATACTAGAATATCAGCGGATTGGTTTAAGTTTTAATGTGGATAAAAACTGTAGCTGTCGGTTTCAACCTCAAAGGACACTTTGATAAATCCCTCCAACTTACTGAAAATTGTATCCCCCTCTCTATAAGCCTAATTTACCTGGGAATACCCATTGGAAATTCAATTAAGGAAACTATTAAGCTTGCCATTCAAAATCTTGAAAAAAAGACAAGGTTGGCTTATGCGTCACTTTTCTCTAACATTACACACCCTAGTCGTTTCCATCTTTCTAAACTTTATAATAGTCTAACTGTGCCTCATCTTCTTGCTCTGTCTCCTATTTGGCAATTTTTTCTTGCTTCAAAAAAACTTGTTCATCGGATTTATTTTAAATTTGCTAAATTGCTTTTAAATATGCCCCCTTGGACTAGTAACTCTTTTTTGTCCCAAAAATTTGAACTCATTTTCCCTTCGACAATTATTGATAAAAGAGTAAAAGATTTTAAATCTTCCGCCCGTAAACTAAATCATGATTGGTCCTCTTTATTGTTATGAGTTTTTTATGTCTTTTGATGTATTTCTTATCTTGTGATTATGATATATGATTTGTGATTATGTCTATGATTATTATGATTGTAAAAAACTACTTATTTTTGTTCAGTGTATAAGTTTTCTTGCCTTTTTTCTTTTGTTTCTCTTATGTACTCTGTCAATTAGGGGACATGTGCCCTTTTTTGTTGTGACAGATTAAAAATAAATTGAATTGAATTGAATTGATATCATTGAGTAAATTTAAATTGGAGGATCAATTATGCTTCGATGCGAAAGTCGATATAGTACATATATATGCAATAGTGAAGCATATTGAGGACAATAAGTTATATCGGTAATCGAATATGTGTAATATATTATTTTTGTAATTGTACTCACAAACAATAAACTTGTTTCGAAATCATAAATGTTCTCTTTCTTTCAATTAGATTTTTTAAAGTAGGTTATCGAATATTCTTGAAGTAGAACGAATCATGGTTAGCCTAGAGTCAGCAGTGAGAGTGTTAGGACTAAAAAATGAATGAATTTGAGAAAGAGAGAATTATGTTGAATCTTGTGATTATTGAAAAATGTTTGATTCTACATGATGATTTTTTTTAGTTACCCTTTCAATGGAAAATAGTTTCTCAAAGAACACTTGACAATATAATGGGAAATGATTATTCACCGTTTGGACTATTGTATGCAGCTTTTACGACGTGACTTAAATGCTTTTACTCAATTTTTTGATATATTAATTGAAAAAAAGCAAAATAATATCGTGGATATACATTTGAATGCATTGCCATAGATTCTTAGTAGATGACTCTCTCTTCTAAACAGGCTATGTAACGGCACAGAGTTACTACTCTCTCTTTCTCTCCACCTCTGAATTTATCGAATATGGATCAATTTCATTTTAGCTGTGAGAGAGTTGACAATGGAAACCAAAAAGATGTTCTATACATGTCCACTACATATGTATACTCTTGGCAGTTGGTAATCATGTGAGAATTGTACAATTATTGATGAATGTAGTGAAAAGTGCAAATTATACAATCCATGTAAATTACATAGAGGATATGCAGTACAAATTTAAAAGCTGCAATTCATGTCTTGAAGAGATTTGTGACTATCATCCTAGAGGACAACTATGCTCCAATTGTCACTATGACAAATGTGATCAGTGGGAATACTTATCCTGGTATGATTGGAAAGAACCCTGAACGTGATTTAGTTTATTTCTACGAGATTGGTATCCTCGTGGTTTTAAGTTATTTTTGGAGGAAGAATCAGGACTAAGTTTCAACTGTTGGGGTAACAAGACAATTTGGGCTCTACGTCATCGTTGTGACGACACTGCCTATAATGACTATAAACCTAGTGATTTTTATTTGGCTGTTAGAGAATGTGACTTACCATTTGAAAACACTGTATGTGATACTGCTTCAAATAGACAAATTGAAACAAGTGGATTTCACAGTATGAACGCAAGTACTATCATTGACTATACAAAGAGATATGATGAGAGTTAAGTTATATTGTAGTGTAGGAAATGTGACCCTGACTTTGCAGCCAATCAAGATAGATATATAGTGAATTCAAATGATCTACCAGCATTAGTGGTTCTCGACAGTTGCCTATACACAGAAGAAGAAGAAATCTAAAGTGAAGAATATAGACAGTGTTGTTGTATATATACATTTTTATTAATAAACAAATTTATATACATTTTTAAAACACTTTACTCGTAGGACACTAAAATCAATATTATACAGGTCTGAGAGCATATTTTCTGCCATAAAGTCGTTCAGACGTGGATTGTCTATGTAAATGTTGAGAAACTGCTTGTAAGTATAACCGTGACATCTGAAGACAAAATATAGTAGCGCATGAAAACCGCAACTTTTAGTCGTTAGATCCTGCACTCTCTTCTGGTTTTGAATAATAGTTTTCCCTCTGTTTTCAGTACAGTTGTTGATGTATGGAGTGTAGAATGTACAGGGTAGGCCAAGAGGGTCAAACAATTCAATTGTCTTCATTGTTTGTAAGATGCACAGCCAATAAATGGTATTCACAGTCGACGGACTGCTATTAAAAATGTTTAGGGTATTGATTGCAATTTGAATTTTTCCAAGGAAGTCCAATGGTAAACAATAGGATTTGTATTTGGACATGTAGGGGTCTATATTAAATACATTGATTATTTGACTATTGTTCATGATGCAAGGTCTAGTAGAACACTGCCTTCGGGGAGTGATTCCCAATAGGTTTTAAATTCATTTAACGAGATTAGTGCGACACTCTCAGGTAATGAGCTGGCAAATGCACACTCTAAACGCACACTCCCCGTTCGTACTAAAATCATATCTTGAGTGCCAGACAAGTCTAGTACAATGACACCATGTGTTTTATCGAATATTTCTTCGGTTATACCATTTTCAAAAAGTTGTGAATCATGATCTAGGGTTAAGATTGTCAAATCATACAATGCCCTATAGGATTTATCAAAAGATAGATTGTAGAGTGGTATTCCATTTACTTTAAATACAAGAGATAAAGCCCAAACATCTCAAATTTATGTGGCCAACCTGTCCACGATCCTATTGCACTAGGGGTTTTTACAAATGCCAACGCTAATTTTGATGGAATTCCGCCATTGATAAAGGATGAGTCGGTGAGGGTGCGCGAGCCTGTGGCAATATGACGTTGATTGGTAATTGTATGAGGTAGAAGTAGTTTAATATTAGTTCCACTAGCTCTCAGTGTTTCCTTTGCCAAAACAACAGAACTCATAACCTGCTGCTTTCGTACTCGTAGTATTGCCGATGTGTGAGAGAGAGAGAGAGAGAGAGAGTTACATCAGGATTTGAAGGAAATTCCTTTCGTGAAATGAAATTTTATGGTACAAGCGCCAATTTTATATCTACTTTAATATTTGGTGGTAGCCATTGGAGTATATTTAATATCTCATGATATATATTTTTCCAACTAGATGTAATTCGCTAGTAGTTGTAGCATTTTTAGTGCATCTGTACTATCAGTATCTGTAATATATTCATATCCATTGAAAGGTGCTTCTCAATTCCTTGTATGACTTTGGTGTCATCAGCATGAACTAAATATAGCTTGTATAATTGAGAGATTATTCTAGTGCTCACCAGTGTTCCATTTATGTAAACACTGATTTGTCGAAATAAATTATGTAATATACAATTTTCATAGGATATTCCATCAGCATAAATTGGCATTCCATTGTCGGATTTCTTGACTATTACATTTAAATCTATGAATGTCAAAGACATGTCCACAAAGTAGTGTTCATTGGAATAAATTTGAAAGTGAATATTATCGTAGAGCAGTTGTTGTGGATAGAATTGTTCATAGTATCCATGTTTTACACTCACATCAATATTTTCTGCATTGAATAGATTTAAACATGAAGTGATTGAATGATGTGAATCCTTATGTGGTAGATATGCCATTGTTCAGTCTATGAAAAGAAATCCAGTTTCGGTCTAGCAATTCTCTTTCTAGGGCTTCTTCTTCTACTGCTTATTGCACTTGTCGTTTTTTTTTCCTTCTTTTCTTTGACAGGAGCGATGTCTTTCGTTTCTGACCTGAGTGGAGACTGGTGAGTGATTCACTGTTTCTCAACCTTTAAAAAAAACTTTTCCATTTTGTCAAAATTTCAATTGCTCGCCAAGGGTTCACGCACTGGACCTAAGATTTTCCGAAGGACTTTTTTTAAATCCTTGCTAGAGCCCCAGTCGTATAGCGTAGAGGATGCAAAATCTGTTGCAGCCGGTACAATAATTTTTTTAGCCAGGGTAGTGTAGAGTGAAACAGCTTAGCAAACCAACTACCAAGACCATAGCCAGACATTGATGAACGACCTTTGTAATTGTCCATTCCATTGGCCAGTTGTCTTGAATCAAGAGTAGCAACATAGCAGTCAATATCTGTACAAACGAATACCCCTTTTCTATTAGACATCTTGTTTTTTTAGCATCGACAGCGACGGGTCGAAAATGACATGTAATCACAGCCAAACCTTTTGATATTGCTAGAGGATCACCTAATTCAGTTCTTAATGTTAACTGACAGAGTTCCAAATAGGAAGTATTTACGGGGATATAGTGAAGATGCTTTATATTGTAATGTTGAATATGATCTTGATTGGTTTCTTGTTCAAGCACTCGTAGGAGGGGGACATTGCTATTGCCAACTCTGGGTGTTTCAACAAATGAAGCATAGAGAAACATACAAGTGTCCGAGGAGAAGGCAGGTAGGTAGTCAGCAAAAATAAAATTAGTATTTCCAGTACTTTTACCATGGATTATATTAAGTTTGAAGCCAAGAACATCTTTTAGATTAATATTGAGAATAACATTTTCATTTGCAATGGGTGAACTAATGTAGATCTTGCCCTCTTCCTTTGAATAGTTGAAATGAAAGGCTCCTTTTTTACGAGTGGAAATTCTTTTATTGATACTACGGCACAAATCATTCATACAGCTGAGTTCCTCGAATGGTAATTCAACATATGGATAATCCAACCAATTGATCTTTTGAATTTATGTTGATCGCTAACGGGTGGCAGCCAATAAAGGGTTTAATTTTTATATCATATATGCGATCTTTTCTCAGTATATCATATGTATTTTTGAGAAACAGTAGACAAGAGCCACTTCCTACGCCCCATCGAATTCGATGGCGGGAGAAAGTTTGGTTCAAAAATCACTTGTTTTATTCAAATCATTGTAGAAAGGGTCGGAGACATTGGGCATGAATGTCACATACAAGTCATTGGGCATTGTTAATGTCTTCAACTGCAACCCAAGAATCAAAATCAGAGTTGTATCCTAGCCAACAAACAAGCAACTGTCTCTTTCTCCCGCGAGTAAGGCTCTTTAATATGTTTTCAATTTTATAAATTTCACTACCGTTTCTAACTTTTGTAGTTCATAATCATAAAACCCGCTAAGAATCTCATCAGCTTTGGTGTCTCAAAGACGATATGTTATGGGTTCGGTGTCTAGGATTTTTCACACTTTAAAAAGTTCAGTGGACCATAAATAATTCCTCTTTTCAAAAATATTGCTGGTTCCATTAATTCGAACAGTATCGCCGACATTGAATTTTTTCTTCACAATTTTTTTTCATTGGAATATTGTTTAAGAAAATTGTTAAATGTATTTTCATTGCGATGAACTTCCCGAGGGATAATATTGGAAAAGGATCGATGGGCTCGTTAGTTATATATTTTGCATGATTTCATCTAAATCGTGAATAAAAGCAGCAGTATTTTTCAGTGTACAATATCTCGAAATTAATAGACGAATCGTTCTTATCAATCGTTCAGCCAATGCAGCCTTTATCGGACTATGATTATGATAGAGCTTTGTATTATTAAATAAAAAAAACAAGTTTTTTAAACTGAAAGTAAGGAGCGACATTAAAACTTAAAACGAACAGAAATTATTCCGTATATGAAAGGGGCTGTCCCCTCCTCAACGCCTCGCTCTTTACGCTAAAGTTTGACTCTGTCTCACAACTTTATTTTTTAAAACAATAAAAAACTTTAGCGTAAAGAGCGAGGCGTTGAGGAGGGGACAGCCCCTTTCATATACGGAATAATTTCTGTTCGTTTTAAGTTTTAATGTCGCTCCTTACTTTCAGTTTAAAAAACTTGTTTTTTTTATTTAATTTCTGATCGTTTTTTTTTTTTTAGTTAATGCAGGGGATGTTTCCCCCCTCTTTAAAAAATCGAGTAAATTTTCTCAGGCTCGTAGCCTTTGATGAGTAATACTAAACTTAATAAAATTTATATATTTAGAATCAGCATTATAAACACATTCTTTTGATACATTTATTGACATCAAAATTCCGTTTTTAAAAGTTTCGATTACTATTGAGCCGTATCGCTTGTTTTTTTTTATTGTTTTTTTTTACGTATATGTTATTACGTATATGAGGGGGTTCTCCCCTTAGTCAATACCACGCTCTTTTACGTTAAAAGTTAAAAAAAAATTTGATTCACAAACCCCTGAATCACAAAGGCCGTTTAATTAGAATAGATAGCTCTTTTGAAAGCACTAAAAAAAACTGTAGCGTAA
Organism: Artemia sinica; assembly: GCA_027921565.1. Taxonomy (NCBI): domain Eukaryota; kingdom Metazoa; phylum Arthropoda; class Branchiopoda; order Anostraca; family Artemiidae; genus Artemia; species Artemia sinica. The sequence continues at coordinate 32,519,623 of CM051264.1, forward strand.
AGAGCGAGGTATTGACTTGGGGAGAACCCCCTCACATACGTTATAATTTCTCTGTTCGTTTTAAGTTCTAATATTCCTTCTTACATTTCAGTTGAAAAAACTTGTTTTTTTTTATTTAATTTCTGATTGTTTTTTAAATAATGCTTGGAAATCCGGCGCCCCCTTCATAGAAATTTTCCTTACCCCAAAGAAACATCCTCCACGGAAATATTCTCCGGATTAACCCCCTCGTCTAGCCCCCCCCCCCCCTCCAGAAAAATCCTTCCTGAAAATGGTTGTATACTTCCCAATAACCAATAAATAATGCTGGCAAGTCCGGCGCCCCCTTCATGGCAATTTCCCTTCCCCCATGAAAACTTCCTTCATGAAGAGATCCTCCAACATAACCACCGACCCACCCTTCCCTCCCACTACCAGAAAAAAACCTCCTGAAAACTTCTGTATACTTCCCAATAACCAATACTATATGTTAACATTGGGTAAAGTTCATAACTTTTAGCCCTCCCTCTGGGAACTTCGGGGGATTAAGTCATCCTAAAAGACATATTTATCATATTTTTGACCATTCTGAAGAAAACGGCTATCTCAGAATTTTGATCGGTAGACTTTGGGAAAAAAATAAGCGTGGGAGGGGGCCTAGTTGCCCTCCATTTTTTTTGGTCACTTAAAAAGGGCACTAGAACTTTTAATTTCCGTTCCAATGAGCCCTCCCACGATATTCTAGGACCACTGGGTCGATACGATCACCCCTGGGAAAAAAAAAAAAAAACAAAAAAAAACAAACAAACAAATAAATAAACACGCATCCGTGATCTTTCTTCTGGCAAAAAATGTAAAATTCCACATTTTTGTAGATAGGAGCTTGAAACCTCTACAGTAGGGTTCTCTGATACGCTGAATATGATGGTGTGATTTTCATTAAGGTTCTATAACTTTTAGGGGGTCTTTCCCCCTTTTTTTGAAAATCAGCCAAATTTTCTCAGGCTCGTACCTTTTGATTGGTAGCACTAAACTTGATGAAAGTTATATATTTGAAATCAGCATTGAAATCTGATTCTTTTGATATATCTATTGGTATCAAAAACCCGTTTTCTAGAGTTTCGGTTACCATTGAGCCGGGTCGCTCCTTACTTACAGTTCGTTACCACGAACTGTTTGATATTTCAATAGAACCTTTTCCCCATGTGTATTAACAAATTCGCTACCACGATCACTCTGAATTTTTCTATAGCTATCCTGTTCAAGAATACCTTCTAAAGCCTGAGCAACTTCAACACCTCTCTTCGATCGCAAAGGAATAGCATATGAATAGCGACTAAAGACACTGATTGCCACTAGAATATATTTGTAGGGTATATTGTGTCGTCTTTGAATCTCATCTAGAGTTAAAAGATCTGCTTGCATTATATGCAGTGGGATAAAGGCTTTAGTTTGTCGATATTGTTTGCCACGAATCCTGTGATTTGGATTTAGAGTGTAACTCGGTTCATTTTTTAGATACTCTTTTGCATTTTTAAAGTACTGTTGACACCACCACCACTGACGTCAAAGACCACTTTAGAAAGTGTTTTGGGGGAACTTAGACTTCCCACTTCACCAATATTTTCATAAACATGTTTTAAAACTTCATCCATTTTTAACGCAAACATGTAGTGTAATGCCCGCTACCCTTTTTGACACTGGAGGGTGGTGGTTGTGACGGTGAGTAGATATCAGTACGTTTTCGCTTTTATCTTGCAAACACCGTTGTCGGTGTTATGAAATCATTGCTTCTGCTGCTGCTGCTGTTGCTGCTGCTGCTAGGAGTGCTAGTATTTTCCAAGATTGATTTAAAATCTCTTTCTTCTTCTTCTTTTTTAAATGGTGTTGCCGTTGTTGGTACAGGACTGACCCCTCTACTGTATTCCTTTATTTTCTTCGGAATTTTATAATTGCTAATAAGACTGTTGGGGAAGTTTGATGTATTTAGAAAGCTGTAAAGATTATTGTCAAATGATAAAAGTCCTTTACGACTTGTAACCATATCACAAATGAAATCAAGTAGATTATAACTTTTTCCCTGAATTATAATTCATTTCCCTGTACTATCGACTTTAACATCACGATTTGATTATCATCATTTCCCAACATGAGATATGTTAATACTCTCTTATTCTGTTCACGATATGTGTGTGGCAGTAGATTTCACTATTGACTTCAATTCCTTCTCCTTTGATTGTGCTGTTGTTGCTGCCGAATCTTGAGATGTTTTCTTTTTTTGGGAGGGGGAGGGGAGTGGAGATCAATAACACTTACATTGAGGTCTATCACGATACGGTTTATGTTTGTCCACGCGACGAAGTGCATCTTGAAGTAATTAATTAAAAAAAACTTTCCGAAAAATAAGTTTTTCAAAGAAAAGTAAGGGCCATTTTAAACTTAAGCTCAGGAGATAAAAATACCTGTTAAAATTCAAACTCAAAACGACCAGAAATTACTATTAAAGAATAAACGAAACCCAAAACGAACAGAAATTAAATAAACAATCATAGCAAAAAACATACAACAAGTAATAATATAAATGAATAAATAGATCTTAAAGCGAGTAATGCTTAGATTGAATATGAAAATAAAGCTTAAAACGAAAACAAATATTTTGCTATTAAAGCATAAATGAAACTTAAAACGAACAGAAATTAAATAAACAATCAATGCGAACAAACATACAATATATATTAATGTAAATGCATAAATAAATTTTAAAGCGAGTGAAACTTAAATTGAATGTGCAAATCAAGTTTGAATAGAATAAAAATAACTACAAACAAGAGTTTGGGTATCGTCTCACTGCAGAAGCCTGAAACCTACTGCGTCATTGGCGCTTTACTGAAAAAAATTGCTTGAAATATTTTCACTTTTGTATCTTTAAGAAATCAAAAATTAATTAAGATTTTAGGGAATAAATATCAGCGTATGTATATTAAATTGACAATGCACATTTTTTTCAGTAAACTCATTTGAATTTTTTCAGTAAAGTACAAATTATATTCTGGCTTTTAGAAAGCATAGGGGTTTAGAAACTCTACTCACAATAATTTATGCTCGTTTTGAGTTTGACTCTAATATTTATTTTAATTTTTGTTCGTTTTGTGTTTCATTTATTTATTGATACTGATTTGGGGTAGTTGTATGCTTTGTAGATTATATGATAGTCCGGACGCCAGGTGTTGAAAATGTGAACCGTACCACGACGGAATGGGGCTGCTACGAAAATTAGCCTACCCTCCACCCCCTAAATGGACAATGCGGATTCAAAAAAAAACAATGGCACTTGCTTGCGAGTGGTGGAACACTCCGAAACTTGACATTTTATTATATTTTGGTGTTTCATGCAAGAAAATGCATGTTCCGCATAGTTTGAGGTGCAGTTTTCCGCTCAAATAGAAATGCCTAGTATCCTTAGAATGTTTTCATAACAAACTAACACGATTAGTTACAAAAATGGCAGAGTTAAAAAAAAAAAAATGGCAAAACTATATGAGTCTTGAACAGTCTTGGAAAGTATAAACAAAATCAAATTGAATATTAGATATATAATGATATTAATTGTTGAAAGATCCATCAGTTCAAGATTTTTTTTTCACTGTAATTTTTATTTTCATTTTCAATTCTATAAGAACTGGAAAATAATAAATTTGTAATACACGAGTAATTCGTTTTCAGTGAAGCACCAATGACGCAGAAGGCTTTAGGTTTTTTACAGTTAAAGAATGGGGCAGTATCCAAATTTTTGCTTGTAGTGAAACTATATTTGTCTTGACCAATCTTGAAAAGAACTAATAAATTAACTGAATATTTGATGCATAATGATATTAATTGTTAAAAGCTCATCAGTTCAAAATTTTACTGTAATTTTAATATTTATTTTCAATATTAAGTACAAAAGAAAACATTTGTAATATAAGTCATTTTCAGTAAAGCGCCAATGACACAGTAGGTTTTAGGCTTCTGCAGTGAGACGATACCCAAACTCTTGTTTGTAGTTATTTTTATTCGATTCAAACTTGATTTGAATATTCAGTTTAAGTTTCACTCGTTTTAAGATTTATTTATTCATTTACATTAACATATATTGTATGTTTGTTCGCATTGATTGTTTATTTAATTTCTGTTCGTTTTAAGTTTGATTTATACTTTAATAGCAAAATATTTGTTTTCTTTTTAAGCTTGAATTTCATATTCAATCTAAGCATTACTCGCTTTAAGATCTGTTTATTCATTTATATTATTACTTGTTGTATGTTTTTTGCTATGATTGTTTATTTAATTTCTGTTCGTTTTGGGTTTAATTTATTCTTAATAGTAATTTCTGGTCGTTTTGAGTTTGAATTTTAACAGGTATTTGTATCTCCTGAGCTTAAGTTTAAAATGGCCTTTACTTTTCTTTGAAAAACTTATTTTTCGGAAACTTTTTTTAATTAATTTTTGTTCTTTTTTGATTGCAAAAAGTTTCAAGTTTTTATGGCAGGGGGAGGGGGGGGCTTACTGTCCGAATATTCTTGACTTTAAAAATTGGATCTAGAACTTTCAATTTAAATCGAATGAGGCTATTTTCAAAGTCTATACGATTACCTCTTTGATAAAAACCTTATATATGAACAATAGACAGCTAGCATAACTTGTGGACAGCGATTGACAATACTGAATGGATTAAAAAATAGCTCCAATAAGGGGATTTAGACCATTTCACTTGCTGACACAAAGGGATCACGACTGTTTGGAATTGACCTTAATAAGAATTTGTGTGCCAAAGCAATTGTACATCTATCACAGAGTATGTATTTTAACCTTATAATTTGATAATTATAATAGATTTCCTATTTGTTCTTCCCATACAAAACCCCTTCCCATAAGTTATAAACCCCCTCAATAAGTTATGCCCCAGCTCGTAACCTACAACGCCTACCCCTGGGCCCTGGTGGTCTCTGTTGACACCGGAGTTTTTTTTATCAGAACTTTGAACTATTTTAACAAAATGTCTATCTCAAAATTTGTATCTGATGCATTTAGGGCGTGGAGAGGGAGAGGGGCTAGTTACCCTTCAATCTCTTTTTACTCTTAAAAAGTGAACAAGAACTTTCAATTTTCAATCAAATGAGCCCTCTCTAAAGTTTATACAAGCATCCCTTCCATAAGAAATAATATGAAGGATTCGGAGAATCCTTAAATTACAACCCTTGCCCTGAGGGTTTTGGAAAGTTGTAATCCTCAAAGACCTAATTTCTAGAACTTAAAACTACGTTTAATAAAATGGTGTTAATAAAATTCCGAGGGCACTAGCCCTCGGAATTTCCAATCGAATGAGCCTTTTTTGAAGTTTCTACGATACAGCCTTCTATAAAAACCTTATATGCCCCCAGGGCATAACTTAAAACCCTTGCCCTGAGGGTTGTGGGGGATTGTCCTCCTCAAAAACATATTTTCTATCAGGAAACCAACTACGCTGAACAAAATGGCTATCTCAAAATTTTGATTGGTTGTGTTTGGGGGAATGATGAGCGTGGGGGAGGGGTGGAGCTAGTTGCCCTGCAATCACTTTCGACTATTAAAAAGGGCACTAGCCCTTTGAATTTCCAATTGAATGTGCCTGTTTTGAAGTTTCTACGACAACGCCTTCTATAAAAACCTAATTTGCTCCCAGGGCATAACTTAAAACTGTTGCCCTGAGGGTTGTGGGGGAGTGTCCTCCTCGAAAACATATTTTATATCTGGAAATAAACTACACTGAAGAAAATGGCTATCTCAAAAGTTTGATTGGATGTGTTTGGGCAAATGATGGGCGTGTGGGAGGAGGGGGCTAGTTACACTCCAATCACTTTCGACTATTAAAAAGGGCACTATCCCTTTGAACCTGTTTTGAAGTTTCCACGACAACGCCTTCTATAAAAACCTTATATGCCCCCAGGGCATAACTTAAAACCCTTGCCCTAAGGGTTGTGGGGGAGTGTCCTCCTCAAAAATATATTTTCAATCTAGAAATCAACTTTACTGAACAAAAATGGCTATCTCAGAATTGTGATTGGATGTGTTTGGGGGAATGATGGGCGTAGGGAGGGGGGGGGGCTTTTTGCCCTCCAATCACTTTTGACTATTAAAAAGAGCACTATCCCTTTGAATTTCCAATCGAATGAGCTTTTTTGAAGTTTCTATGACAGAGCCTTGTATAAAAACCTTATATGCCCCCAGGGCATAACTTAAAACCCTTGCCCTGTGGGTTGTGGGGATTGTCCTCCTCAAAAAACATGTTTTCTATCTGAAAATCAACTACGCTGAACAAAATGGCTATCTCAAAATTTTTATTGGATGTGTTTGGGGAAATGATGGGCGTGGGGGCTAGTTGCACTCCAATCACTTTCGACTATTAAAAAGGGCATTAGCCCTTTAATTTCCAATCGAATGAGCCTGTTTTGAAGTTTCTACGAAAACGCCTTCTATAAAAACCTTATATGCCCCCCAGGGCATAACTTAAAACCCTGCCCTGAGGGTTGTGGGAAAGTATCCTCCACAAAAATATATTTTCTATCTGGAAATCAACTACGCTGAACAAAATGGCTATCTGAAAGTTTTAATTGGATGTATTTGGGGAAATGATGGGCGTGGGGGAGTAGGGGGCTAGTTACACTCGAATCACTTTCGACTATTAAAAACGGCACCAGCTCTTTAATTTCAAATCGAAAACAAGTATGCCCATTATCCAGTGATTGCCACTTGAATTCTAAAACCAACAGCTTCTCAGCTGATTTAGGTAATAATATTATAGATAAATGAGTTATCTACCAAGGGGCAATCTGCAACTCCCTCCCTGTGCATAAGTGCCAATGCCGGTAAAGTATATTTCAAATCGTAATTTAAATTGTGAATGAAAACCGGTATGAAATACTGCTGGCTCACATTCATATTGCACGATTGATGTGCTACGCCACGAAAATTACTACCCCCTGATGATATTTCCTGCCATAAATGGTCATGGTTGCGGAATTTCCCCCCCCCCTCTTCGTCTTTTTTCCCCTAGTCCCTTTCCCCTAGTCCCCTCTTCAAATCCCCCCTTACATACCCAACATATTCTCTTATTTTTAATTGCCAAGCGATCCGCTGCTGATAGAATCATTGGGTAATGTGTATGTCGCAACCCGGAGATTGCCCTATTTGCTGTGACGATTAATTTACTCAATGCTTTGACCATACAATCCTCCTCGTCCAATGTCTCAACTATTTATAACAGGCTGCCCGGTCACTAGCAACTGTCTCCACAGATTGATAGCCGTGTCGTTTGCAGTGTTCCATGTGATTCTCTAGCTTTATATCGCTACGACATCTAAACAAACACATTGGACAATAGTAGCGTACCCCGCACCCCTTTTTTCCCTCCCCCGTAATTCTACTAATATCTTTAATTGGGATAAAATGCCAATTTAATCAGGTTCCCTAGGTGGTGGGTACAACAGCCAAACCCAATGCTTCAGATATTTAATCGACGGCACTGTTACTGGAAATATATTACTCCCTTTTTACTAGTACGCACCCCCGCTTCAAATTTCGTTTCGTATTGTAGAACTGTAACACCAATCTTTAAATGTGGGTTTGCCCGTTCAAAAATATCTATTCCTCTGAGTATTACAGGAAATTTATCTGTTAAACAAGTGAAATCTATTCGGGGGAATTCAGACCCCTCTTTCCCATATACGGCCCACTGGTACAAATTTCTCTTAGTAGCTTTATCTTGTAGAGGTCAAAAAGCCGCTATAAGAAATGCGTAAATGAAACACTTTTGGCCTGTTTCGAAACAGATTCATTGGACGCCTTTGCACGCTTCTAAATCGGGATTATATTTCAATTCAATACCCCTCGGCCCCCCTCTTTAAATAAAATCTTTTTGTAATTTACATATTCTTACCCTTAAATTTTCAACAAATAAAACCGCAGAACCACTACACTTCTCATTGTAATTGTCCAAATGAGTTACAACATTGTCTATCCATTCCATGAAAATATTCTCATAATTTCCCAAATGAGGGTGACGGACTAACATTTCAGTGTGTACATAATGAAAGTAGAATTCACCATGAATTTCATTTAAATAGAATATTTTTAAAACTATTTAGGCCTTTATGCTTTCTCGCCCTCCCATGTTTGAATTTGATGTTCAAGAAGCGCTCCAATCTTCTCCACATTTATACAAATAATATTCATTGGATCACTTATAATAACCCCAGCCGTCAGTGTATTAAAGGGATCACCAAATATCGCAGTGAAAACGTCTATCGTATTCAGGATTGAATTTGTTTGCTGAAATTCGGGTAGTGGCGTTGGTGAGAATTGTGTATCATTGTCACCACTACATCCCCTCCTCCACCACTTTGTTCAACCTCAACAATAGGGTTGGTGTGTGGAGGGAAACCCCCCATTTCACTTAACATAGCCCCAAACGCGTTAGGACTAAGTGAGCCAGTGCAAGCAAATTTATTTTTAGTGTTCAATTAAATTTGGTCGAAATGGGGTATGTCCATTAAATCTGTGGGGGGAGGGATCTCATTTAACTCACGGGTAAAATTATCTAAAATTTGTATGCTGTTAGGAATCAGCCAAGCTAAATCGTTCTCTAGCACACCTTGATCTGAACTAACTACATTAGTTTGTTCAACTGTGCTAGGGTCTACATCTAAAGAATTATTAGCATCACTGAAATATTTTCTTAAAAAGTTATCTGACCATTCAGGCTCATCAACAATGTCAGAAGGTATATCATCTAAAGCATCACTACCATCACACTCCCGTAAAAATTTACCGCACCGTTCATCGATAGCTGGTGTTTCAGTGACCTAATGGTCGCGAAACTCCATTGGCGCCTCAATTAAGGCTGAGGGAGGAGGTAGTGATGATATCACATCCGTTCTAACCTATAATGAAAATAGCTTATTTTCGAAGTGCATAAATAACCCTATTTTTAAAAGATTCGAAAATTGGATTATTAGCGACCTATATTTTCATGTCATTTAAAACATATGCATTAAAATAAAAAATAAAAAAAACGCTTAGTAGTAGTAGTATTAGTAGTAGTAGTAGTAGTAGTAGTAGTAGTAGTAGTAGTAGTTGTAGTAGTAGTAGTAGTAGTAGTAGTAGTAGTAGTAGTAGTAGTAGTAGTAGAAGCCGTAGCACTATCTTTGTGCGTATACTGTCATTTGGTTAGTTCACTGTCCTCCATAACCACTCTATATATATCCAGAGAGCTTCAATTTAACCCCCTCTCCCTATTTATTACTGTTATATCATATTTGCAACTTAAATGAACATTGTAGGTTTTGATTTTGTCCAACATTCCCTGAAAGTTTCATATTAATACTCTTTATTTGTTTTGGAAAACCTAGGATCTTACTTGGTTTTCAAGGAATAATCTATCCCTTTCAGGCCATCTCCTGAAAACAGCTTATTTTCAAGGTGTATAAATAACCCTATTTTTAAAAAAGTCAAAAATTGGATGATTAATGACCTATATTTTCATATCATTTAAAACATATGCATTATAATAAAAAAAACACGCTTAGCAGTAGTAGTAGTAGTAGTAGCAGAAGCAATAAAACTGTCTGTGTACGTATAGTGTCATTTGGTTAGTTCACTAACCACTAACCACTCTATATACATCCTGAGAGTTTCAATTTAAAACCCCCTATGTATTACTGATATATCATATTTAAAATCTAAATGAACATAGTAGGTTCATATGCATTATAATAAAAAAACACACTTAGTAGTAGTAGTAGTAGTAGTAGTAGTAGTAGTAGTAGCAGCAGAAGCTGAAGCAATATCACTATCTGTGTGCGTATGTTTCAGTTCACTGTCCCCCCTAACCACTCTATACATATCCTGAGAGTTTCAATTTAATATCCCCTCTGTATTACTAATATATCATATTTACAATCTAAATGAACATAGTAGGTTCTGATTTTGTCCAGCATTCCCTGAAAGTTTCATCTTAATGCTCTTTATCTGTTTTGGAAAACCAAGGATCTTTCTTGGTTTTAAAGGGATAGTCTATCACTTTCAGGCCATCTCCTGTCATGGGACACAACTCAATCTGATAGAAAATTTTTTTATGATGACCGTAGAGGCAAGATGAACCATTCGTTAATAAAGCAGTTTTTACTCTTTTTTTACTTAAGAAAACACAGTATGTTTTGATAATATATGAAATTGTCATTTTGCATCAGAATTATAATATGATCCTTAAATTCAATGCGTTTGCATTGTTTTTTTTTTCGCTATATTATCCAAATGTAAGGTTAAAATACATACTCTGTGATAGATGCAAAATTGCTTTGGCACACAAATTCCTATTAAGGTCAATTCCAAACAGTCGTAATCCCTTTGTGTCAGCAAGTGAAATGGTCTAAACCCCCTTATTGGAGCTATTTTTTCAATCCATTCATTGTTGTCAATCGCTATCCACAAGTTATGCAAGCTGTCTATTGTTCATATATAAGGTTTTTTATCAAAGAGGTAATCGTTTAGACTTTGAAAAAAAGCCTCATTCAATTTAAATTGAAAGTTCTAGATCCGTTTTTTAAAGTCAAGAATAATCGTAGAGTAAGCACCCCCTCCCCATGCCATGAAAACTTGAAACTTTTTGCAATCAAAAACGAACAAAAATTAATTAAAAAAAAAACTTTCCGAAAAATAAGTTTTTCAAAGAAATATAAAGGCCATTTTAAACTTAAGCTCAGGAGATACAAATACCTGTTAAAATTCAAACTAAAAACGACCAGAAATTACTATTAAAGAATAAATGAAACCCAAAACGAACAGAAATTAAATAAACAATCATAGCAAAAAACATACAAAAAGTAATAACATAAATTAATAAATAGATCTTAAAGCGAGCAATGCTTAGATTGAATATGAAAATCAAGCTTAAAACAAAAACAAATATTTTGCTATTAAAGTATAATTGAAACTTAAAACAAACAGAAATTAAACAAACAATCAATGCGAACAAACATAAAATATATATTAATGTAAATGAATAAGTAAATCTTAAAACGAGTGAAACTTTAATTGAATATGCAAATCAAGTTTGAATCGAATAAAAATAACTAAAAACAAGAGTTTGGGTATCGTCTCACTGCAGAAGCCTAAAACTCGCTTTACTGAGAACGAATTATATTACAAATGTTTTCTTTTGTAGATTGGTCAAGACAAATATAGTTTCACTACAAGCAAAATTTGGATACTGCCCCCTTCTTTTACTGTAAAAACCTAAAGCCTTCTGCGTCATTGGTGATTCACTGAAAACGAATTACTTGTATATTACAAATTTATTATTTTCCAGTCCTTACAGCATTGAAAATGAAAACAAAAATTACAGTGAAAAAAAATCTTGAACTGATGGATCTTTCAACAATTAATATCATTATATGTCTAATATTCAATTTGATTTTGTTTATACTTTCCAAGACTGTTCAAGACTCATATAGTTTTGCCATTTTTTTTTAATTCTGCCATTTTTTGTAACTAATCGTGTTAGTTTTGTTATGAAAACATTCTATGGCTTCTAGGCATTTCTATTTGAGCGGAAAACTGCACCTCAAACTTTGTGGAACATGCATTTTATTGCATGAAACACCAAAATATAATAAAAAATGTCAAGTTTCGGAGTGTTCCACCACTCGCAAGCAAGTGCCATTGGTATTTTTGGGATCCGCATGGTCAATTTAGGGGGTGGAGGGTAGGCTAATTCTCGTAGCAGCCCCATTCCGTCGTGGTATGGTTCACATTTTCAACACCTGGCGTCCGGACTATCATTTTATCTACCAAGCATACAACTACCCCAAATCAGCATCAATAAATAAATGAAACCCAAAAAACGAACAAAAATTAAAATAAATATTAGAGTAAAACTCAAAACGAGCATAAATTAATGTGAGTAGGGTTCAAAACCCCTATGCTTTCTAAAAGCCAGAATATAATTTGTACTTTACTGAAAAAAATTCAAATAAGTTTACTGAAAAAAAAATGTGCATTGTCAATTTAATATACATACGCTGATATTTATTCCCTAAAATCTTAATTAATTTTTGATTTCTTAAAGCTACAAAAGTGAAAATATTTCAAAGAATTGTTTTCAGTAAAGCGCCAATGACGCAGTAGGTTTTAGGTTTCTGCAGTGAGACGATACCCAAACTCTTGCTTGTAGTTATTTTTATTCGATTCAAACTTGATTTGCATATTCAATTTAAGTTTCACTCGTTTTAAGATTTATTTATTCATTTACATTAATATATATTGTATGTTTGTTCGCATTGATTGTTTATTTAATTTCTGTTCGTTTTAAGTTTCATTTATACTTTAATAGCAAAATATTTGTTTTCGTTTTAAGCTTGATTTTCATATTCAATCGAAGCATTACTCGCTTTAAGATCTATTTATTAATTTATATTATTACTTGTTGTATGTTTTTCGCTATGATTGTTTATTTAATTTCTGTTCGTTTTGGGATTCATTTATTCTTTAATAGTAATTTCTGGTCGTTTTGAGTTAGAATTTTAACAGGTATTTGTATCTCCTGAGCTTATATTTAAAATGGCCTTTACTTTTCTTTGAAAACCTTGTTTTTCGGAAAGTTTTTTTTTTAATTAGATAATATAACAGAGAACTGTTATATTAGGCATGAAGCGCAATAACTTATACAGTTGAAACCATAAAAAAACAGTTATTGCGTAGTTCGATTAATTCCTAGAAGATTAATTCTGTTATATTAGGCATGAAGCGCAATAACTTATACAGTTGAAACCACAACAAAACAGTTATTGCGTAGTTCGATTAATTCCTAGAAGTCAGGTAATGTCACTTAGCTTAGTAATTTAACCCTCTTATTCGCCTAGAAATAGGCTTGTGGTTTTTTACTGGTAGTATTGTAACTCTCTGATTGGCCTAGAAATAGGCTTGTGGTGTTGTACTGGTAGGAGATATTATTCATCCTCTACTTATGTTGAGGTTGGGGTGAAATATAATCATTATTTAAAGTTATACTTGGAAAGGAAATATATTGCTTGTTTTTGAGGGAGAAAGGGTGTACCAAAGGAGTGAGCGACGTAGGCCTCAAAAATACAATTAATTTAGAGAGGGTACAAGACTCTCGAGGGATGGCAAGCTACCATCGACAATGAAAATCTCTCAGTTAGCAAACCAATTGTGCTCTTGGAAAGATGAAGTATTTCCATAATTTTAAAGTAGGGCTTAAAAAGATGAAGTCCTTTTGCGGGAGTATGTTTATGTGTGTTCCAGATGGTAGAGGGGGAGGGGGGAGCAAGTGTGATTATAATTTGAAATTAGACTTGAAAGGAAAGAATGAAGATAAAGACTTTTTGAGAAGGAGGCTTTCTGGTTCAGTGTGCAAGCCTCCTTAGTTAGATGAAGTACAAACATAAATACTGTTTAAAATTGAGGAAAAAAGACATTAATTAGTATAGGAGGGTGCATAGGTGCATTAGGGTTCATGATATATTTAGGATTTATTAGCATTTAAAATCAAACTTGGAAAGAAAGATAGAACTTACTGGAAGTAAATAAAAAAAGTTTTAGGGAGACTGTATATCTGATTTAGGGTTCATGGGTATGAAAAATATTATCAATTAAAAGATCCTCTAAAAAAATAGGAAAGATAAGAATTTGTGTTAATTTGAAACATTTTTGGGGGATTTTCGAGGAGGAAATATAACATACGATTTCACCTTAAAATACAGAAAAAACATCAAAATAAATGTTTTTCCGTTCCATAGCTAGAAAGTACAATTTTCTAAGCTTTTGCCAGAAGTCTGGGAGGGGGGCGCAATTTAACCTTGACATTCAAAAATTCAAAAATGTAATAAATTAAATTTCTCCCTTGAGGTGTATTTATGTGTATTGGGGAGTAATTATTGTAATGCAATTATTATCTTAGTTTTGAATTGGAATCAAAAGACGGTTTGCTTTTTGAGGGGGGGGGGGGTGCCAAAGGAGGTGAGTGAAGTAGGCTCATACAAATACACTCAATTCAGAGGGGGCAAAATATTGTGGTATGAGGTAATAAATTTGAGAACAGCCCCAATATACAAACATTTTTTGGGACGTGTCAGGAAAACCCTACCAACCTTAAGATTATTGGGAAGGGTTTAAATCCTCAAACTATGTGTGTGCCTGAAGTGTAGGGAACTAGCCCCTCTTGAAAGTATATAATAGCCCAATTTTCCTTTTTATCTGCAGTTAAAGAAGTTGGCGCATTCAAGTTTTGTGTATGAGAGAGATATTATTTATAACTTGAGAATTATTTCCGAGGCAGAAATAGATTATTACTAAAATTCAACAAACGAGTTTGATATAGAAATATCAGAAACTTGGCCAGAAGTGTAAAGATATCATATTAAGAATCTATTTTAACCTATTTTAGGAAATTATTTTATAATGAAAAATGGGTATATATCTATTATAGTTGATAACCGTCTTCAAAATTGGTTAAGTCTGTCAAAAGTCAAGAAAGCGTTGGAAGTATATGAGCCACATGAATGATATGACACAAATAAAGGTAAACATTTTCAAAATGAGAAAATCTGTCAACAAAACTTAAGGCCGTCATTACTTGTGAGAATGTCTAATTTCTTAGAAATTTGTCACTTCTGGAAAAGGGATCTTGACCGAAAATTATATTGTTACTCGTGGTTGCAGCATAATTTTAGAATCAGGTATATGCAGAAACTTGTAAAAAGGAAACAGCAGTTACTCTTAAAAATATAACTATAAATTAGTAATCTGTTTACTCCTTTGTAGTTCTGATTTTTTTTTTTTTTTTTTTTTTTTTTTTTTTTTTTACAAGATATGGAATTCATATATGTATCTCTGGATTAGAAATGTCATATCTAGTAGTAATTTCTATATTATTCATCAAAAAAAAAATAAAAAAATCAAATTTTTAGGGGGTTTCTCTTGCATAGCAGCAATTTTTCCAGACATGTAAGTGTATAGCCTCATAATTTCCTTCTTCAAGCGAATTATGAGCTCCAAGATATTCAAATCTTGAAAATTTATTAAAGGGTTTACCTGGATAAACTTATAGAAGCTACAAAGAGATCAAAAGCTTTCCTTTCAAACTGTTGGGGCTTTTCCAAGTTGTTGTCATTATAATTTATTTGGTAGTCAGAGTCACTTATAAGTTCTTATTACGTTTAATGAAGCAGAAAACTTGTAAATAAGGAAGTAGGCTCTTTTTTGGTGTGGTTTTCCTTGGGAAATTTTGTCTTGTTATTGGAAAGCCTTAATAATATCCATAAATGGCAGAAAATTAACACAAATGAGATTTGTGTGTCTGAGAGCTTTGTGTCTGATTTTGTTTTGAATAATTATCTTGTTTGTTAGAAAGTAATAAGAAAGACTTCTTTTTACTTACTTATTAAAATGCAAATTTAATTGCCTTCTTTTTCAGCAAGAAAGAAAATTCCAAAATATAAAATTTGACACCCCTCCCCCCGAAAAAACATAAAAGAACTAGTAGAAGAGCTAGGAAAAGAACTAGCGCATATAAAAAAGCATGTCACTATTTTATTAATAATTCAAAAAATCTTTTAAACTGAAAGTAAGGAGCTACATTAAAACTCGAAACGAACAGAAATTATTCCATATATGAAGGGTTGCCCTTCTCCTCAGTACCCCACTCTTTACGCTAAATCTGTTAGCACTTTTAAAAAAGCTTCCTATTCTAATTAAATGGCTCCGGTTTTTCAGCAGCCATTCTTAAAGAAAGGGGCCAAGCATTTAAACTTAGCATAAGGAGCAAGGGTATTGAGGAGAGGGCAACCCTTCATATACGAAATAATTTCGGCTCGTTTTGAATTTTAATGTAGCTTCTTATTTATAGTTAAAAAACTTTTTTTTATTTTTTTAATTTAATTTTTGTTCGTTCTCCAAATAATGCAGGTAAATCTGGCTCACCCGTCGTGAAATATACCCCCCCCTTCACGGGAAACTCCTACGTAGAAATTTCATCCAACGTAAATTACCCCCCCCCCCCTCCGTCAAGTTCCCTCCAAACAGTTCCTTACTCGCTGAAAATCGCCCCTAACCGTAAAATTTCCTGCGGTTGATTCAGCCTGAAAATTATCCCTAGCATACTTTCATTCGAAAAAGACTTCAATTTCTCGATCAAACCGGATTTGCCCTCTTCCGTGGAATTTTTTTCGGAAATCAAAACACGCGGAAAATAACCCCGGATACATCCTCCGTAACATCTCCAAATGCAAAATTGAGTTAGCAAAGAGAATATAAAACAATTAAAAAGAATTTCGTATAGGAATTCTGTCAAAACCCCGTTGTAATATTTCCCTAGGAAAATTTAACCCTCCCCCTGGAAGTTACCCTCCGAGGAAGAAAGATTCTCCCTATGGAAATCCACCCAAGCACAAAATACCCCCGGAAAATGCTGTATACTTCACAGTAACAAATACTGTACGTAAACAATCGGTAGACAGATATGATGTTACCCATTGGTCCAACGGGCCCGTCATCATCAAATGTTTCTTAAATCATAGAAAGTCTTAAATATAAACTTCCGATGTGAAAAAATAAGCTTTTTCTTAGTATTAATTAAAAAAAACTTTTCCACAGAAGGATATTTTCAAAGAAAAGTAAAGAGCAGTAGAAAAAAATGTTTGTAATAAAATTGGTTTTCAGTAAAGCACCAATGACGCAGTAGGCGTCAGTGTATGTACTACACTACCTTACTATGTCAGGCAAGTATGTACTACGTCAGGCAAGTATGTTTTTTTATTTAGATCTACCCTAGGTCGGCCCTCTGGTGGAATTTTGGTAGCAGTTCATTAAAAGTATCATTGTAAGCTTCTTGGTATTACTGATTTTGTTTTGTTTCAGTTGATTTTAGCAACATGGTGCTTATATGTGTTTATATGCCGACAGATTACTGTGATGAGAATTCGTCCCACAAATATACCATGGCTTGTGCATCGCTGTCGAAGCTTACTCACCGCATATGGTCTTCCGGTAAAAAGCTGACGATTGGTGGCGATTTTAATACTGATCTGTCAAAAGCTACGTTCCCCTTTACGCAGATGTTTATTAGTTCTTTGCCACACCACATATGTCTATTGTTCCAAATGATAAAGATTTTACTTATATTCATAATTCTGGATCCACTTCTAATTTAGATTTTGTGGTCACCGACTCTCTTCAAGTAGCGAGTCGATCAGTACATCTTTCGAATGATTTTTTTGCCTAGTGACGAGAAGTAAACTTTCAACAAACAAAAAAAAATTATGAAGAAGCACTGGATTAAATGTAAATATTGAGCTATACCATTATGTTCTTGATTTACACCTTTCAAAGATTAAGGTCCCATTTCATTTGCTATCTTTCTATGTCTAAAGGTAATTCTATTGATCTAGATTGCTATCTTGCTGAGATAGTGCATTGTTTAATAATTGCCGAGTCTTTTGCAGTGCCTTCAGTCTTTGTTAGAAAAAACACTCAGAAAAAAGGTTGGTCGGATTTTCCTCTGCTGAAAGTGGCGAATGTCCGACATCGTTTCTGGTATCATGTATGGTTGGAGTGCGATAGGCCTCGTTTTAGAATAGTATTTGAACTTATGAAATTTACGAAACGTGCGTTCCGTAAGGCTGTTGGAAAATGGAAGAAAACGACAGGTATATGATATATCGTATTCTGTCCGAAATAATCATCAACGTATATGGAAACAAGTTTCTAAACTTACTTGTTTGTACTCCGTTGAATCTGAAGAGATTAGTATTTCTGAGTGGCATGCTCATTTTTCGTCAATTTTTTTAGCAGACCCGCCACCTAGTCTTCTTTTTTAGATATTCTTTATAGTTACCTATCAAATATTGACCATAGCAAGAACTTTGTTAATAATCCACCTTCACCTGTAGCTACACAAGTTCAATGAATACAAACGGAAAAAACGGGCACGCCGTACCTTTTTGACCACCTTTCCTTGTTGTTCCAGGCAATTGTGTCTCAGGAATATGTGCCCAAGGTCTTTGTGAAGGTGTTATAACTTGCATTAGAAACAAGAATAAATATACTTCAGCGTGGTTCGTATAGGCCAATTACTGTTTGTTCGATTATTATCAAACTTTTGAAAAAGTCCTTTTCCCGTTTATTAATGTACGTTGCAATTTTGGCGACAATCAGTTTGGGTTCAGAAGTGGCATCAGAGTCCAAAATGCACATGCTGTTTTCCTTGATATATTGATCGGCACCATTTGGCTAAGAAAAGTCTGTATGTGTGTGCTTTGGACATCTCTTAGGCCTTTGACTTATTCTCATGCTATCCTTGCTCTCCTTCGTAATGGCGTCAAACCTTTCATTTGTTCTTGCTTATGGAATTGGTATGAAAATTCTCATGTTAAGGTGCGTTCTGGTATTCATCATACCGATCGCATTTCAGTAAAGAGAGGGGTCAAAGAAGGTTCAGTCATTAGTTCAGATTTATTTACTAACACTATCCGTACATCTACTAGAAATATTTCCCCTTTCCTGATCAATCGGTTCATTGATATTAGCCATCTATCTTATGCTGATGATATTGTTTTGCTAGCTAAAGATCTTGATTCACTTCAATCTGCCGTTATTGTTGTTCAATCTAGTCTTTCAGACATAGGTCTTTTCTTGGAGGCTTCTAAAACGGAATTTATGGTATTTCATCCAAATTCTGGAGTAAGTTAGTTTCTTCTAGTCGGGTCATCCTCAATTGCATGTTTGGATTCGCATCTTTTGCTGCGTCTATGAAGAATACGCGAACTCTCATTATTCAAGCTATTAAGGAAAAACTTCGAAAGACTTATGGTATGCTTGCCAAAATAAAAGGGCAGTTTGACAAGAATTGCTTAGGAGGAAGACTCCATAATGCATTGTTTGCGTCCCATATTTTTTTTATCACGCTCGTTTGGAAGTTTTTTGATAAGACTGAACGCCTTATAATCTCTAGACAGTCCTTTAGATTTTGTAAGTTTTTTCTTGGCCTTCCCTTATGGATCAAGAATACTTACATTGTTAAGAAATATTGAGCGTTTGAAATTATGTTGAAAATAGAAGAACTTGCATTAAGCTTTGAAAAGTGTAGAGATAGTATTGTTGATTTTCCTCTTAATTGCATCCGATAGTGTTGTATTGTTTTTTATCAGAGGTGTTTTCATTGCATCTCTTTTATATCATATGGTGTATTTTGTTGTACAGAGTTTTTGATCTAACGTTGAAAATGGAAGAACTTGCGTTAATGTTTGAAAAGCGTAGAGAGTGTATCGTTGATTTTCAGGAAAAAAGTGAATGTATAATAAAAAAACAGAGAAAAGGAAAATACAAAACTGCTATACAAGGAAAAAGAAGAAAAAACTAAAGAATAAAGCCAAATATAATAAACTTGTTGCTCTTTTTAAAATAAATCTAAATATATGGCAATCATATTCAAATTTTCATTTCATGTGAAGCATAAATGAAAAGCCAGGGTTGCTTAGAAATCAGAGCTTGAACCCTATGGTGGTAATTATTGATAAGTGCCAGGCTGCTATTTTTTTTTTATAGAAGTACTTAGCTCAAGCGCGCTCATGGCAACTTTTACGGCAATTGATCTGTATGAAAGTTGTTGGAAAACATTATAAATTTTGAATCCCGAAGTTTCGAGGACCATTTACCAATCTCTTCCCCGATTAGTACATTTTCTACTTTCAGATATCACATTCACAATGGTCATGAGAAGAAAGACTTTATTTTACACAGTCAATTTGATCATACCATGTGTTGGCATAACATTTTTAACAGTGCTGGTCTTCTATTTACCTTCCGACTCTGGTGAGAAGGTAAGTATTGCATTTTGAATTTATTTTGTTTATTTAGATTTGTGTGTGTTTTTCATTAGCCTCACTTCGTAACTTTGCAGCAGTTTAAAGGACAATCCGTTAAAACTTTATTTTTCAACGAGTCTGAAACAAGATTCAAAAAATAGTAATCAAAGGGAACAAGTGGTCTGACAAGGCCGAAGACTAAAATATTGGTGCATGTACTATGTGGCTCTTCACAACTATCCCCACTGAGTTGGATTCATAAATTTGGATTTATAAGAAAACTATCTTGTATTTTGAATTCGAAGTACACCAAACACTGTGCCAAAATATACTTTGTTGATGAAACTCATGACCAAATGATCTTAGTTGTAGAGGATTTGCCAATTGCTGGATAGTAACCCCAGGGAAGTCAACTTTAATTTCATTTTTTGCGGGGAGACTCGCCGATATATTAAGGTTTTGTCAAGGAGTTTCTAAGGGTTTGTCGGGATAAGCTCCGCTTCATTGTGATAGAAGTTATGACCTGAGTTTCATGTTGTTCTCGGCCTGTTTTAAAAGACGCTTAAGACCAAACAGCCAAAGCTCAAGACCGAACAATCTCCTGTCAGTAGAAGTGATTTTTTATTGTAATTTCTAACGGAAATAACTTCTGCTAGCAGTTAAGTCCTTGCAATTGTCGTTTGTGTATGAATAGTTCCTTGGGTTTGTTGCTAGTTAGTGTTAGTAGTAATGCAACATGAGTCATAAAGGGGAGTCCAAATTTAGGAGACAATTGGAGTCCATCCAGAACATCTAAAGAAAGGAATTTGACCTATTTTAGACAGAGAAGCGTTAGAATTCAATATTCAGATTACAGATACTCGTGCAAGCGAACTAGATCTAAATATAGTCTGTGACGCTGGGCGAACATCAAATTGTTTCTTCTGGAATTTGTTACAGGACTCTTTCAAAGGCATGTCACATAGCTATTCGTGCACAAGGATATCACAAAAAATAATTATTTAAAGAGAGAAAGGCTTGCAATATTAATTGTTTATCAACTAAGGGATAAATCTGAGGGATTTGTAACTCCATTAAGAGATACATATTGTTTTTATTTTGGAGGGATGTTTTGAGGATAATTATTTAAATTTCCGAATATATTTAATGTGGGAATTTTAAATGTATAAGTGTGGTCGGTATAATACACAAGTGTCAAATGGGAGTGTGGGCAATCTAAAATATTGTGTAGCATTGGGAATATACATAAAGTCGGTATTAATACAGCTTCATACATTTTAGGCAATGATACGCCAGCCATTAGTCGTCCATGCCACAACCACCGAGGGCCCCAATACCCATCCCCTCAACTTTTTGCCCCCCCCCCATTTTTTTTTTTACTTTTTTTTTGAATTTTAATTTTTTTTACTTTTTTTAACTTTCATTTTTTTATTATTTTTCAACATAGATATTTTTTCAACTTTTTTTACATGTCTTGAAATGGCATGAAACATACTTCAAACGAAAAATTCACATTTAGTATTTTCGAAACACAAAATGAGAATGATATAGATATGTTAGTCGTGACGTTTACGATTAGAAAAATAGTGTTTGTAGTAGCACTTTTTTCTTCTTTTATTTATGTACCTGTATTAATTGTACTCTATGGTTGCTCATGGACACTTTTTTTATTAGCACGGATACTTTTTTTAGCGTCAAAAGTATTTTACAACATTTCATAGAATCAAGATACTATTCAAATGTTTCAGAATCTATACTTTTGCAGTATGCATGTAACTAAAATCTTCCATTAGCAATTAATACATACATTTTTTAGAATCAAAAAGGATTTTACAACATTCAACAGAATCAAGAAACTATTTAAATATTTCAGAGTCTATGCTTTTGCAGTTTACGCGTAACTAAAATCTACCACTATATATTAATACCGATGTTATTTTTTTAACAAAAAAAGCATTTTACAAATTCTCAAAATCAAGAAACTATTCAAATATTTCAGAATCTATGCTTTTACAGTTTGCATGTAACGAGAATCTTCCATTATAAATTGGTACACGTATTTTTTTAGCATTAAAAGGATTTTACAACATTTCACAGAATCAAGAAACTATTCAAATGTTTCAGAATCTATGCTTTTGCAACTTTTATGTAACTAAAATCTTCCAATATCCATTAATAAAGGTATTTTTTAGCATCAAAAGGAATTTACAACATTTCACAGAATCAAGAAGCTATTCAAATGTTTCAGAATCTATGCTTTTGGTAATTGCATACAACTAAAATTTTTCACTATCAGTTACTAAAAGAGATATTTTTTTAGCATCAAAAGGGATTTTACAACGTTTCACAGAATCATGAAACTATTGAAATGTTTCAGAATCTATGCTTTTGCAGGATGTATGTAACTAAAATCTTCCATTATCAATTAATACAGATATTTTTTTTAGTATCAAAAGTATTTTACAGCATTTTACAGAATCAAGTAACTATTCAGATATTTCAGAATCTATGCTTTTGTAGTTTGCATGTAACTAAAATCGACAATTATCAATTAATACAGGTATTTTTTAGCATCAAAAGAATTTTACAGCATTTCACAGAATCGAGAAACTATTCAAACGTTTCAGAATCTATGCTTTATCAGTTTGTATGTAACTAAAAGCGTCCACTATCAATTAATACGGATATTTTTTAGCATCAAAAGGATTTTACAACATTTCGGACAATCAAGAAACTATTCAAATGTTTCAGAATCTATGCTTTTGCAGTTTGCAAGTAACTAAAATTTTCGATTATTCATTAATACAGGTATTTTTAAGAATCAAAAGGATTTTACAACATTTCACAGAATCAAGAAACTATTCAAGTGTTTAAGAATCTATGCTTTTGCAGTTTGTATGTAACTAAAATCTCCAATTATTGATTAATACACCTTTTTTAAGCATCAAAAAGATTGTACAACATTTCACAGAATCAAGGAACTATTTAAATGTTTCAGAATCTGTTACTTTTGCAGTTTGTATGTAACTAAAATCTTCCATTATCAATTAATACAGGCATTTTCTAGCCCAAAAAGATTTTACAATAATTCATAGAATCAAGAAACTATTCAAATGTTTTAGAATCTATGCTTTTCACTTTGCATGTAACTAAAATCTTCTAGTATCAATTAACACCGATATTTTTTAGCATCAAAAGGATTTTACAAACATTTCACAGAATCAAGAAACTATTCAAATGTTTTAGAATCCATGCTTTTGTAGTTTGCACATAACTAAAATCGTCCATTCTGAATTAATACAGATATTTTTTTTGTCTCAAGAGGATTGTACAACAATACACAGAATCAAGAAACTATTCATATGTTTCAGAATGTATGCTTTTGCAGTTTGTATGCAACTAAAATCTTACAATTATCAGTTAATTTATGTTCTTTTTAGTATCAAAAGGATTTTACAACATTTCAAAGAATCAAGAAATTATTTCAATGTTTCAGAATCTATGCTTTCACAGTTTGTATATAACTAAAATCATCCATTATCAATTAATACAGGTATTTTTAGCATCAAAAGGGTCTTATAACAATTCACAGAATCAAGAAACTATTCATATGTATCAGAATCTATTCTTTTGCAGTTTGCATGTGACTAAAATCTTCCATTATCAATTAAAACAGATATTTCTTAGCATCAAAAGGACTATAAAATATTTCACAGAATCAAGAATCTATTCAAAGCTTTGAGAATCTATGCTTTATCAGTATGTATGCAAGCACAATCTTCCATTATCAGTTAATACGGATATTTTTTAGCATCAAAGGGATTATACAACATTTCACAGAATCAAGAAACTATTCAAATGTTTCAAAATCTATCGTTTTGCAGTTTGCATGCAACTAAAATCTTATATTATCAATAAATAAGGGTATTTTTCTAGCATGAAAAGGATTTTACAATAATTCCCAGAATCAAGAAACTGTTCAAATGGTTCAGAACCTATGCTTTTGAAGTATGCATGTAACTAAAGTCTGCCATTATCAATTAATAGAGGTTTTTTTAATATCGAAAGGATTTTACAACATTTCACAGAATTAAGAAATTATTCAAATGGTTGAGAATCTATGCTTTAGCACTATACATGTAATTAATATTTCCCATTATCAGTTAATACAGATATTTTCTAGCAACAAAAGGATTTTACAACATTTCACAGAACCAAGAAATTATTCCAATGTTTCAGAATCTATGCTTTTACAGTTTGCATATAACTAAAATCATCCATTATCAATTAATACAGGTATTTTTAGCATCAAAAGGGTCTTATATACAAATCACAGAATCGAGAAACTATTCAAATGTATCAGGATCTATTCTTTTTGCAGTTTGCTTGTGACTAAAATCTCTTCCATTATCAATTAATAGAGATATTTCTTAGCATCAAAAGGACTATAAAACATTATACCGAATCAAGAATCTATTCAAAGGTTTGGGAATCTATGCTTTATCAGTATGTATGCAACCACAATCTTCCATTATTAGTTAATATGGATATTTTTTAGCATCAAAAGGATTTTACAACATTTCACAGAATCAAGATACTATTCAAATGTTTCAGAATCTATGGTTTTGCAGTTTAAATGTAACTAAAATCTTATACTATCAAATAATCAATGTATTTTTTTTTTTTAGCATCAAAAGGATTTTACAACATTTCACAGAATCAAGAAACTGTTCAAATTGTTCAGAACCTATTCTTTTGCAGTATGCACGTAACTAATATTTCCCATTATCAGTTAATACAGATATTTTCTAGCAACAAAAGGATTTTACAACATTCCACAGAATCAAGAAATTATTCAAATGTTACAGAAATCAATGCTTTTGAGGTTTGCATGTAAGTAAAATATACCATTATCAATTAACACAGATTTTTTTTTTTAGCATGAAAAGGATTTTACAACATTTCAAAGAATCACTAAAATCTTCCATTATCAATTAAACAGGTATCTTTTTAAACATCAAAAGGATTTTACAACATTTCACAGAATCAAGAAACTATTAAAATGTTTCAGAATATATGCTTTTGCAGTTTGCATGTTACTAAAATCTTCAGTTATTAATTATTACGAGTATTTTTTAAGCATCAAAAGGATTTTACAGCATTTCACAGAATCAAGAAACTATTCAAATATTTCAGAATCTATGATTTTGCAGTTTGCATGTAACTAAAATATTCAATTATCAATTAATACAGTTATTTTCTTAGCATCATTTGGATTTTACTACATTTCACAGAATCAAGAAAAAAAGGTTTCAGAATCTGCCTTTGCAGTTTGCATACAACCAAAATCTTCCAATTATCAATTAATACAGGTATTTTTTAATATCAAAAGGATTTTACAACATTTCACAGAATCAAGAAACTATTCAATTTTTTCAGAATCTATGCTCTTACAGTTTGCATGTAACCAAAAATTTCCATTATCAATTAACACAGGTATTTGTCAGTATCAAGAGGATTTTACAACATGTCGCAGAATCAAGAAACTATTCAAATGTTTCAGAATCTATGCTTTTTCACCTTGCATGTAACTAAAATCTATGATTATCAAGTAACATAGAAATTTTTTTAGCATCCAAAGAAATTTACAACATTTAACAGAATCAAGAAACTATTCAAATGTTTCAGAATCTATGCTTTTGCAGTCTGCATGTAACTAAAATCTTCCATTATCTATTATTGATACGGATATTTGTTTTAGCATCAAAAGGATTTTACAACATTTCAAAGAATCAACTCCAAGTCTGTTCTTGTAATCAGTTAAAATGAGTCACACTGTGTATTACAAGAATAGACTTGGAATTGATTCCTTGAGATGTTGTAAAATGCTTTTGGTGCTAAAAAAATATCTGTATTAATATTTGATGATGAAAGATTTTAGTTACATGCAGACTGCAAAAGCATAGATTCTGAAACATTTGAATTGTTTCTTGATGTGAAATATTGTAAAAAATTTTTGGTGCTAAAAAAAATTCAATATTAATTAAAGATGGTAGATTTTAGTCACATGCAAGCTGCAAAAGCATAGATTCTGAAACATTTGAATATGTACTTGATTCTGTAACATATTTTAAAATCCTTTTGATACTGAAAAATACCTGTGTTAATTGATAATGTAAAATTTTGGTTACATGCAAACTGCAAGAGCATATATTCTGAAAAATTTGAATAGTTTCTTGATTCTGTGAAGTGTTGTAAAATCCTTTTGATGCTAAAAAAATACTTATATTAATTTCTAATTGGAAGATTTTGGTTATGTGCAAACTGCAAAAGCAGGTTCTGAAACATTTGAATACTTTTTTGATTCTGTGAAATGTTGTAAAATCCTTTTGATGCTAGAAAATATCGGTACTAATTGATAGTGGAAGGTTTTAGTTACATGCAAACCGCAAAAACATAGATTCTGAAACATTTGAATAGTTTCTTGATTCTGTGAAATGTTGTAAAATTCTTTGATGCTAAAAAACCTCTATTATTTGATAACGGCAGATTATACTTATATTAATACTGAAAAAAGCATAGATTAGGAACCATTTGAATAGTTTTTTGAGTCTGTGAAATGTTGTAACATCCTTTTGATGTAAAAAATACCTTTATTAATTGATAATTGGAAGATTTTGGTTATATACAAACTGCAAAAGCAGATTCTGAAACATTTGAATAGTTTCTTGATTCTGTGAAATGTTACAAAATCCAAATGATGCTAAAAAATACCTGTGTTATTTGGTAATTGAAGATTTTAGTTACATGCAGACTGCAAAAGTATAGATTCTGAAACATTTGAATAGTTTCTTGATTATGTCAAATGCTGTAAAATCCTTTTGATGCTTAAAACAATACTTGTACTAATTGATAATTTAAGATTTTAGTTACATGCAAACTGGAAAAACATATATTCTGAAACATTTTAATAGTTTCTTGATTCTGTGGAAATGTTGTGGAATCCATTTAATGCTAAAAAATATCTGTATTGATGGATAATGAAAGATTTTAGTCAAACACAAAGCGCAAAAGCATAGATTCTGAAACATTTGAATAGTTTTTTTGATTTCGTGAAATGTTGTAGAATCCTTTTGATACTAAAAAATACCTTTATTAATGCATAATGGAAGATTTTAGTGACATAAAAGTTAGATAATGGATGATTTTAGTTACATGAATACTGTAAAAGCATAAATTCTAAAACTTTTGAATAGTTTCTGAATTCTGCAAAATGTTGTAAAATCAATTTGATGCTAAAAAACATAAGTTAACATGAGCGATCATATTAACTTGAGTGCTCATCTAACTTAACTCATCTAACTTAAGTTAACATGAGCACTCATGTTAAGCTAAGTTAGATGAGCCTAACTTAAACGTAAAGAAACCTAACATTGAAAGAAAACTTTCTAACTTTAACAGAAAACTTGTTATCACTGACGAAAAATTGTTACTTCTAAGAGAAAATTGATAGTGTCAAGTAAAAGTTTGTTAGCATTATGGAAAGAGTTGTTACTTGGATAAAAAATTTGATATTGTTAAGGATGACTTGCTACTTCTGACAGAAAAACTTGTTATCATAAATGAAAAAATGTTACTTCTAAGAGAAATTTGATAATACTAGGTAAAAGTTTGTTGGTAATAAAGAAATAAGTTGATACTTCAAAGAGAAAATTTGTTAGTATTAAGGAAAACCTGCTACTTCTGGCAGAAAGCTTGTTATCATAACGAAGAAATTTTTACTTCTAAGAACAATTTGGTATCTTTGACAGAAAACTTGTTACTTGTAACAGATAACTTGTTATCATTGACGAAAATTATTGCTTCTATGTGAAATTTGCTATCTTTGACAGAAAACTTGTTACTTCTAACAGATAACTTGTTATCACTGACGAAAGATTGTTACTTTATCACAAATTTGTTATCTTTGACGGAAAAATTGGTGCTATTAGAAGTAATCTGTTGCTGCTAAGAAAAAACTGTTACTTCTAAGAGAAATTTGAGTGTGTTAAGTAAAAGTTTGTTAGTAATAAGGAAAATCTGTTACTTTGAAGAAAAAGAAGTTTGCTAGTGTTAAGAGAAACTTGCTACTTCTGACAGAAAACTTGTTATCGTAAACGAAAAAAATTGTTATTTCTAAGAAAAATTTGGTATTTTTGACAGAAAACTTACTACTTCTAACGGAAAAATTGTTATCATTGACGATAATTGTTACTTCTATGAGAAATTTGTTATCT
This sequence comes from Artemia sinica, assembly GCA_027921565.1. Taxonomy (NCBI): domain Eukaryota; kingdom Metazoa; phylum Arthropoda; class Branchiopoda; order Anostraca; family Artemiidae; genus Artemia; species Artemia sinica. Next base: position 32,547,773 of record CM051264.1, read on the forward strand.
TTGACGGAAAACTTGGTGTTATTAGAAAAAAATTTATTATAAGCGGAAAAATTGTTACTTGTAAGAGAAATTTGATAGCGTTAGGTAAATGTTTGTTAGTATTGAGGAAAAAAGTTGTTACTTCGAAGAGAAAATTTGTTAGTGTTAAGGAAAACTTGCTTCTTCGGGCAGAAAACTTGTTATCATAACGATAAAATGTTACTTCAATGAAAAATTTGTCATCTCTGCTGGACAACTTGCTAGTTCAAGCAGAAAACTTGTTATCACTGGAGAAAAAAAATGTTACCTCTGAGAGAAATTTGATAGTTTTGGGTACAAATTTGTTGTTATTAAGAAAATGTTGATACTTCGAAGAAAATATTTTTCAGTGTTAAGGAAAACTTGCTACTTCTGGCAGAAAACTTGTTATCATAACGAAAGAATTGTTACTTCTAATACAAATTTGGTATCTTTCATTGGAAACTTGTTACTTCCAACAGATAATTTGTTATCATTGACGAAAAACCTGTTACTTCTAAGAGAAAAATTTGATAATGTTAAGTAAAAGTTTGTTAGTATTAAGGAAAAAAGTTGATACTTCGAAGAGAAAATTTGTTAGTGTTAAAGAAAACTTGCTACTTCGGGCAGAAAAACTTGTTATCATAACAAAAAAAATGTTACTACAAAGAACAACTTGGTATTTTTGACAGAAAACTTATTACTTCTAACAGATAACTTGTTATCACTGACGTAAAATGGTTACTTCTATGAGAAATTTCTTATCTTTGACAGGAAATATGGTGCTTTTTGAACTAACTTGTTACTGCTAAGAAAAAAAAAACAACTGTTTCTTTAAGAAAAAATCGAGTGTGTTAAGTAAATGTTTGTTAGTATTAAGGAAAAAGTTGTTACTTCGAGGAGAAAATTTGTTAGTGTTAAGGAAAACATGCCACTTCTGGCAGAAAACTTGTTATCATAATGAAGACATTTTTACTTCTAAGAAAAATTTGGTATATTTGACAGGAAACTTGTTACTTCTAACAGATAACTTGTTTTCACTGGCGAAAAATTGTTACTTCTATGATAAGTCTGTTATTTTTGACGGAAAACTTAGCGCTATTAGAGAAAATTTGTCACTGCTAAGAAAAAAAACTGTTACTTCTAATAGAAATGTGAGTGTGTTACGTAAAAGTTTGTTAGTATTAAGGAAAAAGTTGTTACTCCGATGAGAAAATTTGCTAGTGTTAAGGAAAACTTCTGACAGAAAACTTGATATATCACACACAAAAAAAGTATTACTTCTAAGAAAAATTTGTTATCTTTGCTGGAAAACCTTGTACTACTAACAGAAAACTTGTGTTGAAAAAAATTGTTACTTCTATGAAAATTTTAGTATCTTTGGCAGAAAAATTTCTACTTCTAACAGAAATGTTGTTATCATTGACACAAATGGTTACGTTTAAGAGAAATTTGTTATCTTAGACGGAAAAGCTGGTGCTATTAGAAAAATTTGTTCCTGTTAAAAAAAACTGTTACTTCTAAAGGAAAAACTTGATAGTGTTAAGTAAAGTTTGTTAGTATTAAGCGAAAATTTTGATACTTCGAAGAGAAAATTTGTTAGTGTTAAGGAAATTTTGCTACTTCTGGCAGAAAACTTGTTATCACAAAAAAAATTGTTACTTCTAAGTGAGATTTGGTATCTTTGACAGAAAACTTGTTAATTCTAACAGATAACTTGTTACCATTGAAAAAGTTGTTACTTTTAAGAGAATTTTGTTATCTTTGACCGAAAAGTTAGTGCTATTAGAAAAAGTTGTTACTGTTAAGAAAAACCTGTTACTTCTAATATAAATTTGATAGTGTTAAGTAAACGTTTGTTAGTATTAAGGAAAAGGGCTGTTACTTCGATTAGAAAACTTGTTAGTGTTAAGGTAAACTTTCTACTTCCGGCAGAAAAGTTGCTATCCGAAACAAAAGAAGTGTTACTTCTAAGAAAAATTTGTTATCTTCGAAGGAATACCTTCTACTTCTAACAGAAAACTTGTCATCAGAGACGAAAAATTTTTAATTTTAAGAAAATGTTGTTATCTTTGACGGATAAGTTAGTGCTATTAGAAAAAAACTTGTTACAGTTCAAAAAACCTGTTACTTCTAAGAGAGTATAGTGTTAAGTAACAGTTTATTAGTATTAAGGAAAAAGTTGTTATTTCCTACAACTAAACTACAACTCTAAACTAAAACTCGTTACTAAAACTAAAGTAAACTGTAACGATAACTAAAACTCTAAGCTAAGACTCTAAACTAAAACTCTAAACTAAAACTCAAAACTAAAACTAAACTAAACTATAAATGAAAACACTAAACTAAAACTCTAAACTTATCTCTAAATGAAAACTCTAAACTAACACTTTAAATTAAAACTCTAAACTCTAAACTAAAACTCTTAACTACAACTAAACTAGAACTCTAAACTAATACTCCAAATTAAAACTAAACTAAACTATAACTCTAAGTAAAACTCTAAGCCAAGACTCTAAACTACAACTCTAAACTAAAACTCTTAACTAAAACAGAACTAAAACTCTAAGTAAAACTCTAAGCTAAGACTCTAAACTAAATCTCTAAAGTGCAAACTAAAACTCTTAACTAAAACTAAACTAAACTCTAAATAAAACTCTAAACTAAAACTCTAAACTTAACTCTCAATTAAAACTCTAAATTAAACTATAACTCTAAGCTAAAACTCTAAACTAAAACTAAACTAAATTAAAAATCTAAACTAAAACCCTAAACTATAAACTAAATCTCTTAACAAAAACTAAACTAAAACTCTAAACTATAATTCTTAACTAAAACTAAACTAAAATTATAACTCTAACTAAAACACTAAACTAAAACTCTAAACTAAAACTCTAAAGTACAATTCTTAGATAAAACTAATTTGCAACTCTAAATTCTAAGCTAAAACTATACCTCTAACTAAAAACTCTAACCTAAGACTCTAAACTAAAACTCTAAACTCTAAACTTTGTACTCTTAACTAAGACCAAACTACAACTATAAACTAAAGCTCTAAACTAAACTATAACTCTAACTAAAACCCTAAGGTAAGACTCTATACTAAATTTACTCTAAAGTAAAACTCTTAACTAAAGCTAAACTAATCTATAACTCTAACTAAAACTCTAAGCTAAAACTCTAAACTAAAACTCTAAACCCTAATTTATAACTCTTAACTAAAACTAAACTAAAACTATAAACTAAAACTCTAAACTAAACTATAACTCTAACTAAAACCCTAAGCTAAGACTCTAAACTAAAAACTGCTCTAAAGTAAAACTCTTAACTAAAGCTAAATTAAAATTCTAAAATAAAACTCTAAACTAATACTAAACTAAACTATATCTCTAACTAAAATTCTAAGCTAAGACTCTAAGCTAAAACTACCCTAAACTAAAACTCTAAACTAAAACTCTAAACTAAAACTAAACTAAACTCTAAATAAAACTCTAAACTAAAACTCTAAACTTAACTCTCAATTAAAACTCTAAACTAAACTATAACTCTAAACTAAAACTAAACTAAATTAAAACTCTAAACTATAAACTAAGACTCTTAACAAAAACTAAACTAAAACTCTAAACTATAATTCTTAACTAAAACTAAACTAAAATCATAACTCTAACTAAAACACTAAACTATTTCTCTAAACTAAAACTCTAAACTACAATTCTTAGATAAAACTAATTTGCAACTCTAAACTCTAAGCTAAAACTATAGCTCTAACTAAAAACTCTAACCTAAGACTCTAAACTAAAACTCTAAACTCTAAACTTTGTACTCTTAACTAAGGCTAAACTACAACTATAAACTAAAACTCTAAACTAAACTATAACTCTAACTAAAACTCTAAGCTAAGACTCTATACTAAAACTACTCTAAAGTAAAACTCTTAAATAAAGCTAAACTAATCTATAACTCTAACTAAAACTCTAAGCTAAAACTCTAAACTAAAACTCTAAACTCTAATTTATAACTCTTAACTAAAACTAAACTAGAACTATAAACTAAAACTCTAAACTAAACTATAACTCTAACTAAAACTCTAAGCTAAGACTCTAAACTAAAACTGCTCTAAAGTAAAACTCTTAACTAAAGCTAAATTACAATTCTAAAATAAAACTCTAAACTAATACTAAACTAAACTATAGCTCTAACTAAAACTCTAAGCTAAGACTCTATACTAAAACTACTCTAAAGTAAAACTCTTAACTAAAGCTAAACTAATCTATAACTCCAACTAAAACTCTAAGCTAAAACTCTAAACTAAAACTCTAAACTCTAATTTATAACTCTTAACTAAAACTAAACTAAAACTATAAACTAAAACTCTAAACTAAACTATAACTCTAACTAAAACTCTAAGCTAAGACTCTAAACTAAAACTGCTCTAAAGTAAAACTCTTAACTAAAGCTAAATTACAATTCTAAAATAAAACTCTAAACTAATACTAAACTAAACTATAGCTCTAACTAAAATTCTAAGTTAAGACTCTAAGCTAAAACTACTCTAAACTAAAACTCTTAACTAAAACTAAACTAAACTATAACTCTAACTAAGACTCTAAGCTTACACTGTTAACTGAAGTTCTAAACTCTAAACTAAAACTAAACTACAACTCTAAAGTAAAACTCTTAACTAAAACTAATCTAAACTATAACTCTGACTAAAACTCTAAGCTAAGACTCTAAACGAAAACTACTCTAAACTAAAACTAAACTACAACTCTAAATTAAAACTCTAAACTAAAAATCCAAACTAAATTCTAACTAAAAATCCAAACTAAACTCTAAACTAAAACTAAACTACAATTCTAAACTAAAATAAACTAAAACTAAGCTGAAAATCTAAACTAAAAGAACAGTAAAGAAAGAAAAAAGAGTAAAAAATATGGAAGGCGATCCGAGTGAAAAATGAAAGGCCGAAAAAAGAAAATTTCTTGAGACTTTTGCGGCGAAAAATGTTAAAATGGTAGAAACAAGCGGTGATGGATGCGCCGTCCATGCGCAAGATGCGCTGACCTTACACAAAGTGTGTTCTTCCATTAATTTAATGAAGAAGAAAAAATGCCTTGGGGGTTTCGGGCGACAAAAAAGTATTACTGACAGTGTTACATAATAATTACGTAAGGTGTCGGCAGTCGCTACGTTACAAGCAGGGATTCCCCCCTGGGTTCCTGATGTTTTGTAACATATAATTACGTCAAGCATGTTAGTCCTCTCTGTTTGAAACGGGGTGTGTCATGACGTCATTGGAGTCCAAAGGGGTGTGTCATGGAGTCTTGGCAACTGTGTCCCTTTAATAGAAGCGGTAACCGCATTGTACAGGTGTGAGGGCTTGAGGGGTTGGTAGCTCTATCTATCTGACTTCCAGAAATTCTCTATTAATTTCCCTATGCTAATTTACCTGTGTTAACTTCCCTAACTGTGCGTTTGAAATCTAATGCTATTTTCCCTAGGCTAATTTCCATACCTGTGCGTTTAAAATCCAATGCTATTTCCCTATGTTAATTTCCCTGTGTTAATTCCACTACCTCTGCGCTTAAAATCAAATACCATTTTTCCTATGGCTTCCCTGACGTCAGAGGGCTGTTGCAGAAACTCAGTGCTAATTCCTTATGTTAATTTCCTTGTTATAATTCCCCTACCTGTGTGCTTGAAATCCAATACAATTTTTCCTATGGCTTATGTGATGTCAGAGGGCATGTCACAGAAACTCAAAGGGTTGTTTCGTGTTATGAAACACGCGCTTGAAATCTTGCCTAGAAACAGGTGCAAGGGCGTAGGAGCTCTCCTTGTTAATTTTCCTTTAAAACTGACCGCACTCCAAATAATTGAAACATCTGGGAATCTTGTCTGGGCATGTTAAATCTTGCCTAGTCGAGAATATCGCCATCTAGAAACAGGCGTGAGGGATTAGGAGTTACCCATATTATTAAGACTTGTGCATTATATCGACAACATTCTAAGTAATTATGTCTTAGCCCCTGTAAATTTTGCAAGGACTCGAATTTTACCTAAAAATGTGCACCTTGTCGCCAAAAGAGAAAATCACCGTTAAACCTTCTTCTTGTGCTGTCGAACCAATGGAAGAAAGGAGTAGTCTGTATGGGCGTCACAGAAGTAATCATGGCCCTACTACTGATATTATGGAAAATTTGGTCAAAATACATTTATCTGTTTCAATTATGTATCTTTGGTTAGAAAAACTCTTGTTTTGGATAAAAAATGAGCCATTTCCATAGAAATAGATCTTAATAAAAACATATATAAGTTTGAAGTCAAATTTTTGCAAGAAAATTATACAAAGTACGATCAAAATACATTTCTCTGATTCAATTGTGTATTCTCGGCTAGAAAAATCCTAGTTTTCGATAAAAAATGAGCCATTTCTATAGAAATAGCTCTTAATAGAACTTTTTTTAAGTGTGGACTCCAATTTTTCAAGGAAATTATAGAAAATATGGTAAAAATACATTTGACTGATTCAATTGTGTATCTTTGGTTAGAAGAAGCCTGGTTTAGACCACAATGGAGCCATTGCCATAGAAATAGCTCTTCATAGAACTTTTCTAAGTGTGAACTCCATTTTTTTCAACGAAATTATAGAAAATACTGTCAAAATACACTTCTCTGATTCAATCTTGTATGTTCGGTTAGAAAAAGCCTAGTTTTGGTTCAAAATGAGCCATTTCCATAGAAATAGCTTTTAATAGAGTTTTTTCATTACTTAAAATGACAAATAATCTTTGGTGAACATAGTCTTAGGATTTTTTCTTACGCAGCCGCCCCACTGATACTCCCTTGATTTTTACAATTTGGTCATATTTTGTATGGTTTGGTCTTGATTTCTGTGGTTTGGTCTGGATTTCTAGGGTTAGCGTGGATTCTTATGAATTCGTCTGAATTTCCATGCATTGGTTATTATTTCTATGAAATTCCCTGAATTTCTATGCATTGGTTATGATTTCTTTAGGATTTTTTTCTGGATTTGTATAGGCCGATCATGATTTCTACAGTTTTGTCTTGATGTCTTTGGTTTTGTCTGGATTTTTAGGATTGACTCTGATTTTAATGAATCTCTGTGGATTTCTATGCATTGCGTATGATTTCTATGGGTTTTTTTCAGATTGCAATGTATTGGTTATGTTTTTATGAATTCGCAGGGATATCTATGTATTGGTTTTGATTTCCACGCTTTTGTCTGGGTTTCTAAGGTTGGCCCTGATTTCTACAGTTTGGTCTTAATTTTTTATGAATATGTCTGGATTTTAAGAGGAAGGTCTTAATTTCTACAATTTGGTCTTGATGTTTATGAATTCAATGGTATTTCTGTGTATCGGTCGTGATTATTTAGAGGTCGGCCATGATTTCTACAGTTCGGTCTTCATTTCTATGGTTTGGTCTCGATTTCTAGGGGTGGCCCTGATTTCTACAGTTTGGTCATGATTCTTATGAATATGTCACGATTTTAAGAGGATAGTCTTTATTTCTACAATTTGGTCTTGATTTTTATAAATTCATCAGGATTTCTATGTATTGTTCATGATTTCTATAGTTTTGTATTAATGTATTTGGCTTGGTCTGGATTTCTGTGGATTGTCTTGATTTCTATGGTCCGGCCTGGATCTCTGTTGTTTAGTCTGGATTTCTAGAGTTGGCCCTGATTTTTATGAATTCGTCTGGATTTCTATGCATTGTTTAAAATTTTTATGAATCCCTAGAATTTTTGCATTAATTGTGATTTTTCTGGATTTCTATGGACCGGTCATGTTTGCAACAGTTTTGTCTAGATATCTCCGGCTTGGTCTTGATTTTTAGGGTTAACCCTGATTTTTATGACTTTTTATGGGCTTCTATACATTGAGTATGATTTTTATTAATTCTTCCAGATTTTTATGCGTTGGTTATTATTTTTTCATGAATTCGTAGTGATTTCTATGATTTTTTTTAAAAATTTTGCCCATGATTTCTATAGTTTGGTCTTGATTTCTATTGTTTGGTCTGGATTTCAAGGGTTGGCCCCGATTTATACAGTTTAGTCATGATTTTTATGAATATGTCTGAATTTTAAGAGGATGCCCTTAATTTCTACAGTTTGGTCTTGATCTTTATGAATTGGTCAAGATTTTACTGTATTGGTCATTATTTCTACAATTTTGTCTTGATGTCTTTGGTTTGTCTTGATTCTTAGGGTGGACCCTGATTTTTGTGAATGTGTGTAGATTTTCTATGCATTGCGTATGATTTCTATAAATCCTTCCAGATTTCAATGTATGTTGGTTATGATTTTTATGAATTCGTAGGAATTTCTATGTATTAGTCATGATTTTTTATGAATTGGTAAGGATTTATGTGTGTTTGTCATGATTTCTACAGTTTGATCTTGAATTCTGTGGTTTGGTCTGGATTTCTAGGGTTGTCCTGGATTTCTATAGCTTGTCTTGATTTCTTATGAATATGTTCAGATTCTAAGAAGATGACCTTAATTTCTACAGTTAATTCTTGATTTTTATGAATTCGACGATATTTTTATCTATTGGTCATGATTTTTTAGAGGTTGGCCACGATTTCTACAGTTTGGTCTTGATTTTAATGGTTTGGTCTGGACTTCTAGGTTTGACCCATATTTTTACAGTATGGTCACAATTTTTATGAATTTGTCCAAATTTTAAGAGGATGGTCTTAATTTCTGTAGTTTGGTCTTGATTTTTATAAATTCGTATGGATTTCAATATATTTGTCATGATTTGCAGTTTTGTCTTAATATCTTTGGTTTGGTCTGGATTTCTAGGTTTGACCCTGACTTTTATGAATTCTTGTAGATTTCAGTTCAATGTTTTTGATTTCTATGAAATCATCCAGAACTTGTAAGACACTTGTCCAGAACTTTGAAAAAAAACTCTAAGGCGAAACCTATCAAAACAGAAAACACTTAAAAAAAGTTTTAAGATGAAACCTAACAAAACAGTTATCAAGATTCAATCAGACAGGCACTCGATGGAATTGCTAGTGTACCCCAAGAAAATAATGGAAAAACAACAAAGTAATGCAACGAAATTATTCATTAAAATAATGCTACATTTTATTAATATCATATAAAAATTAATATGTTTTCAATTCGTTCAATAAAAGGGATCGAATTACTTATTCATTTATTCCATTTCGGTGTCATTCATGACCTTTAACATGGTTTTATCTACATGTTCAGTATGAGTTTTGTCAATGGTATTATAGGATTCATTGACTGTATCTATTGCTAAAGTCGATGATGGTAGTAGCGTTTGCTGGCACTTTGTTTTTCATCGATTCATCTTTAAATTCCTTAGTGACATTTTCTGCCAATACTCTTTTTATTTTGCCCGCAATTTCACTGTCTATTGGCACATTTTTTTTACACAGGTAACAGTTCCGGCACGTAGACAAGATATGGTTTATGATATTACTAGAAGAGTACGCCTGTCTTCATTTGACCTTCCGTTGAATGCTAATACCCGAAAGCTGGCGATAAGGTTTAAGACTGGGTATCATGTTACCACAAGCACTAGCAAGAAGATGTCCCTCTTCATCAACTATTATTTTTATGTTGGCATTCCTTTTTAGAGCAGTCATCTCTAAAGATACAAATATCGCATATTCTCCTTCAAAAGAGTTTAATTTTTTCGGTACTCCAAAGAAATTTAATTCATTACTGTCATGAAAATGGATGCATTCGTTTCCAATAGTGTTACCACTAGTTTTTGTTTCATAGTTCAAATATTTGGCTTTATCAGCATTCAATGCTACAATAAAACTATCATGTGAACACTTTATCTTGAAATATTTCATCTTCACTTTAAAAAAAATAAGACTTATGTGTTTATCCTTCCAGTCCACAATGAATAATGATCGAAAATATACAATAAAACAAACCTTGTCGATGACCAATCATAGAGTTCCAGTGGGGCGGCCGCATGAGCAAAAATAAAAAAAAAAACTTTTAGTGAATTTTACATTTAAAATTCTAGATGGCGACATGTTTTAACTACCTCGAGTGCTGTGATCTTTTTCAGTTATATTTATAGTTGTCAACATGACTAAATTTTAAGCTTGGTTAAATTGAGTTAACTGCTTTCAACTTAGGTTTGTTCAGCTTCAATTAGAGTGTTCCGCCACGCTAAGAGAAGCTGAACGGACCTAAGTTGAAAGCAGTTAAATGGTAATTGAAAATGCCGAAAACATAAAAAGGGTATTTGCAGAATATATCACTAATGAATATAAAGATGAATCGATGAAAAACAAAGTGCCAGAAAACGTTATTACCATCATCAACATTTTATCAATAGATACAGTCAATGAATCCTGTAATTCCATTTAAAGCCCTTTTATTGAACCTGTAGATAAAACCACGTTAAAGGCCATGTATGACACCGAAATGGAATAAGTAAATAAGTGCTTCGTACAGTCAATGAATCCTGTAATTCCATTTAAAACCCTTTTATTGAACCTGTAGCTAAAACCACGTTAAAGACCATGTATGACACCGAAATTGAATAAGTAAAAAAGTACTTCGATCTATTTTATGGAACGAATTTAAAACATTTGAATTTTTATATGATATTAATAACATGTAGCATAATTTTAATACAAAAATATCATTGCATTACTTTGTTATGTTTCGATCATTTTCTTAGGGCACGCTATTAATTCCATCGAGTTTCAGCATGACTGAATATTGATAACTGTTTTGTTAGGCTCGTTAGGTTTAATAGTTCTGGATGAATTCATAGAAATCAAAAGCATTGCATAGAAATCCTCACAAACTCAAAAAAATTAGGGTCACTCCTGGAAATCAAGACCAAACCAAAGACATCAAGACAAAACTTTAGAAATCATGGCAAATACAATGAAATCCTGAGGAATTTATAAAAATCAAGACCAAACTGTAAAAATTAAGACCGAATTCTTAAAATTCGGACATTTTCATGAAAATCACGACCAAACTGTAAAAATCAGGGCCAAACCTAGAAATCCAGACCAAACTGCAGAAATCATGGCCAACCTCTTAAAATCATGACCAATAGATAGAAATCTCTTCGAATTCATAAAAATCAAGGATTAATTGTAGAAAATTAGGCCTTCCTCTTAGAATCTGAATATATTCATACGAAATCAAGATCAAGCTGTGGATTCTGGGCAACCCTATAAATCCCGACCAAATCATAAAAATCAAGACCAAACTGTAAAAATCAAGACCAATACATAGAAATCCCTACGAAATTATAAAAAAGCATAACTATTACATAGAAATCCCTATGAATTCATAAAAATTCTATTACATAGGAATTCCTATGAATTCATAAAGATCATTATCAATACATAGAAATATGAAAGGATTAACAGAAATCATAGGCAATGCAAAGAAATCCACACAAATTTCTAAAAATCAGGGCCAACTCAAAAATCCAGACCAAACCAAAGACATCAAGACAAAACTGTAGAAATCATGACCAATCCATAGAAATCCTGACGAATTCATAAAGATCAAGACCAAATTGTGGAAATTAAGACATCCTCTTAAAATTCAGACATATTCATAAAAATCATGACCAACTGTAGAAATCAGGACCAATCCTAGAAATCCTGACAAAACCATAGAAATCAACACCAAACTGACCAAACTGTGGAAAATCTCCAAAAAATCATGACCAATACATAGAGATCCCATTGAATTCATAAAAATTGAGAATAAACTGTAGAAATATAGGCCATCCTCTTAAAATCTGGACATATTCATAAGAAATCAAGACCCAACAGTATGATCTATATCAAAACAGACCAAGTATATATTTAAGAAAATTGCGTCTTATTTCCATCAATATAGGTATTTATGGGTTTCCGAACTTTTTGATTTTTAGAAAGAGTTGACAATTGCAATTTGAAAACCCAAGCCCATGAGCATTAGCTGATATCAAAGGATTTCTGAGCATGCTGATTAGACGCTAATACTGTAGACGTCCAAAATCAAAATATATTAAGTGAAATTTTCACAAGCATATTTTACGTCTAGCTTCAATCAAATTCATGCAAGCATTTGAATTTATGGATTATAGGACCAACAGTGACGATCTTGGGAGCTTAGCTTCTTTAACTCCTACTAACCCTCAACTACTTACAAATTGGCATGTTTAATCTCCTTCAACAAATGATGACTCAAAATGATTAAATTCTAGTTGTAACAGATCATTAAAATTGTAATAATGATTGTTCTAGATCAAAGCACACTGATTAAATGATATACAAAGAAGACTTTGGCTCCTTGCTGCTATCTTATTTTCGATGTTGTTCTCTTCTTCAAATCATCCCTTACCAAAAAAATTGTTTTGGAATTTGTTTTCCAAAAACGCAGATAAAAAAAGGCCTTGGTGATTGATAAAAAAATAGTCTTCTTTGGATTTTCCTTTTATCAGTACAACTTTCACAATAGCGCTGATGGAAACAGTCCTCAATGCTTTGACTTTTTTGGCTCGGAAAGGAAAGTAGACTTCTTTGATCTGAATTTTCTATTTTTTGCCAATTGTGGGCTTTGAGGATTGGGATGGTGAAAAGGATTAAACCGACGGTAGACAGAAAACAACTTTATTTTCAATCATAAGATCAATATCAGAAAATACAATTTTTGTAAACGGACAAAATAAACAGCTCTGCAAAAACAATCAGGTTGCAGGAAGAACAATTGCTAAATTATACTTTAGAAAATGATACATACAAAAGAAGCATTTAACAATTTCATACGCAATACCAATCGACATAGTTGGGTGATTGTGACATATCTTTCGTCTAACTCAACACCTTTGTTTTTTTTATTTATTTATATTTTCTTATAGCGGATTTGTCTAGATTTTGTATTATACAACTATACTGAAAGAATACTGATAATCGAATACTGATTTATTTAATTCAAGTATTTAATTATCCTGTTTTACTGATATAATACTGATTGGGTTGGGCTAAATTTAATTTAATCCGCTCAATCACTGATGATAATGCATTTTACTAAGCACCCACTGAACTTGACATTTCAGTTCTAGTTTGAACGTCAAGAAAAAATGTGTGTATCATTTGCATAGTTTGCATCACTTTCTAATTTTGCCCCAGCTTTGCATCGTTGATTATTACCAAAGCTAACAAAGTGGATAAAGGTTGCAGATACTGACTGCCTAGAGGCAATAACTCTAAGCAATCAAAGCGCATCTCTGTTCAGCTCTACCAATGCTGAGCATACCCTAGACAGTCAGTCATTTTGATCAAAAGCTTCTGTCAATCAATTGATTAAAGGATAATTGACCGTCTAGGAACCTGTTTGACGCTTGAGTCAAGCGTTGATGGTGATTGATAGAAAGTTTGAATGACTCAATTGGTTCCTAGACGGTTAATTATGCTTTAATCAATTGATTGACGGAAGCATTTGTTCAAAATGATTGACCGTCTAGGGTGTCCTTAAATTCTTCGCTTTAAATCGGATAGACCTTGAGGACTATGGCACGATGTAATTTTAGGTTTAATTTATTGAATAGATGTAAGCTTCTTTTTGAAGGTGGAGGAATGGAAAAAATATTGTTTGATCTATTTGTGCACATTGTTGTGATAACACAACGCTTCTTTCTATTAAAGTTTTGAACTTTAGAATTTACAATTGTGGGTAATAATTTTTTCGTGATAGAAGCTGATCTTATCAGTTAAACTTGAAACGCAGCTTTTTCTTAATATATATGCTTAAAGGGGCCGTTACATGATGACAAAAATCATACGGTTAAAAAAATGCACTGTTTAGTGCACAGTTTATAGACAGTAAGCTTATCGCAGATAATTTCTGGTCTTCGGTCTTGGTGCGAACAAAAAGCTCCTCCCACTTGTTTCTGCCTTAGCGGATTAGTCTGTTATCGTCAATCACTGAGAAATGGTTACCAAGTGCATTATTCGTAATAGCGGGTTTCCACTTGTTTCGTGTCCAAGAGAAATCTGACTTGTCTACCCGCGCAAAGATCTGATAACGCCTATGTTTCTATCTGCAAAAACGTTCTCCGGAGCACTCGCACCCCTGTCCGGGTTTTTATAATGGGAGAGATAGAGAATGATCATACTGCTAATTCTATAAACTGTGGTTTAGTGACTAGATTCGAGCTAGAGAAAAAAAATCTAGCAATGCGGAAAACGCAACGGTATTCCTGCAGGATACTCTGTTTGGTGAAAGATTTAAATATTTCCAGTTACAGATGATTAATGCAAGGCCCTGAAGATGTCCGTTTTAAAATACCATATGAACTAAATACTTTTCAGATCAAAAATACTGAAAACACTGGTCAATCAAATGTCAAAGGATTCAATTCCTTTTTCAGCGTAACTAGAAGACTTGAATATGAATTTTCAAGTGAAAAAATTTAAGTTTTGAGCCACTGACAAAACAATTTATTAACAATGCAAGGAACCACTGATTTGGAATAATATAGCCTTATAAGGAAGCATTTTTCTCTTACATATACAAACATATTGAGGCTCTTATAGGACATGTATAACTACTACTACTAACAACTCACCGCAGCACCAAGTCGCCTTAGGCCAACACAGCTACGCACGCTCCTCCTCCACCCCAATCTATTCAAAGCCTCCCTTTTTACACCCACCCACGAAGTTCCAATTTCCTTTAAATCTTTCTTTATGAAGTCCTCCCACCCCAGACGGGGACGACCTGCTTTAACGTTTAGCCCTAGTCGGTTGGCAGAAGAAAACAATCTTCAGCAATATGTCATCCGCACAACGTGCCCGAGCCACCTCAACCTTTCTTTCTTTATCAAACAGTTCGTTGTAACGAACTGTAAGTAAGGAGCGACCCGGCTCAATGGTAACCGAAACTCTAGAAAACAGTATTTTGATACAAGTAGATACATCAAAAGAATTAGATTTTAATGATGATTTCAAATATATAAGTTTCATCAAGTTTAGTCATACCCATCAAAAGTTACGCGCCTGAGAAAATTTGGCTGATTTTCAAAAAAAGGAGGAAAGACCCCTTAAAAGATACAGAATCTTAATGAAAATTACACCATCATATTCAGCGTATCAGAAAACCCTACTGTAGAGGTTTCAAGCTCTTATTTACAAAAATGTGGAATTTTGCATTTTTTGCCAGAAGAAAGATCACGGGTGCGTTTATTTGTTTTTCTTTTTTTTTTTTTTCCCAGGGGTGATCGTATCGACCCAGTGGTCCTAGAATATCGTGGGAGGGCTCATTGGAATGGAAATTAGATGTTCTAGTGCCCTTTTTAAGTGACAAAAAATGGAGGGGGCAACTAGGCCCCCTCCCACGCTCATTTTCCCAAAATCACCCGATCTAAATTTTGAGATAGCCAGTTTGTTCAGCATGTTCGAAAATATTATAGGTATGTCTTTTAGGATGACTTAATACCCCAAAGTTCCCGGGGGGAGGGTTGAAAAATATGAACTTTACCCAATGTTAAAAATATCGTATTGGTTATTGGGAAGTATACAGGCATTTTCAGGGGAGATTTTTTCTGGTAGTGGGGGGGGGTTGGTCGGGGGTTATGTGGGAGGATCTTTCCGTGAAGGAAGTTTTCATGGGGGAAGGGACATTGCAATGAAGGGGACGCCGGACTTCCCAGTATTATTTAAAAAAAGATCAGAAATTAAATATAAAAAAAACAAGTTTTTCAGCTGCAACAGCAGCAACATCAGTACTTTAAACGAACAGAAAATATTACATATATGATTGGGTTCACCCCCTAGTCAAAAACCTCGCTTTTTAAGCCAAAGATTTTTTAGTACTTTCATAAGAGCTATTTATTCTAATTAACGGCCTTTTTGATTAAGCGGTCATTTTTAAAGAATTGGAAAAAAAATTGAACTTTAGCTTAAAGAGCAAGGTATTGACCAGGGGGCGAATCCCCTAATATACGCATTAAAAATATATAAATATAGAAGTTCGTTACGTAAGTTAATTCGTAAGTTACGTATATTAATTACTAATAAAAACGTTCGTAAATAAAATTAAACAAGTTTCGAGATAGTCATTTAACCAAATAAAAGTAAATTAATATGCAAATTTTGTTTTAATTATCAAACAGTTCTTGGTAACGAACTGTAAGTAAGGAGCGACCCGGCTCAATGGCAACCGAAACTCTAAAAGACGGGTTTTTGATACCAATAGATACATCAAAAGAATCAGATTTTAATTCTGATTTCAAATATATAAATTTCATCAAGTTTAATCTTACCCATCAAAAGTTACGCGCCTGAGAAAATTTGGCTGATTATCGAAAAAAGGGGGAAAGACCCCCTAAAAGTTATAGAACCTTAATGAAAATCACATCATCATATTCAGCGTATCAGAGAACCCAACTGTAGAGGTTTCAAGCTCCTATCTACAAAAATGTGGAATTTTCCATTTTTTGCCAGAAGAAAGATCACGGATGCTTGTTTACCTGTTTTTTTTTTTTTTTTTTTTTTTTTTTTTTTTTCCAGGCGTAATCGTATTGACCCAGTGGTCCTAGAATATCGTAGGAGGGCTCATTGGAACGCAAATTAAAAGTTCTAGTGCCCTTTTTAAGTGACCAAAAAAAAAATGGAGGGCAACTAGGCCCCCTTCCACGCTCATTTTTTTCTCAAAGTCATCCAATTAAAATTTTGAGATAGTCATTTTTTTCAGCATAGTCGAAAATCTATTAAATATGTCTTTTAGGATGACTTAATCCCCCACAGTTCCCAGGGGAAGGGCTGCAAGTTATGAACTTTGCCCATTGATTACATATTGTATTGGTTATTGGTAAGTATACAGACATTTTCAGGAAGGATTTTTTTATGGTGAGGGGGAGGAGAGCTGGAGGAGAGGGTTAATCGGGAGAATATTTCCGTGGAGGATGTTTCTTTGGGGTAAGGGACATTTTTATGAAGGGGGCGCCGGATTTCCAAGCATTATTTAAAAAACGATCATAAATTAAATTAAAAAAAACAAGTTTTTTCAACTGAAAGTAAAAAGCAACATTAGAACTTAAAACGAACAGAAACTATTACGTATATGAGGGGGTTCTCCCCCAAGTCAATACCTCGCTCTTTATTCTACAGTTTTTTGTAGTGCTTTCAAAAGAGCTATCTATTCTAATTAAACGGCCTTTGTGATTCAGGGATTTGTGAATTAAATTTTTTTTAACTTTTAACGTAAAGAGCGTGGTATTGACCAAGGGGAGAACCCCCTCATATACGTAATAACATATACGTAATAAAAAAAATAATAAAAAAAAAAAACAAGCGATACGGCTCAATAGTAATCGAAACTTTTTAAAACGGAATTTTGATGTAAATAAATGTATCAAAAGAATGGGCTTATAATGCTCATTCTAAATATATAAATTTTATTAAGTTTAGTATTACTCATCAAAGGCTACGAGCCTGAGAAGATTTACCTGATTTTTTAAAGAGGGGGGAAACATCCCCTACAAGTGAATTTTAATGAAAATCACACCGTCAGATTCAGCGTATCAGAAAACCCTATTTCATAGGTTTCAAGCTCATATCTGCAAAAATCTGCAACTTTGTATTTTTTGCCAAGAGAAAAATATACGAATATAGAAGTTCGTTACGTAAGTTAATTTGTAAATTACGTCAGAACCAAATTTAGAGACAGCCATTTAGCAAAAGAACAGTAAAAATTTTATGGAAATTTTGTTTACTTATTCAATGACGGTGAACCAAAATAAAAGCTGCATTAACTAAAAAACGATCAGAAATTAAATAAAAAAAAACAAGTTTTTTAAACTGAAAGTAAGGAGCGACATTAAAACTTAAAACGAACAGAAATTATCCCGTGTATGAAAGGGGCTGTCCCCTCCTCAACGCCTCGCTCTTTACGCTAAAGTTTCACTCTGTCTCAGAACTTTATTTTCTAAAACAATAAAAAAACTTTAGCGTAAAGAGCGAGGCGTTCAGGGGGAGACAGTCCTTTCATATACGGAATAATTTCTGTTTGTTTTAAGTTTTAATGTCGCTCCTTACTTTCAGTTTAAAAAAAACTTTTTTTTTTTATTTAATAGCCCTAGAGAGTGGTATTGAACCATATTTTCGTTTAGCCTATTGTTTGAAATACGGTCAGTCAGCCCGGTACCCAGAGCAATCCTTAAGCAATTTCTCTGGAAAACATCTAGCAAATCTTCATCCGCTTTTCGGAGCGTCCATGCTTCAGAGCCATATTTCACACCACTGTCATCACTGTAGCTTCAAATATCCTAATATTGGTTTGCAGACTTATGTTCCTATTCTTCCAAACTTTTTTTAACTGTTAAAAAACACTCTGAGCCTTTGCTATTCTACTTTTAACATCTTCACTGCTCCCACCATCTTTACTAATAATATTACCAAGGTAAGTGAAGCTGCCCACCTGATCAATCTTTTCATTACCCAACGTCACCTTTTCATCTTCACTTATTCTTAGACTTAGTGACTTAGTCTTCCTAACATTAATTTTCAAACCAATTCTAGCACCCTGAACTCGCAAAACCTCTAAAACTTCATTCATTTTTTTTCACACTTTCATCTAGGATGCTTAAATCATCAGCATAATCCAAGTCCAGGAGACTTTTTACTCCCCATTTGATTCCTTGGTCTCCCATTGACTTTCCTGTATTCTTAAAAAAAGTCCATCAAAATAATCCATATAAAGAGGGATAGAACACAACCCTGCATAACTCCTGATTTAATATAAAACCAGCTGATAACCTAATTTCCTACCTTAACCGCAACAGTGTTATTCTCTTACATAGCACTGATCACTTTAATGTATTTGTCTGGTATACCATACCAGGATAAAACCTTTACTAAAGCTCTTCTATCACCAGAATCGAACGCTTGCTCATAATCTATAAAACTGAGGACCAAAGGTGTTTGAAACCTCAGGCACTTCTCAATTATTAGCCTAAGAGTGAAAATTTGGTCGACACATCCTGTACCTTTTCTGAAACCGCACTGTTCTTCTCTTAAAATTTTGTCTAAGGCATCTCTCAGTCTAAAATCATAATATTACTAAGTAATTTACTACCTACAGAGACCAGACTAATGCCTCGATAATTATCAAACTCACTTTTATCACCTTTCTTATAAAGTGGCTTAATTAAGGTTTTCGTAAAATTGTTAGGTACATCCCCTTTTTCAAAAATCATATTCATAATCTTCAGTAACTTATTTCTAACACCAGAGCCACCATATTTAAGAAACTCATTTACCACCCTATCAGCACCTGCAGCCTTATTATTTCTTAATCCTTTTAGTAATGTTGCTAATTCCTCCTCACAAAACAAATCTTCCTTCACATCCAAGGTACCACAAACTTTTTCATTTTCCTCCATATCTTTTCCCGTAACTCTATCTCGGTTAAGCAAATTCTCAAAATGTTCGGCCCATCTCTCTTTAGTTTTTTCCTTATCGCTAATTGCGGCCCCACTCCTATCTTTAACTGGGCCAAGTCCGGATTGACTACTCCCTATCAATTTGTTAACATGCTAGTACAGTATTTTACTATTATGCCGTCTAGCTGCAACTTCCAGATCCTCGGCAATTTTCTCCATGGCCTCCGCTTCACACCTCCTTAGTTCATATTTTAATGCTTTCTCCACTTTCTTTACATTTCTTTTGTTTTCATATGATCTGTCACTCAGATATTCGCGTACAAGTCCTTTCTCCTTTCTATTAAACATAAAGCTTTTTCACTAATATTCTTAGCTGCATTTCTAGCTTTCTTCCCTAATACACCTTCAGCAACTTCACAAATTATTTTTCTAAAATTATTCCAACCATCTTCCACATTATCAAATTTTAAACTCTCATTTGTTTAGTATTCAACTGTTCCTGGAAAGTCTCTCTCAAATTCTCATCCTGGAGTCTCCCAACATCATAACTTTCCAGGAGGTAGTTACCCTTCCGATATTTCAGCTTTAAATTAACCCTTGACACTACTAGATGGTGATCTTTACTTTTAACATCAATAACGGCACTCCTATATACCCAAGTATCTTGTATTGATCCTGCCAGTCTTCGGTTATTATGACATAATCAATAAGGTTTGCTGTCTTACCATCACGTGAATACCATGTTAACTTGTGAGCCATTTTATGACAAAACACCGTATTGATTATAACTAGATTGTTATACCTACAAAATTGCACAAGTCTGTATCCTTTTCCTACACTGTTTACTTTTCCTACACCAAATTTACCTAGGCTAGGATACCATCTATCCCTATTTCTACTAACCTGGGCAGTAAAATCTCCCAGTAATAACATCATATTTCTACCTGGGAGCCTGTCTATTTCCACCTGTAACTGTAAAAATTCATCTGAGTCACTAGTATCTCCGTCAGTCGGTTTTACAGGGGCGTATACTGCTATAACTGATACCCTGAACTTTTTAGTCATAAAATGAGCAATTAGTATTCTATTATTAATGCCTTCCCAGTCTAAACAAGACTTAGCGGCTTCCTTATTCATCATGAGCCCTACTCCCTGTCTATGTACCCCGTCCTTCCTGCCTGAGTAAACAAATTCTATATCACCTAATTTCATGTTTTCTACCCCCGGGATATGATTTTTTTTTTTTTTACCTATATTCGGAACGTCAATCTTGAAACCATTTTGGTCTTGGGTAATTAGTGCCTATTAATTTTATTTTAGTCAAAAGGAAAGTCTGCCTGCCTACAATTTCTTATAGTTTATTTGATTTTTATCCCACTTTCCAGCGAGGTAGCACCCTTAAACCTCAGCTGTTCTATGGATTGCGTGTGTTGTTATTTGGAGAGTTCATTAGAATATTTCACAGCTAATAAACTCTTTAAATTTTAGGTTACTCTTTGCATTTCCATATTAGTTTCGCTGACAGTGTTCTTCCTTCTCTTGGCTGAAATAATTCCTCCCACTTCACTTGCCGTTCCTCTTCTGGGAAAATATCTTCTATTTACTATGATTCTCGTGACACTTTCCATTTGTGTCACCGTGGGAGTGCTGAATGTTCATTTTAGGTAAGCTTTTATTAAGTTCTGTGTCAATTCGGGCTTGCATTTATGGAAATGGCATAAATTGAAGTGATTTACCAAAAGCTGAAGCTCTTGGGATCATGCAACGCGGCTATGCTTTTCCTCATTGATTGAAAAGGATGTTTGAGGGACTCTAGTGGGAGGGATGCTTAATCAAAATGTCGTGTTAAACTTTTAAAAGCTTTCTTTGATTGGAATGAAATAGGTTGTTGCAAATATAACAATAGAGTACTATAAAGATTTCTACCAAAGAGAAAGGAAACGTATGAGAGGTTTCAACTAAACGGTTAATTTTGTAGAGAGCAATTGTGATATTCATAGAAAAGTGGATTGAGTGATTTTTCTCTGTAAAAAAAAAAATGAAAAAAAAATATATCAAATGACACAGACTTTTTGTCAAGAATAGGGCATATCATTCTTGCCATATAAGAAGCAAACGCTATAAAATAATTCCCTCCAATAGAGAGAAGCTGAATAGAGGACTCTAAGGATGTAATGTCATAATATCTTTTTTTAGAACATTCAAGATACAATTTCAAAGAAAAATAATAATCAGAAACTAAGAAAACAGGTCTAAGGGAAGTAAAATTTGCAAAAGAGGACACAGCACAGACATATTGCCTATAAAACCACCATGGCTTAGTAAAAAAGAAAATGAGCAACGCGGATTTAATCATCAAGAAATCCTTTGGTTTTGGTATGACGGCACGCCAATATTCCAGTCTACTTGGAAACTGGACCTTTTCTTGAAGTTCAATCGAAGCTAATTACTTATGATTAATGCTATTCAGAATTCATCACCGAATATGTCAAGAAAGTTTTGGCTCATGTAGAAAAAACTATTCCACTGTTTCCGAAAAGTTATGCTTATTATTAAACTCTCAAGTTTCTTGTGATGGAGCAAAACAATCTGTAGACGGCTGCTAGAACCCGCTGGAAGGCGAGTTTTTTTGTCATCAATATAATGAAAACTTTGGAATCCTTTGCGATAAGAAGTGTATATCTAATCTTGATTGAACTCAAATTGTAATGCTGATCAATTTCTCCCTGGTAACAAGCATCAAAAGGTTGAAAAATTTTTCATTTCTAACATTTGTGTACAAATAACGGGGAAGGGATGACGACAATTTATATATATAGAAGCCATAGCCAGATATTATTTAATTGCTAAAACGGTGAAATTAAATTGGTTTTTAGCAAGAGATTGTAGCGTCTTAGCGCGGGGCTGGAGCGTTCTGTTTCTAACCGAGATTTCATCCAATTGATTAAACAACAATCCATTTCAAAAAGTGTAAAGGTTAAGTGCTAAAACAAAAATTATAGATTTTTAACGAAAGATTTACATTAAATTATAAGTTCTCTTATCGTTAGTTTTGCGATTGATCAGAAATGATTCTTTTATATAAGGTGAGAGTTATGATTAAGGACGCCATAGAGTTTTAACAACATACTTTTTATGACAGGAGAAAAGATCTGGTTATTTTTCCCCTTTATTTCTGCTTGAACATGTAACACTTTAAGGAAATATAGGCAGTAACAACGTCTTTGTAACATCTTCTTTACTTCTTTACATCTTCTTATTACTTCTCAGTAACATCTTGAGATGCTCCATCATGTCTACACGCCGGCACTTTTTTTATTGTAATTAGTTGGCCGTTCTGGCTTAAAGTATTTCTCGTTTTGGTATTTTTGGAATCAGAAACTTATATATCTGGGTTTTATAAACCGAAAAGCCCTTACTTGCCAAAAGTAAAAATTTCAATTGCTTCTTCTTTTTTGAATTATTACTGCTTCTAGTACTACTACCACTAACAATTCATTGTAGGACCAAACGACCTGAGGCAAACTCAGCTGCACATGCTCTTCCTCCTCCCCAATATACCTATCTTACTCCTAAGAATTTCCAATTTTCTGTAGATAATTTCTTATTACCTCTTCCTACCCTATTTGGTGCCAACCTGCAATTGTTTTGACCTTGGATGGATTACAAAAAATACAATTTTAGTGTATCCAGCTTCTATTAATTATCATCAGGCGGATCAACCAGTCTTTTTGTACAGCTTATTTTTGATGAGACCTTTGCTCCGTTATATCATCAGGTTTATTCCCAGCTTTACTCGCACGAAATAAAAAGTTCGAAACGGGACTGCACACCAAGTCAATCTGTACCCTTGTAATCCCCTGGGTGCACTGACATGGCAAAGGTTATCAAGATATTTGATTCTATTATATTTTGAATAGGGATTGGTTTCAGGAAAATGGTGCAAATATTCACCACTGATCCCTTGTTTCATCCGTATTCAAGAAGGGCGGTAAAAATTACCACTGGAGCTTGAAAGAAAACTTTCAAGGCAAGATTAGTATTTGTTCCTAGCACCACCAGTGAAATTACCTGATGCCTCCTGAGTACTTGTTAATACTACGTCATGGCATCACGGTCGAGACGGCCCATGGTCTATCCTGCCACCATTATTTGTAATCTAATGTGCTTCCAGGGTCTGTCCTGAAACAACTAGTGTAAGTTCTCTGGCACCAACACTGGCAATCCGTGAAAGTGACGCAGCCAACAGTCAACTCTGACGCGCCATGATATGGGCCCACAATATCAAGGCCAAAATTCTTCGTCGTTAACTTTTATTTTCCCTCAGGAAAGACCTCTCAAATAATCAGGAGCGTAGCTCCAGCATTTACATTTGGAGGAAGAGCGGTCTACATCCGGAGAATCAACGGGCATGGGCTATATAATAATTTTGTCTCTAAATTATTGGGGGCAACTCTGCCCCACCCAAAACGACGCCACTGCAAAAAACTAACTGCAATCAACTTTGCTTTAAAAGGGCAAAAACTGCAACAAGGCACAGTTCATGGAGATCGACTGATCCTAACCTTCGGAGGGTGCAACGTAAAGCCAGACGTTATCCCGTTGTATGAACTAATGATTCCCACTACTCCTGTCGAATTTCACCCCTGTCTAGCCGTTTAAAAATATTTTTTTTTGTTTGTTCAGGACGACTCATCCTAACTGTGTAGTTTCTGTTCAAAACTAATTAGCCAGTCTGCGAGAAATTGCCCAAAATATTACGCACAAAGGGAAAGCCAAACATTACGAAGTATTTTAGAATAACGGCGGGATGGGGGGTTAAAAAGATAGTCGCAAAAATGGGAATAATTTGATTTAGTAAAAGAAAAAACAAAAAAGGGCAGTTATCCCAAAATTATGGCTAGGGGATTCAACAATTATCTTCTTGAATTTCTCAGCTATCTTCCTTTGTTCGCTGCCATCCTTATGCTTGAATTTAGGTAAAAATTGTATGCTCCTCAGCTCCTTTCTTTTGAAATTTGCTCTTGAAGCAAACAAGCCCTTGAAGCAAACAATATTCATCATGTCGTCGCAAGTAACGTACAAAGATGCTTTATTACAATTCAAATTATTATCAAGGATATTCGATGTAAAAAAAATCATTTTGCGAGTCCCAGCGTCGGCTGACAGTCTCAGAGGCTGACAGTTCTCAGCACCACAAGCGGCTTCCAAAGCAATTTTGATACAAATTGACAGGGGATCTTAGAATGTGTCAACAATTCAAAAAGCTAACGAGAGGCTAGTTTAAAACACGGGAAATCTAAAATCTCTTAGTCTCTAAAATCTCACGGGAAACCTAGTAGGGGTCGGATTTTAGTTTTTTGTCGTTTTTTTTATGTCTTATCTAAGCTATACAAGTTATAGCAATACCGACCAATTAATTCTACATAGTTTGGCCACACACACTAAAAAGCTTGTAATGATCGAGTTAGATGATTCTTTCATATATCGAACGACATCGGACGTATATATTAGATATCGAACGTAATGAAGTCTCATGGAAGAAATGCCCATTATAGTAGCTTTAAACAATATCAGCAAGACATCAACCGAATATGACATGAATGAGTGACACATTACTGAGATCTCGTAATCATGGTTGTTTACTCTGCTTTCTGTCGTTCAGCCTTAGTTTTCACAAATTAAAACAAATTGCTAGTAAAAGAATATACTGTTTGAAATATAGATTCACTTAATCTGGGACTTGAATAATTTCATAAATAAACTACAAAATTCATCCCCAATATTGATAAATAACAAATTTATTTCAAACTTGTGACAAAAATTAAAATATGCATATAAAAATATGCTAAAATGTGCATTATTTTTTTTTTCGTCCTGTATTAGTGGTTTTCTCATCAACTTTCCAGTCTTGGCGAGTTTCATTCCACTAGCTAATCAATGTCACATTGCGAAGGACCCACTTTTCCCAGATCCATAAATTATATAAACGGTCGGATTTTGAATAATATGAGGCATGATAAAGATTCGGAATCTGAAAATGAAACTTCTATCCAAGAGCTCTTTTTTGGACAACCGTGAAGACGATTAAGGGTATGGATAACGATGAAATATGTGAACGCTGAAGTGAAGAGGTCGCTCAATTCATTGATTTTGACTCTAATGTGTCCAATCTGCCTTTGTGTTATTATTGAGGAGAACTTACAAGCAATTCTAAAAAATATATGATAAAACCTAAACTGTAACTGATTGCCACAGTTTTTTTTTTTTTATTTATTGCTCCTTATAAAATGGATATCCATTATTATTAAAGTTATCACTAGTGAGAAGAAAATAAGAAAAAAAAAAAGCAAAAAGTGAAAACAATCTTTACGAAAATAAATTATCCTTAGTTTATGATGCTTGCTAAAAATTTGTCCTTTGAAATAAACAGATAGCTGATGACTAGAGTTGAATTTCTGAACTAGAAAAGATCATTTGGACTCTCTTAAGTTTTGTAGCAAAACCTTTTTAGCATTGTTTTTTTTTTTGTATCATGAACTTTTTCGGTCATCGTCAAAGGTATCGCTATTTTTCCTGCCAACAAAAAATATGTCAATTCCCTTTTGTCATTTCTAAAGCTGTTATTGTTTATTTTCTTCATCAGTCGAAATGCCTTTGTTTGTATTTGCCATTTAAAAAAGCCTTATTTTATTTTACTCAAATAATATTTTTTCATCGTCCCATCAAAACTGTTCAGAACCTATAATTTCCAGAACTTTAAAAATCGTACAATCATAAATACTAATAAGCAGAACTCAGTCTGCAAAATCGATAGCCCCCTACCGTCCCTTTTAGAATCAATTAGAAACCATTGGTTTTTATCTTCCTCTGCGGTAATTACACCCGTGAGATTTTAATAGAAACTCCCCAAGTAAAAGTTTTCCGTCAACAGAAGCTTTCCGGGGAATTAGTTGTTTACTAGTTAGCAAAGAAGTAGAGATGGGGTAATAAAGCATTGTTGATGGCTTCATAATTTCAAAACAAAGTGGAAGTGCGTTCGTCTATAGCCTAACTGACAAATTATTTTAACTATCATTTAGTAGAATTTTATTCATTGGATGACTAATAATCTAGGGAATCCTAAAATCGACTAGCATAAAAAATTGTTTGACATAGCGTTCGACTTTACTTGTTGCACCGATTGAACTTCAAGCACCTATAATTAAAAAGAAGTAAAATAGCGATGAGAAAAAAGAATCTGTGAACTATGTACCTCGTGACATTCGTTTTGAATTTTTAGTGTTGTAGAATGGCATAAAAATGTTAAAAGTCAGTTCAAATGCTATAGAAAGTATAGACTACTTCCACTGATCTGAATTAACAGATGATTTTTTCCCCATTGAGAGAGTACCTAAAGGAAAGGTAAATATAATAAAGTTTTAGTAAATTTGAGCGAGTTAGATATAACCCAAAGTCCCCTAACGATTGCCAGGAGATAATAGGCGTTGTAAAAGTTATTTAGTCAATTTCGTTTATAATGCCCTTTTCAGGTCGTCTTCATGGTTTAATGTGAATAAATAAACTAGTTACTTCCTAAACCTAATTAAATATGTTTTAGGTCTAGGCCCTAGGTCTAGCAGTAATCTTGTTAATTAAAGTAATGGTGACATTTTTCGTAAAAAAAACAGATTGGGTACTATTTTTTACAATAACTTTTGAACCAATTTACTACAGATCACCTTCTACTCATTGCATGTCACCTTGGATGAAGAAACTCTTCATTGAATTAATGCCAAGGATCCTCTGCATGAGAAGGCCTGATTTCTATTACAGAAGAAAATCCCTAGGTTTTTGCTCTTTGAAAGAAAGGTAAGCTAACCACTTAGCTTATTTAGACTGAACCTTTATTTTTGGGTGGAATCTCCTTGGAGTAGCACCCAAACAGTTTTCCATAACTACAGTGACCTTTTATTCGGATTTGAAAAGACCTATCTTCCACTCAGTAGTGTAGCTAGGAAGGGGGGACGACTGTCCCTGCGCGTAGCCTAAAAGGGGGCACTAAACTGTTTAGTTTTTTTATACTATTTTATTTAATTATATTGTGATAGTGATTGTGGGAGGAAGGTGTAAAAACTGAAATTGTCCTCGGGGGCGGAAAATTTTAGCCACGCCTCTGCTTCTACTTCAGACGAGAATTGAAATTTATTTTTGAGAAATATCTTTAAACTCATCATTATATGAGCTCTGGTTAGAACAGTCGACATCCAATATATGGGCTCCCATCTAGGGAACGTTGAATTTTGGGGCTTACAATAACGATTTCTTAGATATGGTCTCTCAGAGGATTTAAAACAATAACTAAGTTGCTAATAAGCTACAGTACATCGATAAGATAGTGTTTAAAAAATGTTTTAAATGGATTTTAGATTTTACTATAGGATTCAAAACAATAACGATTGCAATACGAATAAAGTCCCTGGGTCTACAAATTAAACGACTTGAAACTTATAAAAAAAGGGCGCAATATTTCAAATAAGACAGTGGAAAATAACAAAAACTTTTGTTTTTACCAAATATAATATAGTCCTAATATTTTGGCTTCACATCTGGAAGCCTTTATCAATAAAAAAAAAAAAAAAAAACTAGTCTAAATTAAGCAAAAGATATAAAGAAAAAGTGAACTAAAACACAAACAATAAGAAACTTACATCAAACTAAGTTCTAATAGGTAACGAACTGTGAGTAAAAGCGGTCCTGCCGCTTTTTTTAATAGTAGGTGAAACACTAAATTTTAGCAACAATAGATACATCAAAAGAATTGGATTTTTATCCTGATTTCAAATGCACAAAATTAATTAAATTTTATGCTACCCATATTTCTGTCTCTTTCTTACTTATAGTATTGATACTAACAAATATTTATTTTTGCAAATTTTCCAGAAGTTTCTTGAATTTTCAATCTTTTTGTAATCAAATTGGTCACTTTTTTAAACTCTGTTGATAGCCATGGATTATTAATCAATATGGATTCTGTTTCATTATACAACCTCGGTCGATTGATTCTCAATCTTAGCTTTTTGGAACTCTCACTAATATTGGGCCTTCCCTCCCGGGTTGGTGATGCTTTGGCCCTAAACTCGGGTAAAAGATGGCTAATTGTGAAACTTAAAGGAACCCAAGGTATGGATAGCAGCTTTCCCGATACCCTTTGAGAGAAATGAATAAAATAAATGGCATAATAGTATCTGCTACCACACAATTTTGAGCAACCAAAGACACTTTCTAGCAATTAAATAAATAAAAACAAAAAAACAGTTCTTTTGTTCAACTGAATGTAAGAAGCAACATTACAACTTAAAACGAACAAAATTATTCTGTATATGAGGTTAGCTGCTACCTCCTCAATTCCTCGCTTTTTACGCTAAAGTTTGACTTTTTGTCCCAACTATTTAAGAAAAACTCCTGAAACACAAGAATCGCTGAACAAAAATAAGAAGCATTTTTAAAGCACTAAAAAACTTTAGTGTGACGAGCGACCGATTGAATATGAGGCAGCCCCCCTACTCATATATGGAATGATTTCCGTTCGTTTTAAGTTTTATTTATACTGCTTACTTTCAGTTGAGAAAAAACTTCTTTCTGAAAATTAATTTCTGATAATTTTTCAAATCAAACACAGGCCTAAGTAGTATTGGGTCAATCTATTTAAGCAGACAGGTGCCCGGCCATACAAGCGGCCTATCATTTCAAGTGGACAGTACCCACACCATACAAGTGCACCCATATTGAAGTTACTAGTCCCTCGTGTCCTCTCTCAGCTTTTAGCAAGAGCTGTAGTATATATTCCTGGAAACAATTTTTCTCACTGTAAGAAACTCTATTACTCCGAGCAGACACATAGGAAATCATTTCAAGCGAACAATCTTCTCACAAGTTCAGTGATAATGAATTTTTCACTAGCGTTGCCAAGATTTCAAGCGGACCTATAGCTCACTTGATCTTTGATAGAAAAGTTTGCTGTTGGGTTAGTTAGTATATCAGTGCCATATAGACATTTGATTAGATTACATTGTTTTAAGTTAGAAAAAATATATTTTAAAAATGAGGGGTTTTACACTATTGCACCTTGAATGAGTTGATAGTGATATTATGAAGACAAGAGACCTCAATGCAGCAGTTGAAATTGGAAAGGATTACCAACCAACATTTGAGTGGGATGAGATGTTTGGTAGATATTTTATATTATTGAGTAAATTAAATTCGGGCGAACAATTATGTTTCTCAACAAATGAATATAATACATAAATCGAGATTACAACATGGATTAAATGCTATCATGAAGCACGTTCAGGAAAATGAATTGACTTACCTAATGAGAAAAGAGTGAAAATATATTTTTTTATTACATTTCTGACAATAAAAATATTTTATAATGAATTGTTTTGGTTAGATAGTTTAGTTGATCGTTTACTCTACTCTCTCTCGTCCGAGAAGAAACCGGGTGGATAGTCTGCAAAAATAACACGATTCATCTCACTGACAGTTCCAGCGTTTTTGCTATTGAATATATTCTGTTTAAAGCCAAGAACACCTTTCTGATTATCATTGAGATGAATCAGATCATTGTCAACTGGTGTGCTAATGTAAACCTCGCTGTGTTCTATTGAATAATTAAATTGGAATTTAACTTTCTTACGAACAAAGATTTTTCTATTAATTGTACGACAAAATCAGTCATACTAGCAAAGTCTTTATATTTCAATCTGACATGGGAATATTAACTAGATTTACGTGCTTCTACCCGTTCATACTCGACAAAGAGTGACCAATCGAATGATATAACTTTTATCTCATACGTACGATGTTTTCTCAGAATTTCATGTGTATTTTTGAGAATACAATTGACAAGAGCAACTACACGCGCTTTCCATCGTCGAATTTGACGGTGGGGGAGAGTTTTGTCCGAAAATCACTTTTTAATTCAAATCATTGTAGAGGGGTCGAGACGGTCAACAGGAACGTCACATAGTAATCATTTTAATTATATACGTCCTCAGCGGATATTCACAGATCAAAATCAGAGTTTCATCCCAGCCAACGAACAAGCAACTGTCTCTTGCCCCTGTGAGTACGAGTCTTTAACATCTTAATTAATCTGATACATTTTTTTAACCATGATTTTAAGCAAATCATGAATAAAAGCAGCGGTATTTTTCAATGTGCAATATCTTGAAATTAAAAGTCGAATAGTTCTTATCGATCGTTTCGCCATTTCTACCTTTATTGGACTATGACTATGTTAGGGCATTGTATTATGTTTCAAAAAAACCTTCTTTACATGAGCATTAACAAATTCACCACCCTGATCCGTTTGAATCTTCTTATAACAATCATGGCAGGGGCCGATCCAGGATTTTTTTAAGGGGGGGGGGCAAAAAAGTTTGATCCGAAAAAAAGTTCGGGGAGCGCAAAATAGGTTGATCCAATAAACTTGCGTTAGGAGCAAGTTAAATAAACGCAAACTTGAGTGAATTAAGTAAACTATGCTTTAGACTATGCTAGGGGCACCCCCTCACCCTTCTGGATTCGCTGCTGAATCCTGTTCAAAAATAACTTCAAGAGCAACTTCATCACCTCTCTTTGACCGCAGTGGAATGACATAAGCAGAGCGACTAAAACACTGATTGCAAGTATAATATACTTGTATGGCTCATTGCGACGCCGTTGAATCTCATCTAGAGTCAAAACATCTGCTTGTAATATTTGCAATGGGAAAAGGGCTTTAGTTTTTTTGATAGTGACTACCACGAACTCTATGATTACGATGTAGTGTAAACTTAATTAATTCTGTAAATATTTTACTACTAGTTTCCTTTCAAGTCGAGTGACTTGAGCAAGTGTGACGGGTGAACTTAAACTTCCCAATTCACCAATATTCTCATAAATATGTTTCAAAGCTTTAACCATTTTGAACGCAAACACGTAGTGAAGTGACCACTGCACTTTTTTATACTAACTGGTGACGAAGAGGACGATGCGGTGGTATTAAGACGCCTTCGCTTGAGTCCCAACATCACTCTTGTCAAATCATTTCCACTTGCATTTCCACTGAGCAAGTGTGACGGGTGAACTTAAACTTCCAATTCACCAATATTCTCATAAATATGTTTTCAAAGCTTTAACCATTTTGAACGCAAACACGTAGTGAAGTGACCACTGCCCTTTTTTATACTAACTGGTGACGAAGAGGACGATGCGGTGGTATTAAGACGCCTTCGCTTGAGTCCCAACATCACTCTTGTCAAATCATTTCCACTTGGCGTGCTAGTATTTCCCGAAAAAGATTTAAAAACATCTTTTGATATTTGACTAAATTCCGTTAGTTGTTTTAAAACGTGTTCATTGCCAATATGGCTTTTGGATAAGTTTGGTGAGTTTAAACAAAAACGTTTTTGTTTGTCTGTTGGTTGTTTTGATTTTCGTTTTATTAATTGTGTATAAGAGGCAACGCTATAGTGTTGCCTATAGTAAAGGCCATACGGCTCCAATTTTTATTATTATTCGTGGTAGAAACTTCAAAGGGGGCTCATTCCATTGGAAATTGAGAGTTCTAGTGCCCTTTTAAATGGTCGAATGTGTTTGGAGTACAACTAGCCCCCTCCCCCCATGCCCATCATTCCCCCCTCCCCCACACATCCAATCAAAATTTTGAGATAGCCGTTTTGTTCAGCGTCGTTGATTTCCAGAAAATATGTTTTTGAGGAGGACACCCTTCCCCGCAGCCCTCAGGGCAAGGGTTTTAAATTTTCCCGGGGGGGGGGGATATAAGAAAGATGTTGGTACAATGTATTATTTTTTTTTTTCTTTAGAGTAGGGAACTTCTTATCGAAGAAGTTGTCGTAGAACCTCCGAAAAGGGCTAATTCAATTGGAAATTGGAGTGGCTTGTGCCCTTTTTAACAGTCGAAAGTGATTGGAAGGCAACTAACACCCCTTCCACAACCACCATTTCCCAGAACACATCCAATAAAAGTTTTGAGATAGCCATTTTGTTCAGCGTAGTTGATTTTCAGATAGAACTTATGTTTTTGAGGAGGACACTCCCCCACAGCCTTCAGGGCAATGGTTTTAGGTTATGCCTGGGGACATATAAGGTTTTATAGAAGGCGTTGGCGTAGAAACTTCAAAAAAGGCTCATTTGATTGGAAATTCAAAGAACTAGTGCCCTTTTTAATAGTCAAAAGTGATTGGAGGGCTACTAACCCCCTCTCTCACGCCCACCTTTTACCCAAAAACACATCCAATCCAAATTTTGAGATAACCATTTTATTCAACGTAGTTTTAAGTTTTGGAAATTATGTCTTTGAGGATGACAAACCCCCCCCCACAGCCCTTAGGGCAAGGGTTGTAAGTTACGCCCTGGGGGCATATAAGGTTTTGTATAGACAGCGTTGTCGTAGAAACTTCAGAAAGGGCTCGTTCGATTGGAAGTTTGAATGGCTAGTTCCCTTTTTAATAGTCGAAAGTGATTTTAAGGCAACTGACATCCCTTCCTCGCCCACCATTTTCCCAAACACATCCAATCAAAATTTTTATATAGCCATTTTGTTCAACGTAGTTGAAAGTTCTGGATATTATATGTTTGAGCTGGACACTCCCTCCACAGTCTTCAGAGCCAAGGGTTATAAGTTACGCCTTGGGGGCATATATGGTTCTTATGGAAGGAATGCTTGTATAAACTTCAAGGAGGGCTCTTTGATTGGAAATTGAAAGTTTTAGTTCACTTTTTAAGCGTCAAAAGATATTGGAGGGTAACCAGCTACCCCTCCTCCACCAACCCTTTTTTACCAAATGCATCCAATAAAAATTTTAAGATAGCTATTTTGTTAAAAATAGTTCAAATATCATATAACAAAAAGTCCAGTGTCGACACAACCTCCCATGGCCCGGTGGCAGGCGTTGTAAGTTATACCCTGGGGATATATATCGGTTTTATGGAAGGGTTGCTCTTATTAACTTCAAAGAGGGCTCATTTGATTGGAAATTGAAAGTTCTAGTTCACTTTTTAAGAGTCAAAAGAGATTGGACGGCACCTAGCCCCCCCCCCCCCTCCACGCCCTTTTTTCCTCAAACCCAACCGATAAGAACTTTGATATAATTT
This sequence comes from Artemia sinica, assembly GCA_027921565.1. Lineage (NCBI taxonomy): Eukaryota > Metazoa > Arthropoda > Branchiopoda > Anostraca > Artemiidae > Artemia > Artemia sinica. Next base: position 32,581,345 of record CM051264.1, read on the forward strand.
TTTTTTAATAGTTCAAAGACCACCATATAATGAAAGCTCCGGGGTCGACACAGCCCCCCAGGGCCCGAGGGCGTGTGTTGTAAGTTATGCCCGGGGGGAATATATGGTTCTTATTAAAGGGGTACTCGTAAAAACTTCAGAGATGGCTCATTTGACTGGAAATTGAAAGTTCTAAATCACTTTTTTATAGTCAAAATATATTGGAGGGCAACTAACCCCCCACCACGCCCCTTTTTCCCCGAATGCATTACTAAAAAGTTTTAGATAGCCATTAAGTTAAAAATAGCTCAAAAGTCAGATAAGAAAAACCTTAGGTGTCGTCACAACCCCCCGGGGCCCAGAGGCAGGCGTTGTAAGTTATGCCCTGGGGCATATATGGTTCGTATAAAAGGGAGGCTCGAATAAACTTCAGAGAGGGCTCATTTTACTGAGAATTGAAAGTTTGAGCTCACATTTTAATAGTCAAAAGAGATCCGAGGGCAGCTCGACCCCCCCCTCCCCGCGCATTCTTTTACCAAACCCATCTGATGAAAATTTTGAGATTGGCATTTTGTTAAAAATAGTTCAAGGGTCCGATAAGAAAAAATCCTGTGGTCAATACAACCCCCGGGGCCCAGGGGAAGTTGTGTCCTAAGGGCATGTGTGGTTTTTATGAAAGGGATGATCGTATAAACTTCGTAGAAGGCTCATTTAATTGGAAGTTGAAAGTTCTAGTTCACTTTTTAAGAGTCAAGAGAGTTAAGGGCAACTAGCCCCACACGCTATTTTTTCCCCAAACCCATCCGCTGCAAATTTGAGATAGCCAGTTTTGGGGGACATTGTTCAAAAACTAGATAAAAAAAACTCTCCCCAGGGCCCGGGGGATAGGTGTTTTAAGTGTATAAACTTCAGAGGGGGCCCATTTGATTGGAAATTTAGAGTTCTAGTTCAATTTTTAAGAGTCAAAAGATATCCGAGGGCAGCTACCCTCCCCCCCCACACACACACCCTTTGGTCCCCAAGCCCATCCGATAAAATTCTTATAATAGCCATTCCATTTAAATTAGTTCAAAGGTCAGATAAGAAAAATTCCTGTGTCGACGGAACCTGCCAGGGTCCGGCATTATGAGTAAGGCGTAAGGCAGGCGTTATGAGTAATACTCAAGTGGCATTTATAGTTTTTATGGAAGGGATGCTCGTATAGACTTCGGAGAGGGCTCGTTTGATTGGAAATTGAAAGTTCTTGTTCACTTTTTAAGAGTCAAAAGAGATCAGAGGGCAACTAGCCCCCCTCTCCACGCCCTATTTCCCTCAAACCTATTCCGATAAGAAATTTGAGAGAGCCATTTTTTCAAAATAGTTCAAACGTCAGATAACAAAAACTCCCGTGTCGACACATCCCCCCAGGGCCTGGGGACAGGCATTGTAAGCTATATCCCTGGGCAGTATGTGTTTGTTATGAAAGGGATGCACGTAAAAACTTCAGCGAAGTTTCATTGAAATGGAAATTAAAAGTTGTAGTTCATTTTCTCAGAGTGAAAAAAAGATCGGAGGGCAAATGGCCCCTCCTGCCCTCCACGCCTTTGGGTGTATCGGATGGATAAACCCATCCGATAAAACATTGAAGGTAACCATTTTGTTAAAAAATAGATCAACCATCAGATATTAAAACTACAGGGTTGACACAACCCTCCAGGGCCCAGGGACAGGCGTTGTAAGTTATACTCCGGGGATATACATGGTTCTTATAGAAGGGATACTGTATAAACTTCAGAGAGGGCTCATTTAATTGAAAATAGAAAGTTCTAGTCCACTTTTAAAGAGTCAGAGGAGACCGAAGCTTACTTAGTCCCCCACACCCTTTTTTCCCCAAACACATCCGATAAAAATTTTGAAATAGCAATTTTGTTAAAGAAAGCTCAAACATCAGATAATTAAAACTCCGTGGTCGACACAAACCCATTTTTTCACCTTGATATTGTTACTTTGGTACCAGTTTCGATACTTTGATTAATATTTGATTTTTTTTAAAAAAGTTTGATTTTGAAATAAGGAATTTTAAAAAACTTGAAATTTTTTGCAATCAAAAACGAACAAAAATAAATTTAAAAAAAATTTCGAAAAGTAAGCTTTTTGTTCGTTTTGGGTTTCTTTTATCCTTTAATAGTAATTTCCGGTCATTTTGAATTTGAATTTTAAAATATATTTGTATCTGCTGAGCTTAAGTTTAAAATGGCCTTTACTTTTCTTTGAATACGTCTCTTGTTAATAGCTGAGAGGATATCAGGGACTAGTAACTCCAATATGGGTCCACTTCTACGGTGGGGGTATTGCCCGCTTAGAATGCTAGGCCGCTTGTCAGGTGGGGTACCTGTACACTTAAATAGATTGACCCATTACTACTGGCCTATTGTACCGAGAGCAAAATGCGATATATTTAAAATACAAAGATTCCTTCCTTCTAAAGATGATTCTGACAGAAATTAAACGTCCCCTAATTGAGTTCAAATACCGCTTCCAAGAATCTAAATTCTTAATCAGCAAAAAAGAGAAATTGCATTCTAGCTTCAGTCAAACAACGACGCTAGTCGGTTTGAATTTCGCTAAGATAATTAGTAACAAAAAAGATGCTACACACAATATTTCTAAGGAAGTTTAAACTATAAGAGCCGTGTGAACGTTTGAATCATCAGAAATAATTGAGAAAGATTATTGGACGAAGGGTTCGCATCCTTGGGCCACCTGAGCCAAGTGTGAGCCAGTTCTCACAGCGCAGGACAAAAAAAACTATGTTTGATAGTGGGGTAAAAGTGCTTTTTGGTAAGATTCGTAAATCAGATTTGGAAGGATTGGTAAAGCAGATTCAGGACCATTTAGATAGAACTTTTTCGATGTTCAAGCTTTGCAATTCTCTCATTGTTGTATCTCAGTCACCGTTGTGTCACTTGAAGTGACCTACTGCTGTTCACCTAAATATGTAAGTCTCAATAGATCCATTGCTTTTAACCTGTGTTTATTTCATTTTATATGTCTGTATCTAGCCTAATGATAGCTAATTAGTTCGCATGTCTCCAAGGTAGCGCTCCCAGAGGAATCTGATCTCCAGATAGCTCGAAGAGAAGAGGCCACATTTATATGGCTACACATTTCATTTTCTCTCATTAATTGAGGGTGGCGTAAGCCTTGTTGGCACGATCTTTAGCGCTATAAGCGGCGCTATCGGAGAACTTATAAGGTGTAAGTTCACGGCTTCAAGGTACGATATTCGATTTGACGCGGTCAATATTTATGACCACAATTAAGCCCAGTCCTTTTCCTCCACCGCAATAATTTCCCTTTATAACCACAAATATCGTTCACCGCTACAAATGGCGCGAGTCGGAAATTGGAGAAAAAACTTGAGAACTAATTAGGCTATAAAACTTTGTAATTTAAATTTAATTATCGGAGAGATATGGACATATAAGTAAAGCGATTAGGCCTATTGCCGCTAAGCTACGACAGGGAAACCCTTCAGATATCTCATAGGAGATAATAGCCTCCCCCAAAATAGGTTAAGTGAAAAAAAAAATATTTTGAATTGATAAAAAAAAAAAAATGGCGAAAAAAACTTAATGACTTATTAATAGTGCAAAAGTTAGTCGCGAAAAATATTGAAATAGCAAAGTCTATTCCGGAGTACAATGGTCAATCAGATATTGATGAATTTAATATCCAATTGGCCCAGTTTGTACAATTAACAAAAACAGAGCTAGAAGCGTTAGTCGACATGCTCCTATTACGACTAAAAGGCCAGGCCTTAACCTTTCTAAAACAAATTGAACATACCATAGGCAATGACGCCAACTTGCCAATAAATACGGTGGACAAATTATTAAAAGTATTTAAAGATAGATTTATCGAAACCAGTTCAATAAATAAATTAAAATACGGAACGGTGAGCTTTGACTATTCACAAAATATAAGAGAATATCTTTGATAATATACGCATTTCGGTAGAGGCAAAATACAGAAGAGGTTCTGGGCAACTGTATGAAAAAGTCATATTAAATACCTTTTTGCAAGGGCTACCCCCAAAAACTTTATAGAGTGGTAATATCCAAAAATATTCAGACGTTGGATCTTGCAGTTCAGGAAGTAGAGCGATTGATCGAAGTTGATACGATGGTCGCTAATCACAGTAAGGCAAAAATAAATATCCTAGGCGATTCAAACGCGAACCCAATCTTCAAGGGCGATCAGGCGTCTCCCAATTTTCTTTTCAAGGGATAACTCCCCAGTGCCACAAAGAAATAAAACGCAGGAACCCGCTAGGCAAAAAACAGTAGGTTTTCAGCCTGTCAAACAATCTAATTACGAAAATAACCCTACAATAATAAGGTGCTATATTTGTAATAGACCTGGACATATCGTGAGAGAGTTCCGTTATGTCCCCAATCGCATACCAAGAATTGCTGACGGTAGTACGTAAAATTATGGCAACCATTTGTTCGGAAGAACAAATTTTAGCGCCGGTGGGGCGCTAGGCTATAGCCAGGGAAGATTGCGCCAATCAGTACCTTACAACGCGTACAAACCAAATTTTTATAACCCCCCAATAGACAAATAATTACCGATTTGAAAACCCAAATAATCGCCAAAGCCAATATAATGCGAGAATGCTATATAGAAATCACGAAAACTTGCCGACGGGACATGAAAATTTTGCAAGCCAACGGCATTGGCAGTCAGCGCCAGCAAGCGGCACTGAGACAAGACATCGAAGTTACCATAATAATATATGGCGAAGGCAGACAGATATAAATCAATTAGATATGCCTACGGAACCTCATATGCCTGAATATCTATTACAGGCACCGACACATGAAATAAATCCTCAGGGAAACGTTTCAGGCCCCTCAGGAATATAAATTGGACCCAGAGGGTGCCCAGAATATTTAATAGGTCCAAAACAATGGTAGTGCCGATTGTGGTGATAATAATAATAGGTTGCCTATATTTAATGATTTTTGTGTAGAAAACATTTACTTTAAAGCCTTAGTTGACATCGGAGCTACAGTCAATATCATAAGCTCCTGCGTATTTAATATGTTGCCTAGAGTGGCAGGAACTAGAGTGGCAGGACATAAATTGGATGCAAGAGGTTCAATTTGTCTAAACGTAAAAAAGGGACAATAGGATATTTTCGACAAATTTTATAATATGCGATAACTTTCCGTATGAGAAGCAATTATAGGTGCAAATTTTCTAAGGTCTAATAGAGTACTTTTAGACGTAGCAAACGAGAGGCTTGTCTACCCAGCTAAGGTAGGGGAAAAAAATTTCTACCTTAAGAAATCGTAACAGAGGCTACGAAGACAACGTAACAGTAAACAAAATTTCTGACGGCATAATGTCAAAATCTTTTGAACCTCGTGTCTCGAAAGGAGGAAAAGGAATAATCAGAAACTTGTGCAATTATTCTGAAAGACATTGCAGAGATGAAGCAAATTTAAACAATAAAAGTATTGAATCCGCAAAAATAAAAATAGGAGATATGCGACAGTACAGGTCGAACGAAATCAAGAAAATAGCGGAATTATGGAAAAACATAGTAAAAACCCAACGTGACGCGACAAGATGCCGCAATGGCGCAGCATAGCGCCAGTATGAATAATAATAAACAATGAAAAAAAGAGAAATATTACGGATTAGCGATAAGAAAAACAACAGTCCCTCCCAAAACGATGCAAAAAATTCAAATATCACAAATGATTGAACCAGTGGTTAGCAAATCCGAAATATGGTTTGCGACACCATCAAACGAAATTCCTGAAAATCTGCTATGTGAGGAACAGATTATATCTTATGAAAAAGGAGAAGGTTTTATTTGGGTAACTAATAACCACGAAAAATGATACAATTACAATAAAAAAGGGGACGTGTTTAGTTCAAATTCAAGTTTTATCAGAGAATGATTTAAATACATGGGAAAATTCTAAACGAAACCTAGTTAACGGCATTAAAACCTCAAATAACAGGTACCCTCTAACTAAATCGCAATTTTTAAACAATTTAATATGGATCATATTACGGACAAGGAACTTAAGAACAAATAATGCGAATTATTATGGAATTTTAAGGATGTATTCTCTGCATCTGAAGATGACATCGAGCTAATACCGTTTTATGAACACTCAATTTTAACGACTGGTAATCCCGTAGCAAAACAGCCATATCGTGTGCCATATAAGCACAAAGAATGGTTAAAAAATAAAATCCATGAATTAGAAAAAATGAAATTATACGTCCAAGTATAAGTCCGTATAGTGCACCAGTGATCTTAGTACCAAAGAAGAATGGTGACCTTAGACTTGTAGTAGACTACAGAGCCCTCAACAAACAAGTAGTTAGCGATAATTTCCTTTACCAAGAATAGATGAAATTCTTGACTCTATTTTAAGCAAAAACAAAATTTTTTTACTTCTTTGGACCTTACCCAAGGCTACCACCAAGGGAAAATAGCCGAAAAAGGTGTCCATAAAACTGTATTTTCAACATGTTAATGTGGTTCATATGAATACTTAAGGGTACCTTTTGGACTTAAAACAAGTTCAAGCGCGCTATGTAGACCCCTATTACACCTGTTAAGAGGATTAAAGAATATAATTCATTTTGTTGATGATATCATATGCGTGGGAGAAAACACTGAACAACACTTAGCAACATTAGCTAAGGTCTTCGAGAAGTTCAGACAGGGCAATTTAAAATGTCGGCCTGAAAAAGTAAATTTATTTCAACCTAAAATTAAATTTTTAGGAGTAGTAGTGACGCAAGGAGAGATGTCCCCAGACCCTGATAAAATAAAATGTGTTGAAAACCTCAAAACCCCTAGAACCATGAAAGAATTAAGGGGAATATTAGGTCTTACTGGCTACTTTAGAAAATTCGTACGTAATTACGCCCAAATTGCGAAACCCCTCACGGAAGTAACTAAAGGGAACTCCCAAAATGTTACCTGGTCCCAGGAAGCTCAAACTTCCCTAGACCTCCTCAAAAAGGCACTCACTTCTGAACCAATATTATCACTTCCTGATTTCGAAAACGGAAAATTTTTGGTCACAGCCGATGCTAGTTCAAAAGGCATTGGGGCTATTCTTTCGCAAATAATTCCCATAGGAAACCCTGTTCCTTTACAAGGACCTTCTAATAAAAAAAAATAGAAAAAGTTATATGCTATTCGAGTAGAACCTTATCAAAAGGCGAAAGTAGTTATTCCGCCACAAACTTAGAATTATTATCTATAATCCACCACTTGGACAAATTTAGACACTATTTGATTGGTAGAAAATTTATACTACGATCAGACCATAAAAGCTTGCAGTACCTGCGCATATTTAAAAACCCCACGGGCATTCTAGCTAGATGGATTATGAAAATCCAAGACCTAGATTACGAATTTGAACATTTAAAAGGTAAACAAAACGCAGCTTGTGACTTTTTGAGTAGATACCCAGAAAATATTCCGTCGGAAACTGAGGAAAATGAAGTCAACGCTATCAATGCTAAGAGCAAACATAAATGTAAGAAAAACAAAGTCAAAGACACAGTAAAGGAAAATAAGGTTAACTATTGTCCCTTGTCTTTAGAAAATATAAAAAGAAAGCAAAAAAAGGACGAAACTTGTTCAGCTCTTATTAATTATTTTGTGAATGACGATGTGTTACCGGATAAATTCAAAACTCTTAGAAAAGAGATAGATAATTTTTACTATGACCTTGATGAAGAAATACTATGTAGAATCGTGACTGCGGAGACAAATAGAAACCAAACCTCAATAATACCTGTATTACCACAAAACATAATAGTCCTGCATTTGAATATTTTCATTCAGGTATAGGTGGACATTTAGGAGTAATGAAAACATTCCATAAATTAAAACAATATTTTTACGTGCCGTCGGCAATGACAAAACTTAAAGAATTTGTAAGTACATGCGAAGCATGTAACTTAAGAAAAATCCCCCAGCTTATCCCAATCCTCCAATGGGAAGGGTCCCAGTAGCAAAGTACCCCTTCGATATTATCTCATTTGACTTATACGGGACGAGCGGAGGCTTGCCTGTTTCCAGCAGAGGCCATACTTGTATTCTTTCAGTTATAGACCATTTTTCAGGATTTACTTTTGCAAAAGCATTGAAAACCAAGGTGCTTACGCCACAAGTAAGGCGTTAGCAAAATTATTTTTAAAAGTTGGCATTCCTAATAAAATTTTGAGTGACAACGGAAGCAATTTTGTTTCAAAAGTAACAAAAGACTTAATGAGTTTTCTTAATATAGAGAAAATGGTGACAGCTCCGTACCATCCACAAGCTAATGGTAAAATAGAAAATAGGCATAAAATATTCTCGAACGTATTAAGTATTTATACAAAAGACAATAGGAACGACTGGGATCAATTCTTACCTTATTTAACTAACGTAATCAACACTGCTTATTCAGAAACAACTAAAGATAATCCATTTTATTTACTTTTTGGTCGTGATTTTAGAATCCCGTATGATGAGATTATTGAATCTCGGCAGTATTATAATAACTCGGAGGATTACAAACAAGAATTCATAAATAGGATGAGGAAAACTTATAAAATAGTTAGGCAAGAGTTGGAAAAATGTAAAAGAAACCAAGAGCTAAGAAACCAACCCAAAGTAAAGGGGAATATAGATTTCAAAGTAGGAGACTGCGTCTACCTAAAGAACGAAGCAAAAACGGAAGGCAAAAAACTTTCCAACAAATATTCTGGACCGTACAGAATAGTCAAAAGGTACGATAATGATTATACTTTTAAAATGGAAAACCCTGGTAGTGGAAGAACTTATAAGGCTCATGTTAGCCGAATAAAAAGAGCCAAATTTCCAGAGAGATGGGTATCACATCCCTCCTCTACTGATTCGTCAGATGCAGAAAATGAGCCCCCTAGATCAAGATTGGCAGAGCTAAAACCCTTTAATTTCAAGCAAGACTATTTCGAGAATGACAGTGATGAGGAAAATTTCGAAGAAATTTTAGCTATGAAAAATCTAGTTATACCAAAGAAAAAATCCCTAATACCAGTAAGAATAAAAACGCCAAAAAGCTCAAAAAGTTCATCACCAGAGAGTGCGGGAGAATTAGACTATACAATATCTCCAAAAAACCCAATTTTTACCCGATAGAATTTCGACCCCTTGTCCCCCCAAAAGATTTCCAGACGATATGGTTTCCCCTGCAACACCAATAGAAAGGCCCCTGTCATTGCAGGAAGAATTAAACAGGGATGTAGAAGCCCCCGGTATTACTGTAAAGAAAACTCCCCCCAAAGATTCAACTAAAACAAACCTGCGAGAAGCTATGGATTTAATAAACTTCCCCATAAAAACGAGTCAAAGTACATTGCCCGAGAATAAAACTCCCAAGGAGGACCAGCAAGGACAATATCACGATATAACTGTGTCCAAGGTCAAGCATAAACAGTGGACTTCATGGAGGGAAACCCTAGTGCAAAAAATGCCCCATCCCCCTGAGGACATGGTATTCAAACAGTGGAGGAACCCCGCAAAAACTATTGATTCCTCCCAAAGCTCTCAAGAATCTTTCAAATCTCCCGAGTTGAAAACTCAAGACGAGGACTTAGGGAATAAACCTTCTACTTTCAGAGGAGTCGAAATTTACGAAGGAAGGGGAGGTGATACCTCAAAAACGCGAGGTGCAACCTCTAAAGGTTCTAATGCGGATTTTCCGGAAACCAGTTCTGAAGAGTCTGATGGTGAATCAGACCATATAGTAGTTAAAGAAATAGGGAAATCAAGACCGACTTCAGCAGCCGCACACGCGAAACAAACGAAATTAAAAGGGCAAGAATTTTTGAAAAAACAATACAAAAAGTTTGACCTTATTTCGCTAGAAAAACCGAAAAAGAAAAAACCGCAAGAAGTCGAGGAGAAAATAACGACACAGTCAGCAAAACGGTTAAAAAACCTGACAGATGGAAATATCCCTAATTAATGTAAAGACAAATTTGTGGGAAGCCTGGGGAGAAACTCAAAACCTAGTCAGCGTTTAATTTGTTGAGTTTTGGCGGTCCCCTTTGATTTTCTATAAGAAAATCGACCCATTACCTTAAAATTACCTTAAATCACACTTGCCAGCGATAATCACGAATCCTGTTGACGCCGGTCAATGATGATGGTGACTCAGCTCATCGGGCGCATCCCAAACTGTGCGCCATATCCTAACCAAGATGGATATTATCCAAAACAAGAAATTAATCCCATATATATGAAATATTTTGTCTTAGTACAGATTATAATTATTTTAGGCCTAAACATAAAATAAGATACCAGTGTATACAGTGTATTAATTATGTGCTGCACGCTTGCTTATTCATGTGTTTCTCACTCGATAAATATAATGTAAAATTAAATTGTATAGCGATTACTAGCTACGCTTTAAAGTTATATCTCAACCAGTCATAGAGGTATATCACGACCAGAATAAAGCTCGGAAGTCCTAACTTTACTTTCCTAACCTATCTAATCCTAAGATATTTATTCTGTTTTACGCCTACAAATCAGTTTTCTTTGGCCAATTCCACAAATGATTATAATAAAGAAATAACCTAAGTTAAAAATTAAAGTGCTCTTGAAAAAATATAATAATAACAAAGTAGTGAACAAACGAATTTTACAAAAAACGGGTAAAATTAATGATAAATTAATTCTAGAAACAAAAAAATAAGATGAGGCTTAAGAATATCATCATAATCCTCGTTGTTCACGCAGTGGCCCAAGATATTGTAAAACATGGAGTAATATTCAAGCATGAAAATTCATTGCTAGCTAGTCATGACGCAAGGAAGATCTTTATGAGATTGGACCCCAAACCCTTCGAGATCTTTTTTCAACAAGTAACAAGACTAGAAAGAAACAAGAATGAACTCAAAGAATCGACCAATTTCTGGTGGAACATGCTACTGGCCGTATGTTCGTATTCGCGACTTCCCTGACCATAAGAACCATATTGACTTGTAATTATTACGGAACAATCCTGAGACTAAGAAGGCGAAAACCAAGAGAAGAACAAGGGGAAACAGCTGAAATGCAGAGGTTAACCCCGGAACCCCCATGAGAACTTCTAAGCCAAGAAATAGGGAAGACATTAGAAAACGAGTGGGTATAGAGGTCTCCACTCGTTCTTGCTATGTCTTTTTCCCTCATTGTAGTATCGTTTACGTAAAACCGTGTGTGGTTATGACGCTGCAACATGCGTTTCTTAAACAGCACGGACGTGCGTGAACAATGCAGGCATGAAATATGTTGTAAAATTAGACCTCAAAAATTAATCATGTAGAATAGACTCTGTTTAAATGATTATTTTAAATCTAATGTAAAATTAGCTAAGTGTTGAAAGAAGTTAACATAAAGTGTATGTAGTAGTGTATATTAGAAAGCATAATAACAGACCACACTCAAAGTTAAAGAATTAATCTTTTATATCGTCGTTAGGCTATAACAACTTAGAAGAAACTTCTATGGATTGAATTTCCCGATGGGAATTATGTGTACTAATATTAGTGTATTTATTTAACTCTGTCTCATAGCGTAAAATTCATATACCCGATCAATACGTGACTTATTTGTACTATGAGTATTTACTTTAAAGAACGTGTGATTCTGCCTCGTTATTTTTATTACAGGAAGTGGATTGACACATTGGATATCGATCATTATAATGAGTTGCCCAGTGCAGATACAACCTAGTAGCATCAATTTTCATCATACCTCAACCAACGAAGAGTACTCACCATAGACTCCAGCCAATTTCCATCCCAGCTACATCTACGAAAATTACAGCTACCTTTTGATCGTTGTTTCCTCCACCATGAACCCATATTAAGTATGAGGTAACATTATATTTGAATCTCAGTATCTAGTGCATTATCGAACTATATAATCACAAAAATTCTGAGAACCCTATCGATCAGTACAAGACATAAGTACATAAATATCGCCTTTGATAATCATTATGGACCCATATGCCATGTGACCGTATAGTATTATGATATTTGATGACCCCAAAAAACTATTTATGTGTCACAGACTTACGCGTCGAATCCCTTTCGACCATCTCTCGAAATCCATCCTATCCCCTCTGTGTGGAAAGTTCATATCTCTGTTATTCCATAAATCCTACGAGATAATTTCTGAACAATGGACCTGGAAACCAAAATTAACCCTAGTGACCAACCCCCCAGTGACAATATACTCCTCCCACAAGTTAAAGACAATATGTTGAAGAAGTCACTACAGTTTGATGTCGACCTGTTCCAAATCCAAACTTCAATTCCCCTGTGATTAACCTAGGAATCACCGCAAATGGTTAACAGACGCAAGCCATGAGCTAACAATTTTATAAGGGACACAAATGAACAATTTTATACGACAATACATTCTCTATGTGCCTCAAAATATCCAAAAAATGATATGCTGAGAAGAAAATAAACGCACTCCCAGTGTTCGACCCCTTAATGATAAGGCACCCTAACCATGAACTGTTAAAAAGCAGGTGAGAATGAACTCTGATAGCATATTCCCACACCTGTAATTGGAAGCATCATTTCCCAGTTGACAATTAGAGAAAGCTTATCGTGTGAACACAATCGTGCTTGAACTGTACCATGAAGAAACATAACCTAAGTGCTTAAAAAAATTTTGCCAAGACGAAAAGAGTGAAGGACAATAATTTACAACAGAAGGATTGAGTACGTTAAGGACTCGAATGGTGATGAAATAGATGTGAATTTACATAGGTTACTTCTTAATAACTTTACGTTAACTATATGTTACCTCCAATACCCTATCATTAACGTTGTGTAGCAAACATCCCCAGTGAAAGTGTTTTAATGTTACCAGTGAACATGGTAAACCAAATATTGTGTGTTTTAAATCGTTCTTGCATGTAGTGTTAGATGTCCAGATAGAGTTATGTGTAGCGTTGTCGAGCTATTCATTTAATGTAGCATAGATAGAAAGTAGTGTGCCATATAGACAGCAAAATAAAAAAAGCCTTGTAAAAAATGAATTCAAAAACATCTTATGTAAAGGTAGAATAGCCCCAACCTTGTTGGAATGTAAAAGTAATCAGTGTTAGATGTAGAAAAAAATATCTTTAGTATAGTAGCTAGCCTAGAACCATGAATAATCTTAGTCCGGTAGACGAATTTTAGACAGGGATGTAGAATAAAATAAGAAAAGTAATAGAGAAAATTTTTAGCACTCCTGATTAAGCCATAACGTAAATATAAAATAATTATGTAGAAGAAATAGTTAATAAAATGCGAACATTTCAAAAGCCCAAAAGCAAGCAAGTCATAATGACGGGACGTCATTAATTAATGGGACGGGTAATATGTATTGAGAGCAAAATGCGATATATTTAAAATACAAAGATTCCTTCCTTCTAAAGATGATTCTGACAGAAATAAACGTCCCCTACTTGAGTTAAAATACCGCTTCCAAGAGTCTAAATTCTTAATCAGCAAAAAGAGAAATTGCATTCTAGCTTCAGTCAAACAACGACGCTAGTCGGTTTGAATTTCGCTAAGATAATTAGTAACAAAAAAAGATGCTACGCACAATATTTATAAGGAAGTTTAAACTATAAGAGCCGTGTGAAGGTTTGAATCATCAGAAATAATTAAGAAAGATTATTGGACGAAGGGTTCGCATCCTTGGGCCACCTGAGCCAATTGTGAGCCAGTTCTCACAGCGCAGGACAAAAAAAACTATGTTTGATAGTGGGGTAAAAGTGCTTTTTGGTAAGATTCGTAAATCAGATTTGGAAGGATTGGTAAAGCAGATTCAGGACCATTTAGATAGAACTTTTTCGATGTTCAAGCTTTGCAATTCTCTCATTGTTGTATCTCAGTCACCGTTGTGTCACTTGAAGTGACCTACTGCTGTTCACCTAAATATTAAGTCTCAATAAATCCATTGCTTTATACCTGTGTTTATTTCATTTTTTATGTCCGTATCTAGCCTAATGATAGCTAATTAGTTCGCATGTCTCCAAGGTAGCGCTCCCAGAGGAATCTGATCTCCAGATAGCTTGAAGAGAAGAGGTCACATTTATATGGCTACACATTTTATTTTCTCTCATTAATTGAGGGTGGCGTAAGCCTTGTTGGCACGCTCTTTAGCGCTATAAGCGGCGCTATCGGAGAACTTATAAGGTGTAAGTTCACGGCTTCAAGGTACGATATTCGATTTGACGTGGTCAATATTTATGACCACATTTAAGCCCAGTCCTTTTTCTTCCACCGCAATAATTTCCCTTTATAGCAACAATATCTTTCTTTCACCGCTACACTATCATTCTTTATTATCACTTTATACCCCTCCCTTTCGTATTTTGCTATTAATCACAAAGTTTGTTTTAGTACTTGAACATGAATTTTTTTTGTTATGCTTTACCATTGTTAAATTTCGGTCGACCATTTTTATGCTTTATTGATATTTTTAATATTTGTTTGCCGTTTTTGGTCGTTTCTTTGTTTTGATTTCTTTTTATCAGATATATGAAGTGAATTCAGCTCTATTTGAGCTTGCGATAGCCTTTATAAAATAAATATTATCTTATCTTATGTCTATAACCAAGATGTAATGTGGAATCCCGACCCCATTGCCCCAAAATCTGTTACAGCCAAATTGTATATACCCATAATTATATATTTTGGTAACGTCAAACTTCAGTTTTTCTGCTTAAGAATCTGGATTGTAATTAGGATTTTTGACAAAATTTAAATATTTAGTAAAGTTTTTGATGAATAGGAGTTTTGTTGAAAAAATCCTTATTAAAATTTAATGACAGAATTTAGGAATGAGGGAAAGGGGCACTATTGTTCGTATAAATATAGATTCGGCGCGGCTTTTGATGTTCTACGCTTCTGAAGCCATTGTAACCTCTACAATAGGGTTCTCTGCTGTTTAAGTACAGTGTAAAAGTATGTTTAAATACATTGTAATATTGTATATAAATATGAAAAGAAAAACATTACAATTTAAAATCACTGAAAATGTAAATCCTGTTAGCACTCCCCCCCCCCCAAAAAATATCCTGGAGAAGCGCATGATTTCACGCCTTCCTTTTCCGACTTTATGCCAATAGTCAGTTCAATGTGATATTTCTTACAACATCGATAAAGATTATCGCAATGGAAGGGGTAATATTACCCCCTCCCCCGCAAGCACCAAAGATAGAAACATCGACCAAAACTACTCCCAGGAATCAAGAGAGATTAGATATGAATTTTTAACACCTTTCTTTCCCCATAACTCGTTCTGCACTTATATAAAGACTCGTGTGAGTTAAGGTATTTGTACATTCAAATCCGTTCTTTGGGGCATCTGTCCCTATCTAAAGAATGGCCACACCTCAGGGTATAGATGGCTAAAGCTATAAAAGAAGCTAGGGACATGTCATATTTTATTTGATGCTATGATTTTTTTTTATCTTTGCCACATATTTTTGGTCCCATGGGAAGGGGCAGAGATCCTTGCCACCTTTAGTGAATATCCATATTTTCTTTGTCGTCCGAAATAAAGACACTTTTATAGTTGATCCATTCCACAAAGATTCTGCCTCTGAAATCGGATGGTGAACGTGGTACTCTCTATTCTCAGAGTAATTTTAAAAATAGAACATCCTTGTCTCGTTATTTTGGAACACAAGTCCTAAAGAAATGACACTTGAACCACCAGTCTCAGAATCTGGTCTCACAAGTCTAAAATTTGAACTGTGAGTTTCATTGAAATTTAATTTGTAACGCAAATAATCATCATCTTTTTACTTTCTTTGTCATTCATTAAAAGATTTCAATATTGACTTCCATATTAGATAGAATAAAAGAGTGGCTGTAGATAGATGTGCTACTTTTGGCTATGTATTCATCAATTAAAGGCATGGAGTGCTCTGGATAGACGAGCATAGGCATATGTTAGCAGAATATGGAATAGCCTACCTAGAAAGGATTTCCTGATTTCATTGACCAAATTGGTCCAGAAGTGCTACCTATGTCATTTTGTGCGAGTTAAAACAAAATTTTAGAAGCTAATTACACACTAGGGTAAACGATCACTTTTTGGGGAAACCTACCAAGGGTGGACAATCTCTTTTGGACACGCTTTTTAATATTTTGGGAGATTTTAGTTGATTTAGACGAAAAAAATTCCTTGATTTTCAGGAATTTATCTGTTATTCTAAAAAAGTATCGTTTGTAAAGCTCAACTAATTCTAATGAAATACTGAAGAAAATTTATAATTGCTTAAGGGTTGTTTTTTTCTAATAGTGTGAGTGTAACAATACAAAACGTGAAATATCGAGAGATAAATTATTACTGGCACCTTTAAGGTCATACAACTAATGCCTGTTGAGCTATACATTTTAATTGTATAATCGAAATCCTATTAAAATAAAGCTGTTTTTTTATTTGTAACTTGAAAAAAAAAGAAAAAAAAACGAAAATAGATACGAACGACCATTTACATAGTAGTCTAGGATAAACTGTAAACAATGGTCTTCCTTCCTTTATTAATCCAAAAAATGAAAATTCCATGAGACTCTTCACTTGAGTTTGAGACTGGCTAGTTTGTTTTTTGGAACTGGTGGTTCTCGCGACATTGTTTATTAGACTTAACAAGGAACGTTGCGTCTCCCATTCTGTTTTTTCCTTATCATACCGAAAAGGGGGTCGTAGAAAGCTGGAATGTAATTATTTGATGTTAAATTCAGAGACCTGGTGCTTTTCAATCCAAAGAAAATGGAATCTAAACACCTTTTTGTGCCCCAATGGTTTAAATCAAAATTTCAGTATCCGTCTTCATCAAAATTTTCAAAACCATTGAGTATATGCCTCTAGAAACGACAAGAAGTGTGAAGCTTAAGGAGCAATGATATAAAATCAAAAAAATTGTCCATTTCAAACAGAGCATTCATAGCTCAATTCACTGCAAAGATGAACTTGCTGCGCTAAGCTTGCTAAGCAATTATTTATTGTAGGTATTTACAGAAGGTTTCAACCCTATTATTACTACCACTGCTTTTATTGCGAAAACAACGGCCGCAACTACTCATACCATTACTAATACGGGCACTGCCACCGCCAATAATGCTCTACTACTTATATCTAATGATCATTCCTGTCGCTTCGTCTGCAATTGCCATGAGCATTATATATGCTTCATTTAATGAATTGGAATATATGTACATTTAATACATTTAGAAATACGTACCCTATTGTAAAGACCTGTAAAAAGTAATTTGGAATGTTTTGTAGCACTGAATAGTCTAGCATCCAAAGGAAACATAATTATTCTAATGTGTGTCCCTGGGCACTCGGGGATTGAAGATAATTAGATTGGAGAAGAACCAGCTAAGGCTGGAATATCACTGATTGACTATGGACCAGAAGCTTTTATTCCCATTTCTCAGAGCTACTGGAAAGTGACGATAAGGAGGTGGAGTATTGGAAGAGCGGAACAATGTTGGCATTGGAAGGTGGGATGTAAATGTAACAAGGGAAGTTCTTCCGAGGCTTAATCCCATGCTGACTAGACACGTACTTTGACTAAAAAACGTCGGAGATATGAATGATGACTGAAACCATAACATGAATTAGAGATTTTGGGAAGCACCTTGCCCGTATCGGAACAGCTGACTCCCCAATTTTGCCAAAAATTTAAGATAGCCGTGAAAAAAAGGAGACATTTGATAAGAGAATGTCCAACAAGAAGCAGACATCGACTGAAGATTTTTTTATGAGTTAAGTGTTAAGCTGGAGGACATAGTAGGGGAAGGAAGAGTCCGGCAGCTGGCAAAGTATGTTATAAGGGTGGGGGAGCCAAATCTATATTTCGTTCCACAATATAATATTTTTTGGGGTGTGTGTGAAGGCAATGGGCCTGGGAGGCCTGAGCCTCGACCCAGAGTGTGTGGGTCCACCTCGCCATTAAATAAATTAATATTAATTTCTGTCATGGGATTCAGTAAGAACCTTTAGTTTTATACTTCGATCTTGGTCAGTTTTATTTTATTGTGTTTTTTTTTATGTCTACTTTATTCCTTGCTTGTGGTTTTTTCTACTTTTGATAAGAAAAGGTATTTCCAACCGCATATATTTTAGTTGTGGTTTTCTACTTTAGATAAAAAGGTGCCTGTGCCACGCGATATAATTGAGAAAATTGTTCACACTAGTATATTAAATCAACATAAGTACATTTTAACTTTTTACTGAAAATATCGTCAATGTTATCGAAGGGTAAACGGCCATATCATACTATTGAAATTAAATTAAATTTAGCAAATATGCTGATAGATGTATTTTATTGAAATGACAAGATAAGATAATATTCATTTTCTAAAGGCTATGACAAGCTCTAATAGAGCCGAATTCGCATTCAAATGTCCATTAAGAAAAAGCAAAACAAAGAAACAATCAATACGGTAAGACAAAAGTAAAAGAAGCATCAATCAAGCGTAAAATTGAGTAAGCATATAATAAGTATTTTGATTCTTTAATCAGTATACTAAAAAGTAAATCTGTTTGAAGTTATTTTTTTTATCAAGTGCATGGGGCACTCTTCCCTTCCGTATTACTTGAGGGACCGCGGCCGTTAGAAGCAAATTTAAAAAAAAAAAAAAAAAAAAAACACAACACACAAACTGCTCAGGAAAAAAAAGGGTAATTTTGAAATTTTCCAAAAAAATATTTAGGATACGGGTATCCTCATCAGGGTAAAGGAGAGCTGGAGGTGCACTATATTTTACAAAGGTAATTCACTAAATTGTTAAAATTTTTTTTCATGTAGTTCTCAACCAACTAACGAATCCAATCTTGTAATGAACTTCTCTTCAAAAGAAACTTTCAGTTGTGACAATTCTATGAAAAGAGGTGAAATCAACTCTTTGCCAACTTACGACAGCAGACTTACAGGTGATGTGTTCTATTATAAAGAAAATATTTGTTTTTTTTCTATCGGCTAATTTGTCTCTTGCTTTTTTCCGTTAAATACGATTTCAGCTCCTCCCAAAAAAAACGAGGTAAAAAAAGTAACGACATATGTTTGATCACTGGTCATCAGTGAGGAAATAAAGTTCAGGCCATGTAGTAACACTTTTACTAGAAAAACCTATCAAACAGTTCGTAGTAACGAACTGTAAGTAAGGAGCGACCCGGCTCAATAGTAACCGACACTCTAAAATACGGAATTTTGATACCAATAGATACATCAAAAGGATTGGATTTTTTTGCTGATTTTAAATATATAAGTTTCATCAATGTTAGTCTTACCCATCAAAAGTTACGAGCCTGAGAAAATTTTCCTCATTTTCGAAAATGAAAATTACACCGTCAGATTCAACGTATCATAAAACCCTACTGTAGGTTTCAAGCTCCTGTATGCAAAAATGTGGAATTTTGTATATTTTGCCAGAAGAAAAATCACGGTTGCGTGTTTTTTTGTTATGTGGTAGGATCTCTCCATGGAGAAATTTTTCATTGGGGAAGACAATTTTTCCATGAAGGGAGTCCCGGACTTCCCAGCATTATTTGAAAAACGATCAGAAATTAAATAAAGAAAAAGTTTTTTCAATTGAAAGTGAGGAGCAACATTAAAACTTAAAACGAACAGAATTATTACGTATGTGATGGGGTTCGCCCCCTTGTCAATACCTCACTCTTTACGCTAAGATTTTTTTAGTACTTTCATAAAAGCTATTCATTCTAATTAAACCCTTTGTGATTCAGGGGTCATTCTTAAAGAATTGGAACAAAATTTGAACTTTAACGTAAAGAGCGAGGTACTGACCAGGTTTTTATTGAGGTTTTAATTATTAGTCTACGGTGAGCCAAAATTAAAACCTGCATTAATTCAAAAACGTTCAGCAATTAAATTGTTTTTTTAACTGAGAGTAAGGAGCGAAATTACAACTTAAAACGAACAGAAATTATTTCGTGTATGAAAAAGAATGTCCCCTCCTCAACACCGCGGTCCTTACGCTAAAGTTTTTTTTATTGTTTTAAAAAGTAGAGTTGTAAGAAAGTCAAACGTTAGTGTAAAGAGCGAGGCGTTGAGGAGGAGCCTCTTTCATATACGGAATAATTTCTGTTCGTTTTAAGTTTTAATGTCGCTCCTTGCTTTCAGTTTAAAAAAAAAAAAAATTATTTAATTCATGATAGCAACGACATTAATTTTTTTTATCGCTAGCCTGGTCACAGTCTTACTGGTCAAATTTTTACTTATAAAATAGCTTTTGATTTTGCTGGTTTCTTCTTTTCGCTTGTTGGCTTTTTCGGCGTGTTGAATTGATTAAACAGTGAACTAGGAATATCTAAAACTGAATAAAAGACTTTTTTTTGCTGAAATGAGTTGTCTTTATTGGTTGAAAAGGCTTTAGGTTTCAATTAATTTCTGCAGCTTTTATACTCGCTTTACCAGCCTAGCCAATCCTAGGTTACCTGAGTAGAAATGCGGGTTTAGATAGGGATGACATCAATAGAACGTAACCATTCCGAGGACATCAAATAGAACGTATAAGATACTAGCCGGTACAATTAAAATCTATAGGATACTAGCCATTACAAGACAAAACAATGTCATGAAAATCTGCTTGTGCACATTTTTAAGGCAATCGATTTAAATACAAAAGTAAATACAGCTGAGCTTAGCTAATAATCCATGTCCAGACCTCATTTCCGCTTATGTAAACACGTTTGATAAACGTAAAATTTTTTTTAATGTTCTTGAGAAGTTCTTAATTTAATGTTCTTGAGAAGTTCTTTAAGAAGTTCTTAAAGAATAAACATTAAAAAAGCTCGTACAGAGACTGTATACTCTGGTGCCCCCCGAAAATAAGAACCCCTGCAAAAATTATAGATTAATGGTTTACCCTCCCCCCCCCAATACTTATTTCAACTCCGATTTTTTGTTTAAATTTAATTACTACAACAAGGAATATGCGTCAAGAGCAAAACTCTTCTACAATCTATTCACCTCTTTTCTTTTAAAATTAAAAATACCTAGCTTCTTCCCCAGGAGTGGGTAAAACCCATCCTTTAATTGATGAAATAAAAAAACACGTTTTTTCAACTGAAAGTAAGGAGCAACATCAAAACTTAAAACGAACAGGATTTATTACTTATATGAGGGGGGCTCATTCTTTACACTAAAGTTTTTCTTAGAACATTTAAAAATCCTTATTATTCTAATTAAAAGGCCCGTGTGTTACAAGAGTCGTTCTTAAAGAATTGGGACAAAAAGTCAAACTTTAGGGTAAAGAACGAGGTATTGAGGAGAGGGCAGCCCCCCTCATATAAGTAGTTATTTCTCTGTCCGTTTTAAGTTTTGATGTTGCTCCTTACTTTCAGTTGAAAAAAAATGTTTTTTATTTAATTTCTGACCGTTTTAAAATAATTCCGGGAAATCCGGTTCCTCCTCCATGGAAAATTTCTTCTCCCCCACAGACGATCCCCCCATGGAAAGTGACTCCCACGTAACCCCCCCCCCCCGCCCCCCCAGGAAAGATCCTCTCAGAAAATTCCATTATACCTAAAATTGCCCCCAAAATTTCGTTTGACGGCGCCAGGTGAAAACTTCTTCTTAACGGACTTTCATTTGAAAAGATTGTTTTTAAAATCGTGCCAGAAATCCCCTCCTTTGTGGAAAATATTATCTGCAAATAACCCACCCCCAGTGGAAAGTTACCCCCGAAGTAAATTCCCTCTGGAGAATTTATCACATAAAAAAACTTCCCTATGGCAAATATCAACCGTGAAAAATTCTCCCTCCTATGGAAAGATACACTAGACAAGTCTAACCCGGTAAAAAATTTTCCCCCGGACAATTCCTCTTAACACTTCCACGTGTAAAATTGAGTCGGCAAAGAGAAAGTAATACTAATAAAAAGAAATTCGTATACGAATGGCAAATTCAGGAATTCTTCCCCACTGTAAAATTTCCCCTGGAAAGTTCATCCCCCCAAAAACTTCCCTCACCATGAAAAATTCTCCCCGTAGAAAATCTCCCAAGTAGAAAAGTCCCCCCCCCACACTAAAATGTATGCATACTTCCCAATAACAAATACTATACGTAAACAATGGGAAGATCTATACCGTAAAGATATGTCCCCAGGGACCGTGAGGGGTCATGTTATCTTCAAAGGCATAGTTTATTGGTCCTTTCAGCTATGCTCAGCAAAATGGTTATCTCAAAATTTTGATCGTACGCCTTTGACAAAAAAGGGGGTAGGAGGGTGGCTAGCTGCCCTACAATCTCTTTGGTTACATAAAAAGGGAACTAGAATTTTCCATTTCCGTTCAAATGAGCCCTTTCATGATATCCTATGACTATTGGTTCGATTTTTTTGGGGCGCGTAGCTTTTGATGGGTAAAACTAAACCCAATGAATTTTAGATATCTGGAATCAGCATAACAAGTCAATTCTTTTGATATAAATATATATATATATATATATATATATATATATATATATATATATATATATATATATATATATATATATATATATATATATATATATATATATATATATATATATATATATATATATATATATATATATATATATATATATATATATATATATATATATATGTGTGTCTATATATATATATATATATATATATATATATATATATATATATATGTATATGTCTATATATATATATACTATATATATATATATATATATATATATATATATATATATATATTATATATATATATATATATATATATATATATATATATATATATATATATAATATATATATATATATATATATATATATATATATATATATATATTTATATATTATATATATATATATATATATATATATATCTATATATATATATATATAATATATATATATATATATATATATATATATATATATATATATATATATATATATATATATATATATATATATATATATATATATATATATATATATATATATATATATATAAATATACATATATTCTGTTTTTAATTCTGTTTTTTAAGAGTTTCGGTTACTATTGAGCCGTGTTGCTCCTTACTTAGGGTTCGTTACAACGAACAATATGATTATTTTATTTTATCTCTATTCTCTTAGCTCTATTTTAAAATTTCACTCGCAAGGCTTTGAAGCCTTCTTTTCACACTATACAATAGTTACCCCCACACCCTGGAAAAAAAAAAACTTAGAAACTCGTGCTTTTTAGCCAAAAATACCTATATTCTAATGTCCTTTCTTCAGCTTAAACAGTAGTATATATTTCCTCCCCTAGTTTTGTCAATTTAGCCCCTGTAAGATTCGCTTCCACTTGTTTTTTTACAAGCTATATTATGTAATTTTATGTGTAATTACAAAGTGGATTTTGACCAAAAGCGCACAAAAAGCTCGTACAGAGCCCCCCCCCCCTTGTAAATATCTTTTATGTACTAATATGTATTTTTTGTTTTCTATTTTCTTTTTTAGTTAATTCATGATACTAAAAACCCAGACATATCTAAGAAGAGTCCCTGACAAAAAGTTTGAGTTTTTTCTTTTAGCTCTATTTTAAATTTAACTCCTAAGTCTTTGAAGCTTTCTTTTGACTCTATACAATAATTACCCCTAAACGCTGGATAAAAGGTTAGAATTAGAAATTATGTTTTTGAGGCAACAATAGCTTTATTTTAATGTCTTTTTTTTAGCTGAAATTGTACTTAATCGTCCAAAGTTCCCCACATCCCAAGTTTTCCAGTAATGTGAATCCGTCTCCTACCCACCTAACCTATTCAAAGCCTTTCTCTTTACCCCCTCCAATGAAACTTCAATTTCTTTTAAATCTTTCTTATTACTTCTTGCCACCCTGTTTGGTGATGACCTGGTATTTCTTTGATCCTGGATTTATATCCTCTTAAAAAACATAGGTCAATTCACCTTCAAAGTTTCAAAGCGCCCACTTTTCAAATCCATAATTGGAAACAGTCATTGCGAAATTGCTGCTTTGGTAGGGAAGGATCACAACCAACCTAACCCAACCCCTCAAAAAAGAGAATCTTAATTTTGTTTTACAAAATTTTGCTTCTTCCTTATCAAATTATAAAATCAAATTTGTTTTCTTGTTAAGTGCATGCCGTGTAGCAAGATCTTTCCGCAAACACACATTTAATAACTACGGCAACTGTCCGTTGTCAGTTTCAAGAAGCTAACCAGGGGCTCACCCACCAAACCCATCCTAGACAAGAATGGTGATATAATCCCACGTTATTTTCCTTACCTTGATACACACTACCAGGTCTGATAATTTAGTCTATTGCTTGTTGTAGCACCATAACTGTGTAGCGTATAGCACTTTCCTGAGGGACTATGGAGAGTCCCGCATAGCTATTGGACTGAACTGTTAAACTATTCTGAACAAAATAAACATCTCAAAGTTTTGACCTGACGCCTTTAGGGGTTGGAACTGGGGGAGGGGCTAGCTACTTTTTCTATCTTTTGGTCACTTAAAAAGGGCGCTAGAACTTTTAATTTCAGTTCGAAAGAGCAATTGAACATCTCTCTATAATCTTCTGGTAACCCGCTAACCTGGTAGAACATAAGTACTACCCATGCAAAAAAAGTGATTTCCCTTGTTTTTCAAGGTGGAAGACAGTAATTATCTTCTACTAGGTTTTCTGCCATAATGATTCTCATGGTTCAATTTTTATCTCCATTTGACGACTTTTTTGAGGGGTTTAGGCTTTTTTGCTAAATCACCATAAATTTGTTTCCGCAACAAACTTTTACTTTTAAGACTAACCGAAATAATGGTTACCATTCCTGAATCTTAGTCAGATGGAAATTTTTTCTAATTTAACAGTTTCTGTTCAAAATGTGATTTCAAATTTTGGCTACTGCGGGCTGTGATTCGCTCTTTCCTATGTTGCAGCTACTGCTGCAACCTTGATAAACACTCCCTTACTGTATTTTCTTAGAATTTATTTTACAGTCACTCACATAGATACTTTTACTCATCTCCTAATGTAATGGCAATGAAGATAGTTCTCTGTCTATAAAATATACATTTTGAAACCTTTTCGTCCATTTTTCTTTCACAGGCGGGCGGTGTTTCCTTATAAATAATGTTTTTATGTTGCAGAGGAGTGTATCTCATTCCGGCCAGATGAAGATCTTCCACCTGAGATAAGAAATGCACTGCGAGGAGTTATGTATATTGCTAACCATATGAGAAATGCTGATAAGGATCTCGAGGTAAAAATACTGTTTACGTTTAAAAAAGCCATGGACATAATTAATTTACGATACTCATTGGAGACCATTACAGGTTGCAACATAGTCGATCGAAATTCCCCCTTTGAACTAGATGATAACATTTCTTGCTTAAAGGTACACAAATTGAATTTTAGAGGAGCCCAAGAAACTTATCCTCTTCCTCAAAAGAAAAAAGAAAATGATTTCCCGTATTTTTGAAAGGGAGCTCGTATTTGGGAATATCAAATGGTTCCATAGGCATCATCTTAAGTTTTATAAGGATACGGAGACTTTTTTCTAGATATTGTAGAATTCCACATTGAATAAGAGCAGCATATAGCTAAGGGCATTTTTGGAGATCTCGTTGAATGTTGTGTGCTAAGGTTTACCTAAAAGTTTCTCTAAAGATTATCGTAATTTTGAAGATTGTAAGATAGTATAAAAGATGAAAATACAAATTTCGTTCAGTGAATTTGAAAGTAAAATTATTATTTACATATTTAACAAAATTACAAATTTGCTTTAATTAAGATTGTTCATAGTGACCACGATGAGGACTCATTACAAAATGAAAGTTTCACTTTCTAGCAAATTAAATTCTTACTTCAAGGAGTAAAATGTAGCCTATGCTTTTGGTAAAATTTGGGAAGGTTATTTCTTCCTTGAATGAAAAAAGATTTTAGTTTTCTTTTAAGAAAAATTTAAAACCAAAAACAAAAAGTACGCGTTCACCTCCTAAATAAATAAATAAATAAATAAATACATATATATATATATACATATATATATATATATATATATATATATATATATATATATATATATATATATATATATATATATATATATATATATATATATATATATATATATATATATATATATATATATATATATATATATATATATATATATATATATATATATATATATATATATATATATATATATATATATATATATATATATATATATATATATTATATATATATATATATATATATATATATATATATATATATATATTCGCAACGCAGCCCTCTGTGAAAGACCATGTCAATTCATGTCACCGTGCCTTAGCCCTCCGGCGCCTTCTGACACCACTCATTATTCCTAAGATATTTCAAGACTTTTTTTTAATAAGGATATAACCAGTTCCACTCCTCCCCCTTCTGAACACGGTTACAACGGTTACAACCCCGGTTCAACAAACTCTAGCTTCATCATTGCCCCTACGAGCCCCAACTCCAAATCCGGCTCCGGTTACGTCAGTTCCGGATTCCCCACTTCTAACCCTTATTCCACAATTTTTATTCCGCCAAATCCACTCCAAGCCCTGCCAATTTTAATATTTTGTATGCGGCCTCCTCAGTGGTAATCTATAGCTCGCAAATAGCACCCCCTCTGGGGCACATTAACAGGTTTAAGTGTTTTTCAAACATTTATCTCCGCAAAACTTACTTTTTAAACTAAAAAGGACCATTGTTTTCATTTAAACAGCGGGACTTCGCATGCCATTATTAAAACGTGACAGCCCAAGGCAATTCACACACCATTTAGAATTTAAGACATTTCTTGAACAAATCTTCTCCCTATTTTCTAGTAGTTTTATAAAAAAGAAATAGCAGTTTTGCTCCCAACCTCCAATTCCAAAGTTGTGATCCCTCCAATCCCGCTCCAAACCCCGCCAATTCCAAGATTTTATGTACGGCTTCCTCCATGGAAATCTATGGCTGGTTATCGATAATAGCTAGCACATTATACGTTTTCGATCAGCCTCATTTGTAAATTGGAAGGATAAAACATCTACATCTTATTAAAAAAAAGTGAAGATGAAATATTCTAAGAAAATTTATGCACATGATTAATTTATCGTCACATTCAGTGCTGACAATGAAAAATACTCGAAATAGGATACAAGTGCTTATGACGATCTTTTTCGAATGTATGTGTACGTTGTCATGACATTAAGGAGTTAAATTCTTTTGGAATACTGAAAAAATTCAACATTACTGAAGGTGGATATGCGAGAGTAAAATTTCCAGAGATGATAGTGCTCGAAGAAAATGCTAGTCTAAAACTTTTAGTTGACGACGATGGTCAACTTTTTGCTTTAGTGAGGTTAACACGTTACCCATTGATATATCCTATCGCCATCTTTATGGCATTACCATTTAAGAGAAGGCAAGAAGAATACGCACGTATTCCAGCATTAAAATCATAAGTCATATCTTATTCAGGTACCAAAACTGCGACCTATGTAAAAATAATGTCATAAAAAACAACGAAATCGCAAGTAAAATAAAAAGAGCACAGGCAGACATATCAACAAGGAGATTAAAGATGATTTGAAGAAAAACAAGCCCCATGCTAACGTTACTAGCGTCGTCGTGGAAAAGGTGAAGATGAAGTATTTCAAGAAAGCGTGCACACATAATAAAGTTATTGTATCATTGAATTTTCGCAAATAGAAATATTTGAGCTACGAAACCAGAAATTATGGGAACCTATTGGAAATGTATGCATGCGTTGTCATGACAGCGAGGGGTTAAATTCCTTTTGAGTGCCAAAGAATTTCTACCATCAAAATGGTGGATATACGAGAGTAAAATAAAAACGAGATGATAGTGCTCAAAGAGAATGCAAACCCAAGACCATTAGTTGATGACGAAGGCCAACTTCTTGCTATTACTTGTGGTAACACATTACGTATTGATACATCCTATTGCCATCTTTTTGGCATTACGATTAAAAAGAAGACACGAAAAAGAGAGAGAGGCGCCTACTCTTCTATCAATATCATAAGTCATATCTTATCCAATTGTCAAAACTGCAATCTATGTAAAAATAATGTCATAATAGACATTGAAACCACAAGTAAAATGAAAAGGGCTTTGGCAGATATTATCACCAAGGAATATAAAAATGAATTCATGACAAACAAAGCCCCAGCAAACATTAACACTACCAACATGGGCTTATCAACAGATACAGTCCATGACTCCGATATTATCGACAATAAAATGTATGACAAGGTTGCTAAACGTTGTGTATGCCCCACAAAATAGAAATATATAACATTTCAAGCAAAAATAGGATGAAGCATTTTATGGGTGGATTTAAGGTGTTCATTCTTATGATGAAATTCAACACTCAATATTTCGAGAGAGATGAGTTTCAGAGAGATATTTTGAGAGACATGAGTTGATTTTTGTTCCAAAATATCCCCTCCACAGACAGACACACCTACTCACACATACACACACAGGCAAACACACAATCACACACATATACACACACAAACAAACGCACACACACACACACACACACACACACACACACACACAAAACACACACACATGCACACACACACACACACAAACAAACACACACACATACTTACACACACATACACAAATACAGACACACACACACACACACACACACACACACACACACACACACACACACACACACACACACACACACACACACACACACACACACACAACACACACACACACACACACACACACCACACACACACACACATCACACACATATACACACAAACAAACGCACACACACACACACACACACACACACACACACACACACCACACACACACACACACACACACACACACACACACACACACACACACACACACACACACACACACACACACACACACACACACACACACACACACACACACACACACACACACACACACACACACACACACACACACACACACACACACACACACACACACACACACACACACACACACACACACCACACACACACACACACACACACACACACACAACCACACACACACACACACACACACACACACACACACACACACACACACACACACACACACACACACACACACACACACACACACACACACACCACACACACACACACACACACACACACACACACACACACACACACACACACACACACACACACACACACACACACACACACACACACACACACACACACACACACCACACACACACACACACACACACACACACACACACACACACACACACACACACACACACACACACACACACACACACACACACACACACACACACACACACACACACACACACACACACACACACACACACACACACACACACACACACACACACACACACACACACACACACAACAAACACACACACACACACACACACACACACACACACACACACACACACACATATATATATATATATATATATATATATATATATATATATATATATATATATATATATATATATATATATATATATATATATATATATATATATATATATATATATATATATATATATATATATATATATATATATATATATATATATATATATATATATATATATATATATATATATATATATATATATATATATATATATATATATATATATATATATATATATATATATATATATATATATATATATACAAGCACACACAAACACACAAAACACGCACACACACACACACGTACAATCCTGATCCAGTTGCGTCAGTTCCGGATTCCCCACTTTTATCCCCGGTTCCACAATTTCGATTCTGCCAATTTTACTACAAGCCCCGCAAATTCCATGATTTGTAGTTGACTGCCTCGGTGGTAATCTATGGCTGGGAAATGGCATCTATGGTCTATGACCGGAGCTCGGAGGGGCATAGATGGGGCTCGAGTTGGTCGAACCGGGGTGAAAGCCAGCAAAATTGGAGGCGGAACCTTTGTAACCGGGGTCACAAGTAAAAAGATTGGAATTGATTATCACTTTATTAAAAATATATATTTAAATGTCTTAGGAATGATGAAGCGGTGGCAGAGGGTGCCAAACGACTGTTGCACGGTGGTAAGAATTTACATGGTGTGTCAGAGAGGTTGGGGTTGCGAAAACATGAAGCAATACATTTAGTGCGAGATTTTTAAAAAGAAAACATCTGGAAAATGTCTTAGGAATGACGATGGGGGGTCCCAGAGGGGAGTAATAGCGTCGCACTGTGGTGTGAATCGACAAGGTCTATCCCGCAGGGTCGGGTTGCAAAAACATTAACCAATGGATTTAGGCGTGATTTAAAACAAGAAAATAACTGGAGAGTTTCATAGGAATGATGAGGTGGTGTCTCGGGCCAGTCATAGTGTAGGCATAAATTGGAAATTGTCCGAAAATAATAGCAATAAAAAATAAAAAAAATATCCATTGGTGTATTCAAGCGTTAAAAAAATACTTAAATAAGGATGACTGGTGCTGCAGGGGGGGGGGGGGAGCATCAGAGAGCATCATGCAGCCGATTTTCATAAAACCATTTGAATTTAGGGGAAGAATTATTCAAGAAATGTTGTAAATTCTAAGTCGCAACTATTACCTTGGACTATCACAATTTAAAAATGGAATGCTAGGCCCCGTTGTTCAAATAAAAAACAGTGTCTAATTTCAGATTTATAAGCTTATTTTTGTGGTAAAAAGTATGAAAATATCCCATGGGCGATGATGGATGCCACGTGGATAACAGGGGATAACTGCGTCATGCCGTGGGGGTGTGGGGTGTGTTTCTGGAGGGTAGGCATAATGAAATGGTTGGGTTACTAAAACATGTACCGATGGATTTAGCGTGTGATTTTTAACTACTTTTTCGGTGATTTTATGGTTTTATAGCGTTTTGTTGTCCTTTGTAGGTCTTTTCATGTTTTTTTTTTCGATTTGCTGAGTTTTAAATGCTGTTTCTTTGATTCATGATTTTATAGCGTTTGTATCAATAAATTGTGTATTTACAACGGACTGTGGCTTTATTAGATTCCATATTCTAAAGGGAATCTTCAATATGTAAACATTTACACAATTGTCTTTTAGCTACTCTCACCTTTATTACTAAAAAATGTGCTAGCAGCAAGCTGCAATATTATCTGGTAATACCCTCGAAAAGCATTACTGTTTGAGCAGGTGATAGCAAATTTCTAGTATCGATTTTCCCCCTCTGCTTGTCAAATATCACAGCCGTAAGAAAAACGCAATCGTCCTTCTAGCAAAGCTAAAAAAGGGGGCTCTCCTTGCTGCAAAGGTTATTTCCTCGAATGTTTTAGCTGAACCATAATTTTAGAAATACATTGCTGGTTTATGTGTCTAGGGCACTTTTCCATTGGATGGAAATGGACTTTCGAGTTCTAATGGGGACAAAAAAGATTTGAATATAATGGTCCCTGTGAAAAATGCATTAAAGAAAAATTAAATCAGAAATGAAGGATCAGGGATCAACCACAAGATCTGAAGAAAGAAGTTACGTTAGATTTGTCATCTGTAAACATTCCCCATTATATAAGAATTAAAGGAAGGTGAAAAACGTCGTGGAAAAAAGTCTTGAAGTGTCTTGAAACGTCTTGGGAAAAATCTCTTAATAAAGTTTCTCTGTTTGGTGCTGTCACTACGTAACGCCTACGTGTGTGCCGTGCTCAGTTAAAAGGGGGGTCTCCCACGGGCTCTGAAGAAACAGGTAACTTAGAATGTTTCATCCGTAAACATTCCCTATTACGTAAGAACTAAAGAAGCGTTGAAAAACGTCTTGGAAAAAAGTCTCGATATATCTTATAATATCTTGAAAAATGATGTCTTAGAAAACGTCTTGAAACATCTTGAAGTGTCTTGAAACGTCTTGAAAAGAAATGTCTTAAAGTGTTTCGAAACGTCTTGAAAAAACGTCTTAAAAATGTCTTAATAAAATTCCTCTGCTTGGCACTGTCATTATGTAACGCCCACGTAAGTACCGTGCTTAGTTACAAGTGGGGGTCCCCCTTGGGTTATGAAGAAATAGGTCACGTTAAAACGTTCCATCCGTAAACATTCTCTATTACATAAGAACTAAAAAAAATGTGAAAAACGTCTTGGAAAACATCTTTGAAAAAATATGTAAATAAAATTCCTCTGCTTGGTGCTATCATTACGCAGCACCCATGTGTGTGTCTTGCTCAGTTACAAGCGGGGTTCCTCCACTGGCTCTGAAGAAACATGTCGTAATAAAATGCCCCTGCTTGACTACTGGACTCTAACACGTCCTATTAGGTAACATTTGCATAACTAAACATTCCCTATGACGTAACATTTACATTTCTTAGAAAACATTGCCTAATAAATAACATCCAAAGCAAACATTTGCTATTACGTAAGAACTTAACAAATTTGAAAACGTCTTGGAAAACTTCTTGGAAAAATGTCTTAATAAAATTCCTCTCTTGGTGCTGTCTTTACGTAACTTCCATGTGTGTGCCGTGCTCAGTTAAAAGCGAGGGTCCCCCACGGGCTCTGAAGAACCATGTCTTAATGAAATTCCCTTGCTTGACTTTTGGAATCTAACATGTCCTATTAGGTAACATTTGCGTAACTAAACATTCCCTATGACGTAACATTTACATGTCTTAGAAAAAAATTCCCTATTAAATAAAATCCAAAGTAAACATTCCATTCTCACCTCCAATTACGTAGCAACCAGATATAAACATTCTCTATCATGTAACATACACCTGCGTCGCTTGGTTTCCATATAGCGTAACTAACCCCTGCTCTCGTGACCGGTTGTATTGCGGGTCCATTTAAAAAAAAGGTCTGTTCCAGGAATCCGGGGGTGTGTCTTCCAAAGCGTCGTCAGAATCCAGGGCGTCGTAGGAATCTTTCCTATGGGCGTCGTGGATCCTTAAATGGGGATACTACTGAAGTCATGTAACACCAGCGTGGTCTTCGGCCATAATAATTTTCTTGATGAGTTTCATCTGTTGGATGCGATCACACTGAACACGAATATTGGTATAGACATGATAATATTGAAAAATTCTTCCACTGAAACGCAAAGCATTAAAACCGATCCGACGCAGGTCGTGTATTACAGCTTGCAAAGAACGGCTTTTGGCATGTTCAGGTCGAAAAGCGATAAGATATCTCGCTAATTCATGCTGTGTTCGATGTGGACAACTTGCACAAGGGGTTTTAAGTGGTGTATTTAATTCCATCTTGATGTTCAAGCTGGATAAGACAATGGGTAGTTAAAGGGTTCCACACGATGTTTAGTATTTTTGAATTGACAAGATTTTTGCCACGTTGTTTTAAAACTATTTCATTTGACGGAAAACTGTGGTCAGCACTAAGAGTAAGCACAGCGCATACTTTATTGCATGCAGGAGGGTTGAACCATCTAAAATTGATAATATCTGGTACTGTAAAAATGAGCTGCACTTTTTAGAGGCTGTAGTCCCCAGTGAAGCAGCAAGTTGTTTTACATCATCTCCCGCTAGTTGCATTTTCTCGTTACCATTGGCATAGTTGTTTGTGTCTCGCAATATTTCTTCCAACAGATTCATTAGATTCCAAGAGATCCAATAATTTTAAGGATGCTCTAGGTGCTCTTCAATAGCTTTGTTAGGGTCTAAAAAGTACATTTGGCCATATTTAGGTCGTTTAAAATCATCTTCTGTGGTTTTTGATGAATGTGTTGCTAAATTGACTTTATGATAAATTTGTCCAGCTACTTTGAAACTAAAAACGTTATGACTATTGATGATTCGATCACCGCTTACGTTGAGCGATGCTAGAGCGGAACATGACTTCAAATTTGTGTTTTTTGTTACCTCTCTTTAGAGAGGTAAGGATGTCCTAAAAAAAAAGCAAACCAATTCTTTTGGAGATTGTGGTGGTGACAATGAAATTTGACCTTGCAAGCAGCAATCTCCATGAGTTTTACCTTTGTTTGCTACTCTTTCCTCGGAAAAATCTAGGGCTCCACAGTGAATACAAGCAGTATTGAAGGGTCCCCATAGCTTATACGTAACACTTGCGTAGCTTATGGCATCTTTGTAGGTTTGTACTGGGTTTTGTGTGTACACCTTGTTGGCGTCGAAGATTGTGACGATGCTGTTCATCTAACCTAATGTTTGTTTCTTCTTCACGCACTCTTTTTTTTACACCGAGCCCCCTTGCCTGTTTAATGACGCAAACACCCCTCCTTCATAATAGTAGATGCAAAACTGTGTATCATTGAATATAATCTTATGAGGAATCGAGTGAATCAACTTGGTTAAATGAATTAAAATAAATGTCTATGTTAGCCATTTATGTTGTATAGACTTGTATGGACGGTTTATCTTGACTTTTAAGTAACGAATGCGCCGTTGCGCGGCATTGCTACCTCTGAAACCGGGAAGCTCAACATAAAAGTTTTTTGATATTTTAAATCTATTGGCTATATCAGAATTTTCAAATTATAGCAATGTCGTCTTCTTTAGGACAAAATCATAGTTTGGTGCCACAAAACGGCAGAAAATACCACTTTCTTGTTGTTCAATCCTTTTGGCTACCCAATAAAAGAACTAAAATGCTGATTTTTTTTCGAATGAGCCTTATTCCGATGTTTCAGGATCATTGGTTTGATGTGAACACCCCTGGAAAAACATTAATGATAATAAAAATAATAATAAAACCCCACATCCGTCATCTTTCTTCTGTGAAAAGATACTTGCTTCAGACTAGCTAACATCTAGATGTTAGCTAGATGTTAGCTTCAAACCTGTACGGCGGGGTTACCTTATATACTGAATTGACTGGTGTGATTTTCATGGAGATAGTAGAAATAGTAGATTGAAATGTTCTGAGGGAAGATGAGGCCTCCTCTCAAAGCGGAAAATGTTTAAAAAATTTAAAACCTCGACTTTGTAATGGTTATAAAAATTTTGTCCGTAGTTTGATCCAAACCCCTTCGCTGTCCAAATGATGGATACCTACAGTCAATTGGGCTCCTGTTATCCATTGTTAAATTGAAGGTGGAACCACTTCCTGAAATAAATTTTTTTTCCAGAAAAATACTCTTTAATGGCTGTAAAAAGACCGTTCCCATAGTTTGACCCCACTTCCCCCAAAACCTCATTTGGATGGCCATTATCAAACAGATTAGTTTCTACCCTCCACCCCCTCCTTCCCTGCGATAATTTGAAATTGTTTCTTTTTTAGGTCGTTGAAGACTGGAAATATGTAGCCACAGTGCTGGATCGATTTTTCCTTTGGGTGTTTACAATAGCCTGCTTTGTGGGAACGATCGTAATTGTACTGCTTGCCCCGTCTCTACATGACACAACTCAGCCAATAGATCAAAAATTATCTACAATCCAATTTGGGGTATTCAAGCCACCACAGTACAACGCTCGTCGACAGTTTTCGCTTCTATCAGATTAAATTTAGTGATAGAATTAGTAACTCTACCCTTCTGACTGGAAAATGAAGCTTTCGACTATAATACTAGAAATATTTTAAAACTAGATTATTGTACTAATACACATGAATTTGTTTTTGAAAGTTTTCATTATGGTAATTGACTTAGGTTTTAAAGCGATCTGAGTGATTTTAAAAAGGATTTCCAAGAAAATTCCTCTAAACTTATTAAAAAAAGAGATTAAGTTCTGAAGATATCTGAAAGGGAAACCAGTTCTATTAAAAATGACATATATTCGCTTTCAAGAAATACTAACGAATAGGTGTGTTGTTGAGTGCTACAAAATCTATGATTTCCCCTCCTTGTTATTTATTTTAGCTTATAAGAAAACTCTCCGTGGTGGAGATGATTCTGCTCTCGACTTGTCAGGAAAAATAAAGTCATTAAATTAGACTTTTATTCGGCTCTTTGCGTTCGAAATGACAGTTTAGCAGCCATTCTTAATTTTTCGTTTAAACTTGCTGCCGATCAAGATAGGGCAATTTATATAACATAAATCTTAATTCTATAGAAATAAATAAGAAGTAAATAAAATAAATTTAAAACGGTAGATTGTAGACAATTAGACTGGTAAAAAGATTAAAAAACAGAAGAAACGAAATAGAAGCTGTATCACGAATGCGCTGGCCACAGTAAGCAGTACATTTTATCCAGAAAATGAAATTTTGCAAGGATTTGTTCTATTTTTATCTAACCCATCAAGAGGGGTTAGATAAAATCTATTTAATTTGATAATTAAAAGATATCATCTATTTAATTTGGTTCTATCAGTTAAAAACTATAATAAATTAAAGATTCAGGTTAAAGTGTAGAATAATTATGTTTAAGAGGTAATTACTTGGCAAAAAAAAAAAAAAAAAAAAAAAAAAAAAAAAAAAAAAAAAAAAAACTGTCGTCCCAATCCAGCAATTGAGACAAATGTGCACTTGAACGAGGCTTTTACCTTACCCATCTATCCAACTACCTAGGACCAAACAGTATACCCGAACCGTCAACCAAATAGAAATGTCCAAATCCATGCAAAGTCGTCATCAATAAATGTAAGTCGTTGTAAATTTACCAGCAAAAGCACCTTAAATCTAGCAAAATATTTCCAAGTATAACCTTCCATTTAGGGCTCATCAGAAGAAATACCACCTGCCTTAACGGGTTTTCGAGGCTTTACATTCTTTACCCGGCACGGTGGAGCCTCTACCATAAGATCTATATGGTAACCCTATGTCAGGTAAAACTTGTGAAATACATGCATACTAGTCAAGCTGTTAAAAATTACATACAAAAAAGTGTTTCAATGTTTCCATAATAAAATCCCAGGGTCACTGAAAGAGACCATTCTGGAACAAATGAAGACATGTCCAGATGTATCTTTTATTGGTATCTGGAACCAATTAACAATTTAAAGATCCTCAAGCTTGTTTGAAAACCCCTACAAACTCAAACATCCAAAAAAGAAAAGCGCAAGAGAAATTATAATAAAATATCATTCAGTATTTCTTTATTATTTTTTGTATATTTACTTAAGAGTTCATGATACATGAAACTAAATTTTTTGAATTGCCAACTAATTTTTTTGGCAGAAAAACCTCTTACGATCAGTTTTTCGCTCAGCTTTTTACATCTATTTTTAAATCTGTGTAATTACTGCATATTTTTGCATACCTAAATAATTGGGAATAATAAGCCGAATAAGTAATATTTGAATGTATATTACTTTCAAGAAATGGAAAATTAATTACTTCAAAATTAAAATCATCCGTTTTATTATATAATTTAAAAACTAATTTATTATTATTTGAAATATTAATATTTAAATCTAAGAAATGGTCGGAGTGTCCCATCCCATAGCTAGGCTCAAGAATTAACTCTTGTGGATAAATATTTTTTGAAATCTCAATAAACTCTGCACAATTATTACTAAGAGGTCGTCCAGATATCTTTTATTATTTGAAAGGTTATATTTTACATTGCTTGGGCTATTTTTATTTATCATATATTCATATTCTAATTGACTTAAAAACAGGTCTGCTATGAATGGACTCGCATTCCCACCCATAGGAATACCTACACATTGTTTATATAAATTCCCATTGAATCTTATAAATGTATTAAATAGAACAAATTCCAATAAATCGCATACCATATCCAAGCTATAACATCTTGAATTAATAGTACAATTCGTCCATCGGGCTTTTTTATTTCCCGACAATATGCACCGTTTATTAATACGTGTATCTTAAATGATGTAATAGATGATTTATCGCTAAATAGTAGTAAAGAGTAAGCTTTCACATCTTTATTTTTCCATCAAAGTCATTATGTTTTACTCAACTATGACCTATGACAGGATACTATCATAGGTTCAGCGTTAGCTTAGCTTTCATAAAGAGCAATGTGTCAGACGCGAATTTTCTGTATATTCCCAGCTTCACCGCACAAAACGGCCAGTTAGAAAAGCTTGTAAAGGGGATTCTTGATGGAAAATTCTAAGCTCTAGCGCTTTGTCCACCCGCCATGAAGGTGATTGCCAATACCATTCGTGGGCCTACTCAGTAAAAGATTAGTGATTTTTAATTTTTTTTTTTTCTCGTGTTTGCCTTTAAGATACCCTTTAAAAAGTTTGGGCCTAGCTCATTTCTAAGGATTCCCGTTATGGCCAGTCAGAGTCCTGCAGATGGTTAAAGATAGCAAAGGCCTAGAACACTTCATTGTTTTCTGCTACGGATATCACAAGAAAATAAGAGTCACTGAAAAAAGTTTGGTATCGTATGAAGTTAATATAAAGGAAGCGTCGCAAAAAACGGGAAAAGGAGTAAATTTTGCGTTTGAAGAAGCTAAAAACTCTCCCGAAATCTACAAAGGAAGCAAAACACACGCTCTACTGAAGATCAGCGAGCTCGTCATCTCAGCTGTTGGAGAGAATTCTTGCTAGTGAAGATGAGATTGCAAGAACGCAAAAATCCATGATGGAAAAAAATAATGAGAAAGTTTTAGAAAAGTGTGGGGGTATACAACAGAAAAAAGTGGAGATTCCTTGCAACAATCGTGCGAGACGATAATTAATGAAATCTATGCCTCAGTGTCCTTTGAGTTTACACCAAAGTTTCGAAGCTTATTACAGTCTTACAAAAGTTTGAAAGCAGAAATTCAAGGGTTGGAAAATCGTTGATACAGATAGAAAGTAGAATTGACGATTTTGAACAAGAAAAGCTCCTAGATGGCCTAGTTTTCAACGGTGAAACGGTGATTTGAAAGTAACAACATCAAATATTATAACGGACAAAATGGGAGTCACCGGTTTTTCAAAAAAATGACATTCAGAGTATTTACCGTTACCGTTTAAATAATTCCACTGCACAAGGCCAAAGAGATGTTGCACCGGTGTTTGTGAAATTGAGAAAGAGTGAATTGGCAAGGAAAGTTTTCAAGACCAAAACTAAACTTGGTAAGTCGGGCATTTTGGTGTCAGAGGCCCCGACGAAACGCCGTCGTGATATTCTGAAATCGGCAAGAGATAGATTTGGAGTGCAAAATGTCTGGTCTGATCGTGGGCTACCTCTCGCAAAACTCCGAACAGACACATTGCTCGCAAGACTCGGTCACTGGCGGATTGCTTTTAGTTGGCTGTGTTTATTTTGTTGTTTTGGTTTATTGTCTATCAATGTTTTTTTCTGTTTTCATTCATTATTCTTATAATTATTTATCTGTTCTTAGAGCTCAACTGCACTTTTTTTTTTCTCGCAATGAGAGCTATGAAAGTGCTTCCTAGATATAAATATGTGTGATGTACCAATCGGTAACACATCGAGGTTGAGCCGGTTGGAAAGTTGCCCGTTTGATATTGATAGTTATCTATTTTCGGATTTGGCGAATGGAGAGAGTCTACCGTGAGTTATATTTTAGTAAATATTGTGATTCTTCGTATCTTGGAATTATGCAAAATGCTCGTTTCAATGTGTGTTCCTGGAACTGCCACCTTACCTCTTCGTATGATGAGATATTAGAGTTTATTTCGAAATGTCGGAATCTCCATGTTATGGCCCTTTGTGAAAATTTTTTGAGCCAGGATAGTCCTCTCACGTCTTTTAGTTTTCCGCGACAGACTGGGTTTGATAGTAAGTGATTCACTTAAACGGAAGCCAAGGGAGGATTTTGATGTCTGGAGAGAAGGTAAGATAGAAACATTTTCTATTAAAATTGAGATTGGTATGAGGCTTGGCACGAGGACAATTATCCTATCAGTAGTTTATAGCCCTCCAAGTGCGTCGTATGAGGATTTCACAGAAGGTTTCCAAAGTCTTCTAATGATGGTTTAGAGGTCACAGTAAGAGTTTTTATGCAAGACTGATTTTAATTTTGATCTTTTATCTACAGGTTGTTTTATCTTAGATTTGTTAAATTGTATGGTTTCTAATGATCTTTTTCCCACAGCAAACAATACCTACTAGGATCACGGATCACTCTGCTACCCGTATTGACAGTGTGTTTGTCTCTTCCAAGTATATCCGAAATGTGTTTTCTAATATTGTAGTGAATTTGGCGTCTGCTCACTTCCCAGTAGCATTTAGTCTAGATTTACAAGTGTCAGGCAAAAAAAGAAAAATAAAATTGTTCGAGATATTAAGTCTGAAAACATTCGGATGTTTAAAGAAGTAATAAGTGTAACATCTTTTGCATCTGTCTTGAACCAGGAAGACCCATGTGAAGCTTTTGCGCAATTTAGTAGCATCATATTCACTGCATATGATAAAACTTGTCCGCTGAAGACACTCAGACAGAGACCAAATATGCGGAGAAAAGCATGGGCTGATGAACAGCTAGTGAACTTATTTGAACAGTTGGACAGTGCGTTTCAAGATTATCTGAAATCTTCAAAGGAGGAAGATAATGCTCATTTTAAACAGATTCGGAATATGGTGAACTCACTGAAAAGGAAAAAAAGAAACAGTATTACTCGGCACTTTTTGAGGAAAATAAAGTAGATCCAAAAAGAACTTGGAAAGTTATCAATGAACCGGTTAGCGGGCCTCGGAGAACTCAAGACCCTCGAATTGAAATCAAAGGAATGGTTGTAGAGGATAGACAAGAGTTGTGTGCTAAGTTTGGTGATTATTTTACGGGACGAAGATACAAGCGGAAACTTGAAATACCCAAGCTCTTGTGAACGGCAACTCGTTTGCTGGTGAGCGGGGCGTGGGAATGGAAATAAAATTTCGTCACTTTGATTCAGCTGAATTAACAAAGATCATCAGCTCAACTGGATCCAGCAGTGCTGGGTTGGATTGTGTTAACCTGAAGACTATTCGATCAATTCTGGTGTACATTCTTCCGGTGCTAGTGCACCTAATAAATTTATCAATGGAGAAAGGGTTTTTTCCTAAATCATAGGCAGCGTGCTAGCGCTGCCTAAGTAAAGAACGATGTGGCCACAATGTGTTTTTTTCTTTCTTCGACAGGGACTTAGTATCGAAGGAGTTGTCGTAAAAACTTCGAAAAGGGCTCATTCGATTAGAAATTATATATAATAGTCAAATATATAGAAATTATAATAGTCAAAAGTGATTGGAGGGCAACTAGCCCCCCCCACGCCCATTATTCCCCCAAACACATCCAATCAAAATTTTGAGATAACCATTTTGTTCAGCGTAGTTGATTTCCAGATAGAAAATATCTTTTTGAGGGGGACACTCCCCCAAAAACCTCGGGGCAAGGGTGTTAAGTTATGCCCTGAGGGCATATAAGAACAATGTTGGCAGAATGTACCATATATTATTTTTTTACTTTAGAGCAGGGCACTTCATATGGAAGGGGTCGTCGTAGAGACTTCAAAAGGG
Source organism: Artemia sinica (assembly GCA_027921565.1). Lineage (NCBI taxonomy): Eukaryota > Metazoa > Arthropoda > Branchiopoda > Anostraca > Artemiidae > Artemia > Artemia sinica. Next base: position 32,622,784 of record CM051264.1, read on the forward strand.
GCTCATTCGATTGGAAATTGAGAGTTCTAGGGCCCTTTTTAATAGTCGTAAATGATTGGAGGGCAACTAGCCCCCCCCCCCCCTATGCCCATCATTCTCCAAACATATTCAATCAAAATTTCGAGATAGCCATTTTGTTCAGCGTAGTTGATTTCCAGATAGAAAATGTTTTTTTTTTTAGGAGGACACTCCCCCACAACCCTCAGGGCAAGGGTTTTAAGTTATTCCCTGGGGGCATATAAGGTTTTTATAGAAGGTGTTGTCGTAGAAACTTCAAAACAGGCTCATTCGATTGGAAATTCGAAGGGCTAGTACCCTTTTTATAGTCGAAATTGATTAGAGGGCAACTAGCCTCCCCACGCCCATCATTCCCCCAAACCCATCCAATCAAAATTTTGAGATAGCCATTTTGTTCAGCGTACTTGATTTCCAGATAGAAAATATGTTTTTGAGAAGGTCACTCCCCCACAACCCTCAGGGCAAGGGTTTTAAGTTATGCCCTGGGGGCATATAAAGTTTTTGTATAAGGCGCTGTCGTAAGAGACTTCAAAAGGCTTCTTCGATTCGAAATTCAAAGGGCTAGTGCCATTTTTGATAGTCGAAAGTGATTGGAGAGCAACTAGCGCCCCCCCCCCCCTCCACGCCCATCATTTCCCCAAACACATCCAATCAAAATTTTGAGATGGCCATTTTGTTCAGCGTAGTGGATTTCCAGGTAGAAAATATGTTTTTGAGGAGGACACTCCCCCAAAACCCTCGGGGCAAGGGTTTTAAGTTATGCCCTGTGGGCACATAAGAACGATGTCTGCAAAATGTACTATTTATTAGTTTTTTTTTTCCTTTAGAGCTGGGCACTTCATATGGAAGTGGTCGTCGTAGAAACTTCAAAAGGGGCTCATTCGATTAGAAATTGAGAGTTCTAGTGCCCTTTTCAATAGTCGAAAGTGGTTGGAGGACAACTAGCCCCCTCCCACGCCCATCATTCCCAAGAACAAATCTAATCAAAATTTTGAGATAGCCATTTTGTTCAGCGTAGTTGATTTCCAGATATAAAATAGGTTTTTGAGGAGGATACTCCTCCACAACCCTCAGGGCAAGGGTTTTAAGTTATGCCCGGGGCATATTAGGTTTTTATAGAAGGTGTTGTCGTAGAAACTTCAAAATAGGCTCATTAGATTAGAAATTCGAATGGCTAGTACCTTTTTTAATAGTCGAAAGTGATTGGGGGCAACAAGCCCCACCCCCCCCCCCCCCTCCCACGCCCATCATTCCCCCAAACACATCCAATCAAAATTTTGAGATAACCATTTTGTTCAGCGTAGTTGATTTCCAGATAGAAAATATGTTTTTGAGGAGGAAACTCCCCCACAACCCTCAGGGCAAGGGTTTTAAGTTATGCCCTTTGGTTATACAAGTTTTTACAGAAGGTGTTGTCATAGAAACTTCAAAAAAGGCTCATTCGATTTAATATTCAAAGGGCTAGTGCCCTTTTTAATAGTCAAAATTGATTGGAGGGCAACTAGCCACCCCCCCCACGCCCATTATTTCCCAAACACACATCACTCAAAATTTTGAGACAGCCATTTTGTTCAGCCTAGTTGATTACCAGATAGAAAATATGTTTTTGAGGAGGACGCTCCCCCACAGCCCTCAGGGTAAGGGTTTTAAGTTATGCCCTGGGGTCATATATGGTTTTTAAAGAAGGCGTTGTCGTAGAAACTTCAAAAAAAGCTCATTCAATTGGAAACTAAAAGAACTAGTGACAACCCCCCCCCCAGCCCTCAGGGAGAGGGTTGTAAGCTATCCTTTGGGGGCATGTAAGATTTGTATTGAAAGCGTTGTTGTAGAAACTTCAAAAGGGCTCATTTGATTGGAAATTGAAAGGGCTAGTGCCTTTTTTAATAGTTGAAAGTGATTGGAGAAAGACTAAAGCCCCTCTCATGCCTTCCATTTTCCCAGACACATCCAATCAAAATTTTGAGACAGCCATTTCTTTTAATAGATCTGCATTGTCAGTTTACTATACATAAACTGATATTTAGTAATCAAAATGTTAATATGGTTTGATTTATTAAAGTTATAAAAGTAAAAGCATTTATATTTTTTTTCAGTAAATTGCAAATTATGTTCTGGCCTTGGGAAGGTATTGGGGTTTTGAGCCCAACTTATGTTAATTTCTTCTCGTTTTGAGTTTGATTCGGTTATTTATTGTAATTTCTGTTCGTTTTGGGTTTCATTTAATTATCGATGCTGATTTGTGGTAATTTCATGCTTGGTAGATTATTTGATTTTATTTTTGCTCATTTTTTGTTTAATGGAGTTCTTTACTTTTCTTTGAAAAACTTATTTTGTGGAAAAATGTTTTTTTTTTAATTAATTATTGAAAAAAGCAAATATTCATCCTCTCTACAAAGGGGGCACCCAAATGGATATATCGAATTGGAGGTTTATTTATATTTTGCCAGTGTTTTCGAAATTTTCGGAAAAAGTTATCAATGGAAGACTTTATGATCACCTCACGAGCCTGCATGCATTGTATGATAGTTAGTTCGGATTCCGAAAGGGCCATTTGACTTCGCATGCTGTACAGCATCTCTTAGAAAATATTAATTTAGCTTTAGAAAAGGGTGAGTATTGTATTAGTGTTTTTATAGAATTTAAAAATGCGTTTGACACCTTTGGTTTAAGTATTTTTTTGGATAGATTAAGAGATTTGGATGTAAAAGGGAGATGTTTGGATTGGTTTAGTTCATATTTAAATGGTAGGTCGGTGAGGGTAAATCTAGGTCAGAAAATTTTCTAGGGTTTTTTCCTGTTTCATGTGGAGTTCCTCAGGGTTCGGTTTTAGGACCCCTGTTGTATTGAGTGTATGTCGATAGCATGCGGTTCTACATTCCTGGTGCGTCTATGACATCTTTCGCCGACGATACAGCACATGTCGTGGCAGCGAAGACTTTTGAAGAATTGGTCCAGAAAGCAAACAGAGTTCTGCAAGGGTTGAGTGTGTCTGCAGGCACTAGCTTACTTAGCATTAACGCGGCAAAGATATATTATATTCTGTTTAAGTGGACTGGTGCATCTCCAAATCTTCCCAGTGAAATAGGAATAAATGGTTCTATATTCAAGCAGGTTGAGGAAGTTACCTAGGATTTATTTTTATCAGAACCTCAGCTGGAGAATACACGCTGATGTGGTTCGCGTGGCCTTAGGATTTTAAAACGTTTTCAACATTTTTTTCCTTCTCATATTTTAGTTCTTTTATATTACTCTTTGATTGCGCCGTATATAAATTATGGATGTATGATTGGGGCTAGTAATTTTACGTGCAATTTTAAACGAGTACAGATTCAGCAAAATAAAGCAGTGAGGTTAATTGGCAAGTATGATACAGGAGTTTTAAGTACAGAGTCAATTTTTAGCAAACTTAGGATTTTGAATGATGCTCAGATTATTGATTTTCAAATTGTTATTTTCGTGTTTCAGAGTTTGAATGGTTTTGCGCCTGATGTTTTCAATAATTTTTTTTTTGTTTTAATCCATTTTATCACGGATATGCTACGAGAAATGTTGAAGACCTGGTAAGTGAGCCAAGAAGTACGGTTCTTTCTAGCCAGGGGGCAAAGCACATGGGTCCGGTGGTCTTGAATACCTTTCCAGACTTAATTCGGGAAGCAGAAAGTGTGCCGCAATTTAAAAACCGGTTAAAGAAGCATCTCCTTGCGGTCAGCTGGTGAGTGTGGGACTGGATTACGAGAGAGGACAGCTTAAGTATTTTTTTCTGTTAATATTTTTTGTTTAATTTATTGTTTTGTAATTATTATTAACATCCCTATTTCTTGTTCTTTATTTGTGTTTATTTCAGTGATAATTTGGTTAGTTGTATAATTTAGTAATTGTATACTGGTTACGTTTTTCAAGCATATTTGTGCTTTGTTTGTAACCAGTCGTCATGCCGGCATGAATTATATTTAATAAAGATGGTGAATCCTTTTTTTGCATAAGGGAACAGTCAAAACTCCTTTTCAAAGGCCTGTGTCCACCTTTGTACTCCGCCTCAGCCCAACTGATATTTATATTTTGACTTAATGTTGGACGCAGTTGTTGACATGCAACACTCAAGGTGAAAATGATACTTTATTAAGGCGCGATGTTGGAAATTAAAAAAAAACTCCAGAATTATAAATCAACGTTCCTACCTTGTATCTACCGCTTTTTTTTTATGTAATAAGCCTTAAATTAGTTTTCACCTTTAAGCCAACTTCCAGATGTGGATGTTTGAAATGTGAAAAATTGAAATTTAGGCCAAAGCGCTTTTCCCAAATTATGGGGGATTTTCCCTTCCACTCCCATCTCTGTGTTGGTATAGATATGAAAATAATGATAATTTTATACTCCAAATCAGCCCTTAACAATTTGGAGTGGTAAACTCTAAGTGACAATATATAAATGTTAGTCTAACTTTATACCTTCGACTGAAGGGTTATATGGTAACTTGAATTCCTTTTCAGAATAATATGAAGAACCGGGATACCTTCTAAGGGAAGGAGTGAAAATTAAGAACCCTTCCCGGTTCTCAATTTACCCAGTTTATAGGGGCTCTGCCAACAGATCTTGAGTTTTCAGGATGTATATCCCTCTTAGACCCCGGCACCGCGCCGGTGGATCGACCGAACAACACCGCCGAGAAGAGGCCCGGTCGAACGCCGCCGAAGTGTCGCAACGCCGCCGGCGCGCCGCAGGTGCACCGCTGCCGGCAAAGGTGGCGGCGTTTTGGTCGACAATAAATTAATTTTGTGGCAATTCTTTATTGCGTCAACCGCAAAGTCGGAGCTTTTCCTTTTCGTGTGGTTTAGTATTTCGATTTTCCTGATTAGAAATCAAGCAGGGCTTGCACTATCCCCGAATTTTCGAGTATTTCCCCGAAAATCAATGCGTCACCCCGAAAAAAAAACTTGGTTCACCGAATCCCCGAAAATCACGCAATCACGGTGCCACCCCTAGCGATTTTTCACCAGTGACTTTCCCTGCCAAATATTACTTTGCATACCATAATTCTTCACTAGTCTCTGGTTCGTTAATTTTCGTCTCGTGTTACTTTGCATAAGAACCAGCCAGATACAATATGTAGTTGCATTGCAAATATTGCAATATACACAGTTCTTCATATGTTGACAAAAAAAGTATCGTCTTTATGAAATGAGTTTAAATCATTTCGAATCCAGTTTCCCACTTGCAATTCCATACATCATTCGTAGTCAAGAATTTTATTTTCAATTTCAATAGAATTATAAAACGCAACATTCACTACAGTATGATTTTGAAATTGATAGCAGAAAGATCGTTTCTACAGCTGAATTGTAAGTTTGTAGAATTTTTTTTTTCCTTTGCTGTTTTTAGATAAGATTTTCTTAATGTTTAATACTCAATTGATGAACGCCTGATAGATTAAAGAAAACACAATCTTCTGTCTGAGAAATATTTTACCCCCCCCCCCCCCCCCCCCAAAAAAAAAAAACACCTTCTATTGAGACAAAATTTAGCTATAGACTAAGCTATGTACAGGGTTGGGGAATTAAAGATTGAAACGAAAGTTACCCAAAAATATGATTCATAAGAAAATTATGAATTATTGCCTATAGGGGGGATAGGGGGCTATAATTTTTAAATGATAATACCTCATTTTTTATATTGAAAGTGGGGATGCCAAAAATAAATTTATTTTTTTCATTAAGGCGGAGATGGAAGAAAATACTATCAAATTCCCTGGGAAACCATTGAAATATTTTGATAGACCCAGGGCCCCCCATTGGGACTTGTTCATTGTCTTGGGTATTTTGCGATTTCTCATAGGCTACTGGCCTAATTTGGCTTTTGTGTGTGCTCCCTTTGAATTAATTAGATTCTTTGGATCTTATTGAATGCCATGGCGAATCTATGACTGAGTTTTCCACTAGTTTGAGGTATATCTGAATAATTTCGCCTTTTTTGTTGTTGTCTTTGTACCCCTTTACTCATACCCTCAATTTTTTTTCAAGGAACACTAAGCTGTTTAACATTATTTCGAGTGTTTGTTTGAACCACACAGTGACCTAGTTAATTATTTAATAAATTATTTTTTTTAATGTAAAGCTGAGACGGTATCCTAGCAAGGTGGTATCCAGAGGGGGGGGGGGGGGGGGTAGGGAGGTATTACATTTAAATGATAATATCTCGAATTTTTTTTAATGAAAGCAGAGATGCAAAAAAGTTATTTTTTTTTAATTTAAAGCAGAGACGGCATCCTATCAAGGTGGTATACAGAGGGGGGGGGGTTGGGAGCTATCATATTTAAATGATAATACCTTAATTTTTTTTTGAAAGCAGGGATGCCAATAAATTAATTATTATTTTTTTTTTATTTAAAGCAGAGACGGTATCCAATCAAGATGATGGTATCCAGAGGGGGGGGGCATTGGGAGTTATTATATTTAAGTGATAGTACCTTGATTTGTTTTATTGAAAGCAGGAATGCCAAAAAGCTATTTTTTTTATTTAAAGTAGAGACAGTATCCTATCAAGACGGTATCCAGAGGTGGGGGCATAGGGAGTTATTGTATTTAAGTGATAGTACTTTGATTTTCTTTTTTATTTAAAGCAGGGATGCCAAAAAGTTATTTTTTTTTAATTTAAAGCAGAGACGGTATCCTATCAAGGTGGTTTCCAGAGAGAGGGGGGGGTTAGGGAATTATTATATTCAAATAATAATATCTTGAATTTTTCTTATTGAAAGTAGCCTCAGTCCTCACAAAGTGGATAAGTTGATTTTTATTCATGACAATTATAGCCGCATCCCGCAGTTAGAATAGACTTCCAAGTTTGATTGAAGGAATTTTTTCGACCAGTTGACGCCTAGATTTTTGTCCCTCCACACTATTTTGAAATATACCTTTTTTTTTACACATACTAATATTTGGACTTTCATTAGTATACCAGCTTACCCGTCACGCGTTGCCACGATCTTAAAAGAAAGGAAATTCAATGAGAATACCCCTAAGGAAAATTTCTAAACGTTCACTGTCTTAGTTAAAAGTTTTTAACGTCATAATGTTTTCATTTTAGTTTAATTATAATTGAGAAACATGTTCGAATCAAGCAAGATTACGTTGAATTGCTATGCATGCTCTCCGAAAAGCTGTTCAATTTTCTGGTATCTTCCATTATATAAATTCATTTGAGTTTGACCAAGCTAATTGATTGAGACTGGCACATTGATTGGAAATTAACTTCCAGTTTCCTTCCAGTACTGAGGTGGGTCATCCACATTTCGTCAATGGGAACTGATGCTTGATTATTTTTTAAGGTGAAATTTTAAGTTATCCTATTCAAAATGATTATAAATGATTGTGGAAAAAATTGGTAGGACAGGTTGATGTGTTTTTGTGTTTTACGTGTATTTCTGCTTGCAATTGTATGTTCTTTTGTGTATTGTAAATATTTTTTTATGTTTTATGTATGGTATATTTCGACAGTTGGATAATGTTTTGAAATATGAATCAACACATGTAAATTAAAGAAGGAAGAAGCCAAGCAAAAATACTCCGTACAATATATTTGTCCACCCCTATGATAATTTAAAAATTAACAAGATTTTCGTGAGTTATACTTGATGTATTTTTTTTTTATTGTTATTAAAACCCGTTTTTAATACAAGGAAGACTTTTTAGGAATCTAAAAGAGCAAAAAAAGCGATCAATATCAAAGTCGCCCATTTCAACTGTTTTAAAGGTGACAAAGCAGATATTGGCAAAGGGCATTATGAAAAATTAAGCTTCTAAGTTCAAACTTATATTCAAAGTTTTTACCCAGATAACTGACGAATTTTGTGATACGGTATTTGAAAGTTTTGTGTGCAGTAAGCCCAATGCTCGATGAAAAAAAACTACTAATTTGGATAATTATTTATGTTAAGAATACATAGCTAATAGATACTTCAACTATTATGCAAGGGATCTGAAACACCACAGCCATTTCGTTTCTACCAGATTGCTACTGCTCTTGATGAATAACAAAGAAGACCACTTTCCAGCCAGTGACTTGTGAAGTTTTGAACTCATGAATAGGCTCGAATCTGTTGTAAATTTAAGCTGTGATTTGAGAAAGACTGATGAAAACATTAATGTTTGCGGTCAAAATTGATCGTGCCGGCGGCGCGCCGCCGACATCTTACCGTCGGCGCGGCGCGCTTTTTTTGGCCCCGCCACCGCCGGTCTTCCCTCATCGGCGCGGCGCCGGGGTCTAATCCCTCTCCTCTCAGTTGAGGTAGGCATATAAATTTTATCTTTCATTTTACCCTGAAAACTCTCCAATAAATGGAAATGCCCCCTCCCCCTTGAGCAACCATTCTTAACGCCAAGTCTCACCTTGTTCCTTGAGATATGGAGAATAGAAGGTAAATTGCCTTGCTCTTAAAAACTTATCTGAGCTAAGTTCCAAAAGTGTTCCAAAAATTATTGCATAATATGGTGATTTTTGACTCCCATCCCAAGAAAAATATTTCACCTACTTCACACATCTTGAAGTTCCGAATTGAAACATGGCTCCTTGGAAGCGGAACTGCTTAGCTGAATTGTGAAAACTTATCCTGTTGTCGGAGGACTCAATGCCGTTTGAGGAATGCCTTATGTTTCTACGTGTACAAAAATGCAAGTATGTAACTTAACCATGAGCTCAGTCCTTTCTCCAGGTGGCTAGACAAGTCTCTTCCAATCCAGCGTCTTGATTATAATTAATTTAAAAAAACTTTCCGAAAAATAAGTTTTTCAAAGAAAAGTAAAGGTCATTTTAAACTTAAGCTCAGCAGATACAAATACCTTTTGAAATTCAAACTCAAAACGACCAGAAATTACTATAAAAGAATAAATGAAACCCAAAACAAACAGAAATTAAATAAACAATCATAGCAAAAACGTACAAGATGTAATAATATAAATGAATAAATAGATCTTAAAGCGACTAATGCTTAGATTGAATATGAAAATCAAGCTTAAAATGAAAAAAATATTTTCCTATTAAAGTATAAGTGAAACTTAAAACGAACAGAAATTAAATAAACAATCAATGCAAACAAACATACAATAGATATTAATGTAAGTTAATAAATATATCTTAAAAGGAGTGAAACTTAAATTGAATATGCAAATCAAAATTGAAACGAACAAAAATCACCACAAACAAGAGTTTGGGTATAACCTCCTTCTCTCACTGTAAGAGCCTAAAACTTACTGTGTCAGTGGCGCTTTGCTGAAAACCAATTTTATGACAGATATTTTCTCTTTGTACTTAATATTGAAAATACAAATTAAAATTATAGTAACATTATGAACTGTTGAGCTTTCAGCTATAAATATCATTATACGTAAATATTCAGTTTAGTTTATTAGCTCTTTTTAAAGTTATTAAAGACGAAGCGTAGTTTCTCTAAAAACAAGTGTTTGGATACTGCCTACTTTCCTAACTGTAAATAACAACCAAAAGCCTACTGCGTCATTGGTGCTTAACTGAAGACTGATTGTATTACAAACATTTTCTTTTCCAGTTCTTACAGCATTGAAAAAAATACGATTACAGTTAAATAAATTCTTGAACTGATGGATCTTTCAACAATTAATATCATTATACATCAAATATTCAATTTGATGTTGTTTATACTTTCCAAGACTGTTCAAGACGCATATAGTTTTCAGTAACCTGTAATTTTTATTGGATGGGTTTATCCATCCAAAACACCCAAAGGCGTGGAGGACGGGAGGGGCTAGTTGCCCTCCGATTTTTTTTTACTAAGAGAAAATGAACTACAACTTTTAATTTCCATTCAAATGAACCCTCTCTGAAGTTTATACGAGCACACCTTCCATAAGAACCACATATGCCCCCAGAGCAATACTTACAACGCCTTCCCCGGCCCTGAGAGGGGGGGGGGTCGACACAGGAGTTTTTCTTATCTGACCTTTGAACTATATTTAACAAAATGGCTACCTCAAATTTTTTAACAGATATATCTGGGGAAAAAGGGCTTGGGGGGCCATTTGCCCTCTGATCACATTTGACTCTTAAAAAGGGCACTAGAACTCTCGATTTCAAATCGAATGAGCTCCCTTTGAAGTTTATACGACGGCCCTTTCTATATTAAGTGCCTCTGGGAAAAAAATAAATGGAGTGTAGATGGAGGCTAGCTGCCCTCCAATCGCTTTTGACTCTTAAAAAGTGAATTATAATTTTTAATTTCCAATCAAATGAGCCCTCTAGGAAGTTTATACGAACATCCCTTCCATAACAACCATATATGCCCCCGGGGCATAACTTACAATGCCTACCCCCAGGCCCTGGGGGGTTGTGTCCACACCGGAGTTTTTTGTTATCAGAACTTTGAACTATTTTTAACAAAATGTCTATCTCAAATTTTTATCTGATGCATTTAGGGCGTGCAGGAGGGGGGCTAGTTGCCCTCCGATCTCTTTTGACTCTTAAAAAGTGAACAAGAACTTTCAATTTCCAATCAAATGAGCCCTCTCCAAAGTTTATACGAGCATCCCTTTCATAAGAACTATATATGCCCCTAGAGCATTACTCATAACGCCTGCCTCCGGGCCCTGACAAGTTCCGTCGACACAGGAATTTTTCTTATCTGACCTTTGAACTATTTTTAATGAAATGGCTATTATGAAAAATTCATCGGATGGGCTTGGGAAAAAAGGGTGTTGGGGGGGGGCGGCTAGTTGCCCTCGGATATCTTATGACTCTAAACAATTGAACCAGAACTTTTAATTTCCAATCAAATGAGCCCCCTCTGAGGTTTATATACGAGCATACCTTTCATAAGAACCATATACGCCCCCAGGACAAGAGTTACAACGCCTATCCCCCGGGCTCTGGGGTTTTTTTTTGTTATCTAATTTTTTAACAATTTCCAAAACACTGGCTATCTCAAAATTTGTAGCGGAAAGGTTTGGGGAAAAAAAGAGCGTGGGGGGGGGCTAGTTTAACTCTCTTGACTCTTAAAAAATGGACTAGAATTTTCAATTTCCAATCAAATAAAGTTTATCAAATGAAGTTTATACAAGCATTCCTTTCATAAGAACCGTGCATGCCCTTAGGGCATCACTTAGAACACCTTCCCCTGTCTCTGGGGGGACATCGGATTGGTTCTTATCAAACCTTTGAACTATTTTTAACAAAATGTCTCTCTCAAAATTTTCATCAGATGGGTTTTGAAAGAGAAGGCGTGGGGGGGGGGGGGGGGGGGGGGGGGGGGGGGGGGGGGGGGGCTAGCTGCCCTTGGATCTCTTTTGACTATTAAAAAGTAAGCTTGAACTTTTAATATCCAATCAAATGAGCCCTCTCTGAAGTTCATACAAACATCCCTTTCATACGAACATTATATGCCCCAGGGCATAACTGACAACGCCTGCCACGAGCCCTGGGTGTTTTGTGACGAGTTTTTGTTATCTGACTTTTGAGCAATTTTTAACTTAATGGCCATTTCAAATTTTTATTGATGCATTTGGGGAAAAGGGGCGTGATGGGGCTAGTTGCCCTCCAATCTCTTTTGACTCTAAAAAACTGAACTAGAACTTTCAATGTCCAATCAAATGAGTCATCTCTGAATTTTTTACGAGCATCCCTTCAATAAGAACCATATATTCTCCCAGGGCAGCACTTATAACACTGCCCTCGGGCCATGGGGGCTCTGTTGAACCCTGAGTTTTTATTATATGGTCTTTGAACCATTTAAAAAAAGCTATCTCAAAGCTCTTATCGGATGGTTTTAGTAAAAAAAAGGCGTGGAGGCGTGGGGGGGGGGGGGGGGGGCTAGGTTCCCTTCAATCTCTTTTGACTCTTAAAAAGTGAACTAGAACTTTGAATTTACAATCAAATGATCCCTCTTTGAAGTTAATACGAGCATCCCTTTCATAAGACCCATATATGCCCCCAGGGCATAACTTACAACGCCTGCCCCCGGGGCCGGGTGGGTTGTGTCGACACCGGAATTTTTTTTATATGATCTTTGAACTATTTTTAACAAAATATCTATCTTAAATTTTTATTGGATGCATTTGGAAAAAAGGGTTTGGGGGAAGCTGGTTATCCTCCAATATCTTTTGACGCTAAAAAATTTAATTAGAACTTTCAGTTTCCAATCAAATGAGGCCTCTCTGAAGTTTATACGAGGATTCCTTACATAAGAACCATATATGCCTCCAGGGAATAACTTATAACCCTTGCCCCTGAAGACTGTGGGGGAAGTGACTTGCTCTAACATATAATTTCCGGAACTTTCAACTACGTTGAACAAAATGGCTATATCAAAATTATGATTGGATGTGTTCGGAGAAATGGTGTGCGTGGAAGGGATGTCAGTTGCCATAGAATCACTTTCGACTATTAAAAAGAGAACTAGCCATTTAAATTTCCAATCGAATGAGCCCTTTCTGAAGTTTCTACGACAACGTTGTCTATACAAAACCTTATATGCCCCCAGGGCATAACTTACAAACCCTTGCCCTGAGGTCTGTGGGGGAGTTGTCGTCATCAAAGACCTAATTTCCAGAACTTAAAACTACGTTTAATAAAATGGCCATCTCAAAATTTTGATTGGATGTGTTTGGGAAAAGGTGGGCGTGAGAGGGGGATTAGTAGTATAGAGGGGTCAGGAGGTATTGATTTTACATCCATATATGGGCATAGAATACTGACGGGACTATCGCAACATGTTCACTGAATACGAGCAGGACAATGTTATTGATCTACTAAAGGTACAAGGCACGTCCAATTCTAGGTCAAGTTGGAAATCATGAGGGGAATTAAGAAACTAAAAAGCCTCTCTTCTTTAGGATGAGACATAAATTCTAGAATTATTATTTCGAAGCCTTAATAGTGTAACTAGGACATCTTAGATAATTTTCAGAAATTCAAACGATATACGATGAGATTAAGACAGATTGAATATATTTAACGCGGGAATTGTTTAATGGGAATTTTAAATGTGACAGTGCAGGGATGCCAAAACAAAGGAAAATTCAGAAATTACGTTTAGGGGATTATTTGGGCGAAAGAAATTAACCGACATTTTAGGGATCATTTGGGCGAAACAGTTTGAGATATTTTAGAGGATGATTTTGGGTGAAACTCTGTGGTCGCTATAATAGACATGTACACAATATGGGATGCGGACGATATAAAATATTGTTTTTGGCTATGGAGTATGCTAAAAAGTTGAAAGTGATAGAGCCATTGGTGTCAAGATGACATTGAGAATTAACCTAGCTTTACTTCCCAATTGTGTTCTGTATATTACACGAGTACCAATTAAGCAGGTTGTCAATATAAAAAGTTGATCATTTATTTTTTTTTAACATGATAATTTTATCTCAACTTTTTTTTTACATGTCTGAGAATGAACAAGTACACAATATGGGATGAGTGAGACGACTAAGGATTTGAACATTAAGAACCGCAACCAACAATGACCCTAGCCACCAAGGACCTCAACCTCAAAGGTCCTCTTTCTTCATCCTCCAAGGGGCCCCACTCCCCCATTTATTATACTTTTTGAAGTTAATTTTTTTTAACATGATAATTTTATTTTAACTTTTTTTACATGTCATAGAATGAACAAGTACACAATATGGGATTAGTGAGACGATTATGGATTTGAACATCAAGGACCGAAACAACCAATGACCCTTGTCACCAATGACCGCAACCTCCAAGGTTTCCCCTCTCTCCAACCTCCAAGGGGTCCCCATCCGCCAACTTCTTGGGACCCAGCCTCCCATTTTTATACTTTTTGAAGTTTATTTTTTTAACATGATAATTTTATTTCAACTTTTTTTACGTGTCATGGAATGAACAAGTACACAATATGGGATTAGTGAGACGATTATGGATTTTAACATCAAGGACCGCAACCACCAATGACCCTTGCCACCAAGAACCTCAACTCCAAGGTCCCCTTTCTCAAAAAACTTCAAGGGGCCCCCTCCCACAAATTTTTGGGGTCCATCCCCCATTTTTTATGCTTTTTGAAGTTTAATTTTTTTACCCTGATAATTTTATTTCAACTTTTTACATGTCAAAGAATGAACAAGTACACAATATGGGATTAGTGAGACGATTAGGGATTTGAAAATCAAGGACCGCAACCACCAATGCCCCTGGCCACCAATTACCGCAACCTCCAAGGTCCCCTTTCCCCACCTTTCTCCCACCTCCGGGCGTCCCCATCCCCCCAACTTTTTGGGACCCATCCCCCCATTTTTATACTTTTTGAAGTTTATTTTTTTAACATGACACTTTTATTTCAACTTTTTTTACATGTCTTAGAATGCACAAGTACACAAGAGTGGATTAGTGAGACCATTATGGATTTGAACATCAAGGACCGCAACCACCATTGACCCTAGCCACCAATGACCTCAACCTCCAAGGTCCCCTTTCTCCAAACTTCAAGTGGCCCTCCCCCAAACTTTTAGGGAATCATCCCCCCATTTTTATACTTTTTGAAGTTTATTTTTTTTTAACAGGATTATTTTATTTCAAATTTTTTTACATGTCTTAGAATAAACAAGTACACAATATCGGGATTAGTGAGACGATTATGGATGTGAATATAAAGGACCGCAACCATCAATGACCTTAGCCATAAAGGACCTCAACCTCCAAGGGGCCCCCTCCCTCCAACTTTTTGGGGCCCATCCTCCCATTTTTTAAATACTTTTTGAAGTTTTTTTGAACTTTTTTTATTATTGTTTTAAAACATGGCTTTTTTCAACTTTTTTTTATTTATCTTAAAATAAAATGAAATATGCTTGCGGCTGTACCAATCATTCTCTATGCTTGCTTAGAAACACGACACGGCTTTCCCAGTGATACTCTATGCCCGGTTATCGACGCTACCTACTTTATTGCATGTATTAATTCAGTAATTTTTCTACATTGGAAGGATTGACATCTGCATCATATTTTTGTTTAAAAAGTGAAAATGAATGATTCGAGGAAAGTGTGTACACATGATAAATTCATTGTTGTCTTGATTGCTGACAAGGAGATGTATTTGAACTATGAAACAAGCACAAGTGGTAGCATTATTGGAAATGTATGCGTGCGTTGTCATGACGGTGAGAGTTTAGATTTCTTTGGAGTACCAAAGAATTTCCATTGTAGAAATGGTGGATATGCAAGAGTATCATTACCAGAGATGATAGTGCTCAAAGAGAATGCCGACACAAAAATAATAGTTGATGAAGAGGAACATCTTCTTGCTCATGGTTCTAGTAATAAATTACCTACTGATACATTTTATTCCCCTTGTTCTGGTATTAGTATTCAAATGAATGGAATGGGGAAAAGAATAGCCAACTACTGGACTAATGTAATAAATCATATCATGGCTACCTGCCAGAACTGTTACCTGTGTAAACACAATGTGAGAACAGACAGTGAAACCGCTAGCAAAATGAAAAGGGCATTGGCACAGAATATCATCAATGATTAAAGATAAATTGATAGAAAATAAACAAAAGTGAACGTTATTACTACTATTGATCATATAATCAACGAGTCCAATAGTACCAGAGATGAAATACAGATTGAGCCAGTAGGTGACACCCCAGTAAAGATTGTGTATCACTCAAAATGGATGAATGATTATTCTACTGGTTATGAACTAAGAGCAGAGAATAACTATAGTATCAAGAGAGAACATTATAAATTATTTTATTGAACAGATCCAAAATTTCCAAAGTTGTTCAATGATGTCACTAATGTATAATAATGTCTGAAATATATTTTGTATATTAATATTCTACATGTTATTATTTCATTAAAAATATATTATGCATTACTTTGTTACATGTTCTTTATTTTTAGGGTATGCTAGAACGTCAAACGTTCAGAATATCTATTAAAAAGGTCAGAGATGTAAAAAAAGGAATTTTCAGAGATAAAGATACTACTAGCAGGCTCGTAGTGGATATATTAGAAAATAAGATACTTTCACAGAACTTTTACCAAATTCTGAGAGAGACGAGCTGAATTTTTTCTCAAAAAAATCTCCACAGACAAGCAAACACCACTCCTGACACACCGCAGAGATTTTTAGTTTTCAGAAACAGGAACATCCACGTTTAAAATACATCTGTTTCTATTAATAATATTTAATTTTTTAATAAAGTTGGGTTTTAGTTTTCTGAAATAAGAACATCCACTTTTGAAATACATCTGATTTTAATAATAATTTTTTTAATAAAGATTCGGTTTTAGTTTTGGAAATAGGAACATCCACGTTAAAAATATTTCTGATTATATTAATAATATTTCATTTTTAATAAAGTGTTAGTTTTCAGAAAAAGGTTTTAGTTTTCAGAACTAAGAATATCCACGTTTGAAATACATTTGATTATATTAATAATATTTTATTTTTCTTAATAAAGCTGGGTTTTTGTTTTCGGAAATAAGAACACCCGAGTTTAAAATATATCATGTTTTATTAATAATATTTGATTTTCTAATAAAGTAATTTCTTTGTCGAAATCAACGATAAACCTGTTTTACAAGTTGAAGTACTCATCTTTTTCACTCCCAACATTACTTTGCGACTTTTTGCATACCCCAACACCAAGTAATACTCTTCAAAAGGCTTTATTATATCATTTCAGAACAAGTTATTTTCTTAATATTCCTCCTAAACCTGTTTTACAAGTTAAAGTACTCATCTTTTTCTCTCCCAAAATTACTTTACGACTTTTTGCATACCCCAACACCAAGCAATACTTTTCAAAAGGATTTAATATATCATTTCAGATCAAGTTCTCTTCTTAATATTCCTCCTAAACCTGTTTTACAAGCTAAAGTACTCATCTTTTTCACTCCCAACATTACTTTACGACTCTTTGCATACCCCAACACCAAGCAATACTGTTTAAAAAGGCTTTATTATATCCTTTCAGAACAAGTTCTTTCTTAATATTTCTCCTAAACCTGTTTTACAAGTTAAAGTACTCATCTTTTTCTCTCCCAACATTACTTTACGACTTTTTGCATACCCCAACACCAAGCAATACTTTTCAAAAGGCTTTATTATATCAGTTCAGATCAAGTTCTCTTCTTAATATTCCTCCTAAACCTGTTTTACAAGTTAAAGTACTCATCTTTTTTCACTCCCAACATTACTTTACAGCTTTTTGTAAACCCCAACACCAAGCAATACTTTTCAAAAGGCTTTATTATATCCTATCAGATCAAGTTCTCTTCTTAATATTCTTCCTAAACTCATTTTATAAGTCGAAGTACTCATCTTTTTTCACTCCCAACAAAACATTACGACTTTTTGCATACCCCAACACCAAGCAATACTTTTCAAAAGGCTTTATTATATCTTTTCAGAACAAGTTCTTTTCTTAATATTCCTCCTAAACCCATTTTACAAGTTGAAGAACTCATCCTTTTCACCCCAACTTTACTTTACGACTTTTTGAATACCCAACACCAAGCAATACTTTTCAAAAGGCTTTATTATATTATTTCAGAACAAGTTCTTTTCTTAATATTCCTCCTAAACTCGTTTTACAAGTTGAAGTACTCATCTTTTTCACTCTCAAAATACTTTACGACTTTTTGCATACCACAACATCAAGCAATACTTTTCAAAAGGCTTTATTATACTATTTCAGAACAAATTCCTGTCTTAATATTCCTCCTAATTCATTTTTACAAGTTGAAGTACTTATCTTTTTTTACTCCCAACATTACTTTACGACTTTTTGCATACCCCAACACTAAGCAATACTTTTTAAAATGCTTTATTATATTATTTCAGAACAAGTTCTTTTCTTAATATTTCTCCTAAGCCCGTTCTACAAGTTAAAGTACTCATCTTTTTTACTCCCAACATTACTTTACGACTTTTTGAATACCCCAACACCAAGCAATACTTTTCAAAAGGCTTTATTATATCTTTTCAGAACAAATTCTTTTCTTAATGTTCCTCCTAAACCCATTTTACAAGTTGAAGAACTCATCCTTTTCACCAACAACTCTACTTTACGACTTTTTGAATACCACAGCACCAAGCAATACTTTTCAAAAGGCATTATTATATTATTTCAGAACAAATTCTTTTCTGAATATTCCTCCTAAACTCGTTTTAAAAGTTGAAGTACTCATCTTTTTCACTCCCAACATTTCTTTACTACTTTTTGCATACCACAACATCAAGCAATACTTTTCAAAAGGCTATATTATACTATTTCAGAACAATTTCCTTTCTTAGTATTCCTCCTAAACCCATTTTTACAAGTTGAAGTACTTACCTTTTTTTACTCCCAACATTACTTTACGACTTTTTGCATACCCCAACACCAAGCAATACTTTTCAAAAAGGCTGTATTATATCATTTCAGATCAAGTTATCTTCTTAATATTCCTCCTAAACTCATTTTATAAGTTGAAGTACTCATCTTTTTTCACTCTCAAAAATACTTTACGATTTTTTGCATACCCCAACACCAAGCAATACTATTCAAAAGGCTTTATTATATTATTTCAGAACAAGTTCTTTTCTTAATATTCCTCCTAAACCTGTTTTATAAGTTGAAGTACTCATCCTTTTCCCCTCCCAACAATGCTTTACGACTTTTTGCATACCCCAACACCAAGTAATAATCTTCAAAAGGCTTTATTATATCATTTCAGAACAGGTTCTTTTCTTAATATTCCTCCTAAACCTGTTTTACAAGCTAAAGTACTCATCTTTTTCACTCCCAACATTACTTTATGACTCTTTGCATACCCCAACACCAAGCAATACTGTTTAAAAGGCTTTATTATATCCTTTCAGAACAAGTTCTTTTCTTAATATTTCTCCTAAACCTGTTTTACAAGTTAAAGTACTCATCTTTTTCACTCCCAACATTACTTTACGACTTTTTGCATACCCCAACACCAAGCAATACTTTTCAAAATGATTTAATATATCATTTCAGATCAAGTTCTCTTCTTAATATTCCCCTAAACCTGTTTTATAAGTTAAAGTACTCATCTTTTTTAACTCCCAACATTACTTTACAACTTTTTGTATACCCCAACACCAAGCAATACTTTTCAAAGGCTGTATTATATTCTTTCAGATCAAGTTCTCTTCTTAATATTCCTTCTAAACTCATTTTATAAGTTAAAGTACTCATCTTTTTTCACTCCCAACATTACTTTACGACTTTTTGCAGACCACAACACCAAGCAATACTTTTAAAAAGGCTTTACTATACTATTTCAGAACAAGTTCCTTTCTTAATATTCCTCCTAAACCTATTTTTACAAGTGGAAGCACTCATCTTTTTTTACTCCCAATATTATTTTACACCTTTTTGTATACCCAAAAACCAAGCAAATACTTTTCAAAAGGCTTTATTATATTATTTCAGAACAAGTTCTTTTCTCAATATTCCTTCTAAACCCGTTTTACAAGTTGAAGTACTCATCTTTACGACTTTTTGCATACCACAACATCAAGCAATACTTTTTAAAAGGCTTTATTATATTATTTCAGAACAAGTTGTTTTTCTTAATATTCCTCCTAAACCCATTTTTACAAGTTGAAGTACTCATCTTTTTTTACTCCCAACATTACTTTACGACTTTTAGGTTACGTGCGTACACGTAACCTAGTCTAAATTAAACTTAAAAAATGAATAAAACACGACATTATTAAAAAATATGCAAAAATGTACCACGTAACCTACTTTAAATTACCCTTAAAAGGTAGAATAATCTCCCTCTTGAAAAGCATTGCTTGTGTTTTTGGGTATGCAAAAAGTCGTAAAGTAATGTTGGTAGTGAAAAAAGATGTGTACTTCAACTTATAAAACGCTTTTAGGAGAAATGTTAAGAAAAGAACTTGCTCTGAAATAATAAAATAAAAGCCTTTTTAAAAGTATTGCTTGGTGTTGACGTATGCAAAAAGTCGTAAAGTAATGTTGGGAGTGAAAAAGATGAGTACTTTAGCTTGTAAAAACAGGTTTATCGTTGATTTTGACAATGAAATTACTTTATTAGAAAATCAAATATTATTAATAAAACCTGATATATTTTAAACGTGGGTGTTTCTTATTTCTGTAAACTAAAACCCAGATTTATTAAGAAAAACCAAATATTATTGATATAATCAAATGTATTTCAAACGTGGATATTCTTATTTCTGAAAACTAAAACCTATTTCTGAAAACTTAAAACCCTACTTTATTAAAAATCAAATATTATTAATATAATCAGATATATTTTTAACGTGGATGTTCCTATTTCCGAAAACTAAAACCGAATCTTTATTTAAAAAATTATTATGAAAATCAGATGTATTTCAAACGTGGAAGTTCTTATTTCTGAAAACTACAACCCAACTTTATTAAAAAATCAAATATTTTTAATAGAAACAGATTTATTTTAAACGTGGATGTTCCTGCTTCTGAAAACTAAAATTCTCTCCGCTCTGTGTCAGGACGGGTGTTTGCTTGTCTGTGGAGATTTTTGACAAAAAATTCAGCTCATCTCTCTCAGACTTTGGTAAAAGTTCTGTCAAAGTGTCGCATTTTCTAATTTATCCACTATAAGCCTGCTAGTAGTATCTTTATCTCTGAAAATTCCATTTCTTAATCTTTGACCTTTTTAATAGATATTCTGAACGTTTGACGTTCTAGCATACCCTAAAAATAAAGATCTTGTAAAAAAGTAACGTATAATATATTTTTAATGAAATAATGACATGTAGAATATTAATATAAAAAGTATGTTTCAGACATTTTTATACATTATTAACATCATTGAAAAACTTTGGACATTTTGAATCTGTTCAATAAAATAGTTTATCCTGTTCTCTCTTGACACTATAGTTATTCTCTTCTCATAGTTCATAAACAGTAGAATAATCATCATCCATTTTGAGTCATACACAATTTTTACTTGGGTGTCACCTACTGGCTCAATCTGCATTTCATCTTTGGTACTATTGGATTCGTTGACTATATGTTCAATAGTAGTAATAACGTTCCCTTGTGCTTCATTTTCCATCATTTTATCTTTATAATCATTGATGATATTGTAAGCCAATGCCCTTTTTATTTTGCTAGCGATTTCACTGTCTATTCTCACATTGTGTTTACACAGGTAACAGTTCTGGCAGATAGCCATGATATGATTTATGACATTAGTGCAGCAGTTGATTTTCTTTTCCCAATTGCATTCATTTTGAATACTAATACCAGAACGAGGGGAATAAGATGTATCAGTAGATAATGTGTTACTAGAACCATGAGCAAGAAGATGCCCCTCTTCATCATTTATTATTTTTATGTCGGCATTCTCTTTGAGCACTATCATCTCTGGTAATGATACTCTTGCATATCCACCATTTGTACAATGGAAATTCGTGGGTACTCCAAAGAAATCTAAACTCTCACTGTCACGTCAACGCACACATACAATTTCCAATAGTGCTACCACTTGTACTTGTTTCACAGTTCAAATACTTCTTCTTGTCAGCATTCAAGACAACAATGACTTTATTATGTGTATACACTTTCCTCGAATCATTCATTTTCACTTTTTAAACAAAAATATAATGCAGATGTCAATCCTTCCAATGTAGAAAAATTACTGATTTAATACATGCAATAAAGTAGGTAGTGTTTATAACCGGGCATAGAGTATCACTGGAAAGCCGCGTCGTGTTTATGAGCAAGCATAAAGAATGATTGGTACAACCGCAATTATATTTCATGTTATTTTAAGATACTTAAAAAAGTTGAAAAAAACATGTTTAAAAAATAATAAAAAAGTTAAAAAAAACTTCAAGAATTATTTTTAAAAATGGAGGGATGGGCCCCAAAAGTTGGAGGGAGGGGGCCCATTGGAGGTTGAGGTCCTTGATGGCTAGGGTCATTGATGGTTGCGGTCCTTGATGTTCAAATCCATAATCGTCTCACTAATCCCAATATTGTTTACTTGTTCATTCTAAGATATGCAAAAAAAGGTTGAAATAAAATTATCATGTTAAAAAAATAAACTTCAAAAAGTATAAAAAACGGGGATGGGTCCCAAAAACTTTTTGGGAGGGGGCCCCTTGGAGTTTGGAGAAAGGGGACCTTGGAGGTTGAGGTCCTTGGTGGCTAGGGTCATTGGAGGTTGCGGTCCTTGATGTTCAAATCCATAATGGTCTCACTAATCCCATATTGTGTACTTGTTCATTCTAAGATATGTAAAAAAAAGTTGAAATAAAATTATCTTGTTAAAAAAATAAACTTCAAAAAGTATAAAAAATGGGGGGATGGGTCCCAAAAAGTTGGGGGAGTTGGACCACTTGGAGGTTGGAGAGAGGGGACCTTGAAGGTTGCGGTCATTGGTGGCTAGGGTCATTGGTGGTTGCGGTCCTTGATGTTAAAATCCATAATCGTCTCACTAATCCCATATTGTGTACATGTTCATTCCATGACATGCAAAAAAAAAGTTGAAATAAAATTATCAAGCTAAAAAAAAACTTCAAAAAGTATAAAAATGGGGGGGGGGCAAAAAGTTGGGGGGAGGGGGCCCCTTTGAGTTTGGAGAAAGGGGACCTTAGAGGTTGAGGTCATTGGTGGCTAAGGTCATTGGAGGTTGCGGTCCTTGATGTTCAAATCCATAATCGTCTCACTAATCCCATATTGTGTACTTGTTCATTCTAAGACGAGTAAAAAAAAGTTGAAATGAAATTATAATGTTCAAAAAATAAACTTCAAAAAGTATAAAAATGGGGGGATGGGTCCCAAAAAGTTGGGGGAATGGGGACCCCTTGGAAGTTGGAGAGAGGGGACCTTGGAGGTTGCGGTCATTGGTGGCTAGGGTCATTGGTTGTTGCGGTCCTTGATGTTCAAATCCATAATCGTCTCACTAATCCCATATTGTGTACTTGTTCATTCTATGACATGTAAAAAAAAGTTGAAATAAAATTATCATGTTAAAAAAATAAACTTAAAAAGTATAAAAATGGGGGGAAGGGCCCCAAAAAAGTTGGGAGAGTGGGGCCCCTCGAAGTTGGAGAAAGGGGACCTTGGAGGTTGAGGTCCTTGGTGGCTAGGGTCTTTGGTGGTTGTGGTCCTTGATGTTCAATCCCATCATCGTCTCACTAATCCCATATTGTGTACTTGTTCATCCTAAGACATGTAAAAAAACTTGAAATAAAATAATCATGTTAAAAAAAATAAATGATTAATTTTTATATTGACAACACTGCTTAAATGGTACTTGTGTAATATACAGAACACAACTGGAAAGTAAAGCTAGGTTAATTCTCAATTTCATCTTGACACCAATGGCTCTATTACTTTAAACCTTTTTAGCATACTCCATTGCCAAAGACAATATTTTATATATTCCGCATCCCATATTGTGTACATGTCTATTATAACAACCACGAATTTTCACCCCAAATCATCCTCTAAAATGTCTCAAACTGTTTCGCCCAAATAATCCCTAAAATGTCGATTAATTTGTGTCGCCCAAATAATCTCCTAAACGTAATTTCTGAATGTTCCTTTGTTTTGGCATCCCTGCACTGTCAAATTTAAAATTCCCAGGAAACAATTTCCACGTTAAATATTCAATCTGTCTTAATCTCATTGTATCTCGTTTGAATTTCTGAAAATTATCTAAGGTATCTTAGTTACACTATTAAGGCTTCGAAATAATAATTCCAGAATTTATCTCTCATCCTAAAGTAGCGAAGCTTTTAAGTTTCTTAATTCCCCTTATGATTTCCAACTTGGCCTAGAAATGGACGTGTCTTGTACCGTTAGTAGATCAATAACATTTCATGCTCGTATTCAGTGAACATGTTGCGACACTCCCGTCAGTATTCTATGCCCATATATGGATACAAAATCAGTACCTCCCGACCCCTCCTATTGTTAGTTGCCCTTCAATCACTTTCGACTATTAAAAAGGGCACTAGTCCTTTGAAGTTCCAATCGAATGAACCTTTTTTGAGGTTTCTACAACAACGCCTTTTATTATAACTTTAAATGCCCCCAGGGCATAACTTAAAAAACCTTGCCCTGAGGGTCATGGGGGAGTGCCCTCCTCAAAACATATTTTCCATCTGGAAATCAACTACGCTGACCAAAATGGCTGTCTCAAAATTTTGATTGGATGTGTTTGGGGGAATGATGGGCCTGGGGGGGGGGGGCTAGTTGCCCTCCAATCACTTTCGACTGCTAAAAAGGGCACTAGCCCTTTGAAGCTCCAATCAAATGAGCCTTTATTGAAGTTTTTACTACAATGCCTTCTATAAAAACCTTATATGCCCCCAGGGCTGAACTTAAAACCCTTGCCCTGACGGTTTTGGGGGAGTGTCCTCCTCAAAAACATATTTTCTATTTGGAAATCAACTACGCTGAACAAAATGAATATCTCAAAATTTTGATTGGATGTGTTTGGGGGAATGATGGGCGTTGGGGGGGGGGGGGGGGGCTAGATGCCCTCCAATCACTGTCGACTATTAAAAATGGCACTAGAACTCTCGATTTCCAATCGAATGATCCCCCTTTGAAGTTTCTATGACGACCCTTTCCATATGAAGTGCCTCTGGGAAAAAATAATAATATTAAAACATTGGAGCCGTATGGCCTTTACTATAGGCAACGTTATAGCGTTGCCTCTGATACACGCCTGTCAGACGAAACAACTCCGTCAAATTTAACCCCTTACTCACCAAGTGCCATTCTCAACTCGGATTGCCTGCATCAGAAGGTTCATCATCAAATGGTATGATAGACGCCTTTCAGATGAAACAACTCCCTTGAATTGAATTCTTTACTCACAAAGAGCCATTCTCAACTCAGATTGCCCACAGAAGCCTCAGAAGGTTAAGCCACCTTCTTTACATGCCAGCGACAACCAGTGTCGTTATTAGCCAAAATGTTTTTTTGGGTGGGGGGGGCTAGAGATGTATCCGACTGGTTGATCATTTTTACCGACTGTTATTTTGTCAATAACTAGCATAATGTTCATTTCAAATACAATATGTAAAATCACTGCACAAGTCGGTAAAACCGCTGCATTTACCAACCGAGATTTAGATTTCAGTACATATCATGTTACTATTTTAGTGTTGTTTATTTAACCAAATGGAAAATTGTGGCACCATCCGTAAAATCATGGCAGGAGTCTGTAAAACTGCTACGTTTACCAGCCAAGTTCCTAATTTCTGTAGATGACATGTCAGTATTCACGTGGTCTTTATTGAACTGAACAAAGAATTTAGCGATGTCGGAAAAATCGTGGCACTTCACGCCACGATTTTACTAAAAAAAATTTTACCGAGTGACCAAAAACACTGGGGGTCGTCCCTCCCTTCCCCACCATACGTGAAAGCCCTGCCGACAGCTCCTGCTAAAATTTTATATTGCTGCGAACCCGCATCTCACAGTTCGTTGCCTCCAAGGGCAGCCCACGGACCAGGTGGAAGGATAGCCCAAATAATCTCCACTATATAGCCAACATTGCTGCTGAAAAGCTGCTAATGCAGCAGCAGATCGGTTTGCCAGGAGGAATAAAGTTGTGATGCTCCCTACTGCACCCGCCATACAGTGGAAGCTTTAAGTCCAGTCATTCAAGCAATTCTACCTATTCCTCTCTTAAAAGCCGGTATGCAATAACGCAACACTGTAAATTAGTGAAAGAAAGACTCAAATGAAGTTTTTTGTTTGATGTATAAAATAATAATAAAGTATTGATATTATTTAATTGCAGGAATTTGTAATTCAGAAACAAAATATACTTCAAAATAATACCCGCATATCTTAGGAATCTGAGTTTTACATAAAGTTTTCGACATTTTTTCTTTAATCAAGATAAGATTCTATTTTTTTTAACACATGCAGAATAAACAGATAGAAGCTAAAGCAGACCTAAGCTCGAAGCAAATACTACCTATTTTCAAATAAAACATCATTGCACATTAAAAAATCGTAGCAGAAAAACTGGTAAGAAAAAGAAGAAACGAAGAATAAAACAAATTAGAGTAGGAGACAGACAAAGGATACTACCCTGGTGTTAAAACCATAAAAACCATTAAGAAAGCTCAACACCAGACAAATAATATGTTCCGTGAATTTCTTAAAAAAATATTATTTCTTCAGATTTGTAAAAGTATTATTTAATCTAGATTTGTTCACTGTGAAAGGGATATACAGTCTTGTTGGATTTATTAAAATGAATCCACGTATCCCAAAACGAGCCGAAGAAATGACCAAGCAAAAATAGACGACAAAGACAATAGAATCATCTAAAATACTTTGATGGAGTTAATCTCTTGGAAAATGAATATGACCATACAGAAGGGGTAACTCTGAATCCTTAGAAAGAAGAATAGAGCCTCTGTTTCTGAAAGATTTTGAAGCAATATACAACGATGAATGGAAGTACCAATAAATCTTATGGCTTTGTTTTGTATTGTCTGGGATGTTTAAAACAAATAGGGAATGTATTTGAATGAAGGATAAAACATATCTTAGATATGATTCAACTAATGAATGATAAAGAGCCAACAGACAAATATATTTATTAACAAAGACAGCACAATGATCATCGTTGAACAACCATACGGGAAGCCTGTTGGCTTCAACGTGAGGGTTGGTTTTGTCCTTATAACCCACTACTAACATGTATTTATTATTGAGCTCTAAATCAAACATTCCAAAACTGAAAAACAAAAATAAATAACAAATTAAATGGAAATAAACAAATAAATAGATTAAACCAATAGCTTTTAATCTAAACCCCTAACAACTATCCAGAAGGTAACGTTTCAGCCTACTCTTGAATTGGTTAACATTACCTGCTAGTTTTACACCCTATGGGACAGAATTCAACACCTATGGAGCCACAAAATGTGAAAAAAAATATTCTCGTTGAGGACTGCGAGCCTCATATACTATCTTCTATGAACTCCTATTTTCGTAACAATAATAAAAAGATTTGGCCCTAAAACTTTTCCAGAAGTACTACAGTGAATATAGATCCAAATAGTGAATAACGAAAATAGCTAGTTGGTAATCTCTTAAGTTATAAATATTTAGCTTACTGAAGCAACTGAAAGTACTATTTTCAAATTTAAACTAATCTACTAGAAACGAAACAACTTTATTGTGTAAAATTTGAACTCTTATAAAACTTGACACAAAAGAACTAGTCCATAGAAAACAACCATAAGACAAGTACAAGCCAATAAGAAAATGGCATAGGACCATCTGGGTTCTTGGTGGAAGCTTATCCCTTAGCATTCTTAGATGACCCAAACCTCTAGTCAATTATTGCTGCTACAACATCACAATATAGTTTTCAATTTCATTAAAACCAAGAGAAAAATTTAAATGTTTAACTCTAAAAGCTTGATTTAAGATTTCACAATCAAAACAAACATTATTTTCAAAAAGATTATTAGTGTCACTGCTAAAAAAAAAAGTCTGTATTGGAAACATTAACAGATAGATAGATAAACCTTCTGAAACTTACCAAGTAATAGTAGAATGTTAATATGGAATTCTAGCACTGCTCTACACCTTTTCAAAGAGAGTGAGTATCCTCTCACATGGCCTTACATTTCTATAGAAGCTATACGAATTACCATGCTATTCTATGTTCCTTCCATTGTTATTCTATGGGAACCTCTACACGTGATTAAAACACGTCATGAAACTACGTGCTATTTGCTTATGTCCCCGTTGGTACCATTCCAAACGAGTGGGGATTCCCGCCTGTTCCTAAACATTGCAAAAAAGATAACAGTATGAACGCGGGATTCCCCGCACACATTTGTTTCAACTCCAAGTTTTTTTTTCAACCAGAGTTTTTTTTTTTTTTCGAGCTGACACCTGTTTTTTTTTTTTTTCGGCAGCCAATCAGAGAACTGCTTAACAATTCGTCATTGAAACCCCGTATAAAATGTTCATGCTTTGGAATTCAATTTTCATTATGTATTAGCATATCGAGCATAGTACACTGGATTTTATTAACTCTGAAACAATGGATATTTCTATTTTCAATGTGAGTACACTTTCATTCTTTATCTCCAAAAAAAAAATCGTTTTACTAGTAAATTCAAATTGCAGGGGGACTTAGCCCCCTCTCCCCTCCAACAATACAAAACTTTAAAATATAATGAGTATATTCGATAGAAAGCGCTAAGTATGTTTTTTTCTATTATGTAAAACAAAAAACTCCCTTTTCCATTGCTCTGTTAGGAGCATAAATCTGTAGTTTCAGTTCTTTTTCGTTCAAAAGAAGCCTTTTTCCAATCACGCGTTTAAAATGTACTGTCTTCTTCCGCTCTAAATAAAACCATCTGTGTTTTAACATGTTACCAAAGGGAATGATTTCAAGACAACATTTGGCATGTGTCTTATCGGGATTAAGAAAACAAAAAAGATGGATATGTGCGATTCAAGACTCATTGACAAAAGAGTTTGTTTTTTGACCAAATTAGACAGATATTTTTCAATTGTATTTGATGAAAGCAAATGGATTTCACAGATGATTAAGAGGCTTTTATAAAAATATATGACAGGGAAGAGGGCAATGAATCAATTCTAACACAGTTTTTTCTTTACTTGGTATCCGTTAAAAAAAAAACGAAATTTTTGTGTTAAATAAGTAATTCTTGCATCTTTTAAAAGAGCTTTACGGGGTTTGAGAGAGACTCTGTTCCCTGATTCCGTGTGGTTAGAGGGGATTCTTTGTGCAGACTATTTTTTTCTTCTGTAAAAAAGGGAATTGTTTTTTTCATGCTAAATTTTGCCTTCTTTTTTAAGGAAGAGGATTCCTAAAATTACTCTCCCCCCGGAAAAGAGAGCTAAGACTAACGGCGTCGCTCCAATACAACAAGTGGAGATAGGCGGTCCATTGGGGGCCACTCACATCCATTCCAGACCGACGCTGCCTGCTCAAAACTCACCAGCGCAACTCCTATGCAGCCAGGTAGAAAGCTGAAAAGAGAATGGATAGTGGCTCACATGATGGGGAGCCCCACTGGCTCACCTGTACAAGCCAGTGACATTGCCACCACATCTATGCAAGAAACGGACGGCACTCAACAGCAGTCTGAATTTGGAAATGTGAGTATTTTCACCTCTAGCTTCTACCTATTTCTATCCAACTTTTTTTGTTTGTTTTTTTTAAGTATTTTATTTACGCCGTTTTTCACCACCGTAAAAGTGTATGTCAGAGATATTAAAATGTTAATCTCGCCCCACCCCCGACCATTGTTTTAAATTTCTCTGCTCCCCTCAGAGATAGCTGAATATAATGCATTTTTTTTATTAGCAAAGAAATCACTCTTTTGCGTCTTTCTGAACTTTCTGTGGGAGGGGGGGGTGGAGGCAAGTATTTAGTTTAAATAATTCTAGGAGGAATTGAGTTTTGAGGATGGGGTGAAAAAATGAAAAAGTTTTTTTTTAACTTTATAAAATAATGGTTATTTCACATAGAAAATAAAACCTTTTTTCTATAGGTTAATGAATTAACCTTTTCGCTGTTTTTTTTTTCAACACCGTAAAAGTGTATGTCAGAGATATTAAAATAGTAATCTCCCCCCACCCCCGACCATTGTTTTAAATTTCTCTGCCCTCCTCAGAGATAGCTGAATATAATGCATTTTTTTACTAGCAAAGAAAGCACTCTTTTGCGTCTTTCTGAACTTTCTGTGGGAGGGGGGTGGAGGCAAGTATTTAGTTTAAATAATTCTAGGAGGAATTGAGTTTTGAGGATAGGGTGAAAAAATGAACGTGTTTTTTTTTAACTTTATAAAATAATGGTTATTTCACATAGAAAGTAAAACCTTTTTTCTATAGGTTAATGAATTAACCTTTTCGCTGTTTTTTTCAACACCGGAAAAGTGTATGTCAGAGATATTAAAATGTTAATCTCCCCCCACCCCCAACCATTGTTTTAAATTTCTCTGCCCCCCTCAGAGATAGCTGAATATAATACATTTTTTTTATTAGCAAAGAAAGCACTCTTTTGCGTCTTTCTGAACTTTCTGTGGGAGGGGGGTGGAGGCAAGTATTTAGTTTAAATATTTCTAGGAGGAATTGAGTTTTGAGGATGGGGTGAAAAAATGAACATGTTTTTTTTTAACTTTATAAAATAATGGTTATTTCACATAGAAAATAAAACCTTTTTTCTATAGGTTAATGAATTAACCTTTTCGCTGTTTTTTTCAACACCGTAAAAGTGTATGTCAGAGATATTAAAATGTTAATCTCCCCCCACCCCCGACCATTGTTTTAAATTTCTCTGCCCCCCTCAGAAATAGCTGAATATAATGCATTTTTTTTATTAGCAAAGAAAGCACTCTTTTGCGTCTTTCTGAACTTTCTGTGGGAGGGGGGTGGAGGCAAGTGTTTAGTTTAAATAATTCTAGGAGGAATTGAGTTTTGAGGATGGGGTTGAAAAAATGAACATGTTTTTTTTAACTTTATAAAATAATGGTTATTTCACATAGAAAATAAAAACTTTTTTTCTATAGGTTAATGAATTAACCTTTTCGCTGTTTCAACACCGTAAAAGTGTATGTCAGAGATATTAAAATGTTAATCCCCCCCCCCGACCATTGTTTTAAATTTCTCTGCCCCCCCCTCAGAGATAGCTGAATATAATGCATTTTTTTTATTAGCAAAGAAAGCACTCTTTTGCGTCTTTCTGAACTTTCTTTGGGGGGGGTGGAGGCAAGTATTTAGTTTAAATAATTCTAGGAGGAATTGAGTTTTGAGGATGGGGTGAAAAAATGAACATGTTTTTTTTTAACTTTATAAAATAATGGTATTTCACATAGAAAATAAAACCTTTTTTCTATAGGTTATTGAATTAACCTTTTCGCTGTTTTTTCAACACCGTAAAAGTGTATGTCAGAGATATTAAAATTTTAATCTCCCCCCCCCCCCCCGACCATTGTTTTAAATTTCTCTGCCCCCCTCAGAGATAGCTGAATATAATGCATTTTTTTATTAGCAAAGAAAGCACTCTTTGCGTCTTTCTGAACTTTCTGTGGGAGGGGGGTGGAGGCAAGTATTTAGTTTAAATAATTCTAGGAGGAATTGAGTTTTGAGGATGGGGTGAAAAAATGAACATTTTTTTTTTAACTTTATAAAATAATGGTTATTTCACATAGAAAATAAAACCTTTTTTCTATAGGTTAATGAATTAACCTTTTCGCTGTTTTTTTCAACACCGTAAAAGTGCATGTCAGAGATATTAAAATGTTAATCTCCCCCCCCCCCTCACCCCCGACCATTGTTTTAAATTTCTCTGCCCCCCCCCCCTCAGAGATAGCTGAATATAATGCATTTTTTTTATTAGCAAAGAAAGCACTCTTTTGCGTATTTCTGAACTTTCTGTGGGAGGGGGGTGGAGGCAAGTATTTACTTTAAATAATTCTAGGAGGAATTGAGTTTTAAGGATGGGGTGAAAAAATGAACATGTTTTTTTTTAACTTTATAAAATAATGGTTATTTCACATAGAAAATAAAACCTTTTTTCTATAGGTTAATGAATTAACCTTTTCGCTGTTTTTTTCAACACCGTAAAAGTGTACGTCAGAGATATTAAAATTTTTAATCTCCCCCCCACCCCAACCATTTTTTTAAATTTCTCTGCCTCCCTCAGAGATAGCTGAATATAATGCATTTTTTTATTAGCAAAGAAAGCACTCTTTTGCGTCTTTCTGAACTTTCTGTGGGAGGGGGGTGGAGGCAAGTATTTAGTTTAAATAATTCTAGGAGGAATTGAGTTTTGAGGATGGGGTGAAAAAATAAACATGTTTTTTTTTAACTTTATAAAATAATGGTTATTTCACATAGAAAAAAAACCTTTTTTCTATAGGTTAATGAATTAACATTTTCGCTGTTTTTTTTCAACACCGTAAAAGTGTATGTCAGAGATAGTGAAATGTTAATCTCCCTCCCCCCCCAACCCCGACCATTGTTTTAAATTTCTCTGCCCCCTCAGAGATAGCTGAATATAATATATTTTTTATTAGCAAAGAAAGCACTCTTTTGCGTCTTTCTGAACTTTCTGGGGGAGGGGGGGGGTGGAGGCAAGTATTTAGTTTAAATAATTCTAGGAGGAATTGAGTTTTGAGGATGGGGTGAAAAAATGAACATGTTTTTTTTTAACTTTATAAAATAATGGTTATTTCACATAGAAAGTAAAACCTTTTTTTCTGTAGGCTAATGAATTAACCTTTTCGCTGTTTTTTTCAACACCGTAAAAGTGTATGTCAGAGATATTAAAATGTTAATGTCCCCCCACCCCCGACCATTGTTTTAAATTTCTCTGCCCCCTCAGATATAGCTGAATATAATGCATTTTTTTATTAGCAAAGAAAGCACTCTTTTGCGTCTTTCTGAACTTTCTGTGGGAGGGGGGTGGAGGCAAGTATTTAGTTTAAATAATTCTAGGAGGAATTGAGTTTTGAGGATGGGGTGAAAAAAATGAACATGTTTTTTTAAACTTTATACAATAATGGTTATTTCACATAGAAAATAAAACCTTTTTTCTATAGGTTAATGAATTAGCCTTTTCGCCATTTTTTTCAACACTATAAAAGTGTGTGTGCGTGTGTGTGTGTAAGTGTGAGTGTGTGTGCATGTGTGAGTGTGTGTGTGCAGTGTGTGTGAGTGTGTGTGCATGTGTGTTGTGTGTGTGTGTGTGAATGTTTGCGTAAGTCTGTGAGTGTGTGTGCATGTGTGAGTGTCTGCGCATGTGTGTTGTGTGTGTGTGTGTGTGAAAGTGTGTGCATGTGTGAGTGCGTGTGTGTATGTGTGTGTGTGAACGTGTGTACGTGTATGTGTGTGTGCGTGTGTGTGTGTGTGTGCGTGTGTGTTGTGTGAACATGTGTGTGTGTGAATGTGTGTGTAAGTGTGAGTATGTGTGTGTGTGAGTGTGTGCGCATGTGTGCGTGTGCTATTAACAAAATTTATAATTTATTATGCATTGTTTTGTAAATAATGCTATGAACAAAAATTCGTAATTTATTATGCATTCGTTTGATAAATAATGCTATAGGCAAAAAAAAGTGTGTTATAATTGTGATAAAACTTTCGTCAAAGAAAAAAAAACTTAATCCATTCATTTTCTAGTTTCAGGGGGAAGCTGTGAAAACTTCTGCCTTCCCTGGTCCAACACTTCAAAGTATCATGGGTAATTGTCCCCTCTCACCGGATGATGATGATGTTAGTGAAGGTATGCCATTTAATATCCCCCTGGATTTTCAATTTACAGCTGAAGAAATGGACAGTCTTATGCAAATTGTTGAACCTAATGTCCCCGGGGACATTTTTGACGATATTTTTATAATTAGTGAATTGGGTCCTGTACAAATAGGTGCAGTACATGAAAATAGTGTCACGTCCCGGAATTACGTGAATTTTATTTGTTAGAATCTGCTATAGGTCACTTGCAAACATACAGGGTAGATTTTAATCCCCCCGAGGAAAACGCGGTTGACGAGGGCATTATTTTAACAGACCCCGTGAATGTTCTCCATAGCTACATCGAAAGAATTCGAGCACAAATTGAGATTCAGATTCAGAAATGGGAGGGTCAAGGGGGGGGGGGGGGGGTTAAAGCATCAGTTAATCAAAAAGTCTATTTACAAAAGGGGACATCTGGGGAAATTTTTTATTTTCATTTTTCAACTGGCAACCAGACTTTTTACCCTGGTCTAAACGAATTTGAGAGCAACTTTTTTAACTGGGTAAATAAACTAATTTCGACTTTGGACACACTTAACGAGAGGAAAGTGGGTCCACCATTTTATACATTGAACACATGGATCTGAATCTCAGTAGATTTAAAAAAAAACTTTATTTTAAGGGGGGCGGGGTAGTAATCGACAAATAAAATGCCACCCAGATTTGTCAGCTACCAAAGGGGTTCAGAGTTTCAATTTTGAAACGGGGCTGCAATGCTTTAAATACGCATTTTTAGCAGCAGCCCATAAAACATTAAAAAAAGAGTCAACAATGAAAAATCTCGACGGACTTGCTCGTAACGGTGGAGAAAATTTCCCTAAAGTAAATTTTGATTGTTTAAAGGGGAAGTATCTGGTAAACTTGAAAGAAATAACCGTATTTGAAAAAGCAAATGAAAATCTTGGGTTGGGGGTGGTTGTTCTCCAGTATGACACGGAATTTGTAGATGGGGAAAGCAACCAAATAAAAAAGGGGTTTTGTATTCAGTTAGGACACACGATGTTGGATAATGTTAAAAATTGGGTTCGGGTTATTTACGAGCCTCCCAAAGATGTAAATTCCTATGGTCATTTTTTCCCCGTTACAGCAATAAGTCGACTCCTATCCCAAGGCACGAAGAAAGGAGAATGTCTCTATTGTCCCATGTGCCTTTCCTCATTTAGATCTGAGCGAACATTCTCGGATCACATGAGGCATTGCAAAATTCATGGGAATCAAAGAATTGAAATGCCGGCAGAAGGCAAAGATACTTTACAATTTAAAAATTTCCAAAATTCCCTGCTAAAAGTTGATAGAGTGTTTTTGGATTGCGAATCAAGGCTGGTTGAGGTATCAGACCCATCAAGGCAAATATAGTCAAGGAACACAAACTAGTTGCGTATTCCTACGCGCATGCCCGTCGCGATTCCAACAATAAAATTCAGTTGGAAGAGTTTTTTTTGGCTATGGATGAGGAGGGTAGTATGGAAAAGTTATTGATATCTTTAATAAAAACAGCAAACGGCGCAATTTCACGATTGCGTCACACCAACTACCCAATGACATTATCAGATAAGGAGCAACTGGCACTAGAAAAGGGGACAATTTGCTGGTTTGTAGAGGTGTTCGTGCCCCAAAAGACGCAGTCCAGGATCACAATCACCTTATTGACCCCAATTCAACGGGAAAAAGTAACTTTCGGAGGTGGGCTCACAATTCATGTAATTTAAAAATAAACAGCAACTCTTCCTTCCGGTTTTTTATACATAACTCTAACATGGCACATCTTCAAAGAAATGGAACAGTGGATAATGCATGGCTGGTAGACAGCTTTTCCTACAATATCATTCCTAAATCATCGGAAAAGTTGCTTGTTTTGGAATTTATGTGGAAATTTGTTGAAGCCGACGTTGAGTACACGAATAAAAATTCGCTTTTTAGATTCCTACAGTTTTTCCCCCAAATCATGAGTGAATTAATTCAGGTGCAGAAAAACGATGACGCCTGCAACGCTTTCCCCCTTCTCAAGCAACAATTTCCAAATGATTTATATGATTTGTTGACGGTCAAGGCGTATATCCTTATGATTATTATTGTTCCATGTCAAGATTCGACGAGGAAACTATTCCTTCGATTGAATCGTTTTACGACATTCTACATGACCGTAGGTGCACCCCCGATGAATACAGTTTTGCTAAAAAAGTGTGGGCAGAGGGAGGGTGTAAAAATGGGTTTGACTACTGCAAGCTGTATTTTTCGAGTGATGTGTTAACTTTGTTAGACATTATGTGTAAAAATACGGACAAAATCTATGGGGAATTTAATCTTGATTTGGGCTACTATTTTTCATCTCCTCATCTGGTAATGGACCTCATCCTAAAAATTAGTGGGGAAAAAAAATTGGGCTAATCACAGACTTGATCAGCATCTGTCATCGAAAGGTCAATGAGGGGTGGATTTGTTTTTCACGGGGATCGTATCTTGGAAACTGGTCCAACTGGAGACAAGACGGGGACAAAATCGGATGCAGTTTTCCTTGATATGAATTCTCTCTACCCCTCGGCCATTTCCCATTATGCGCTACAATGCGATGGACTATAAATGGCTCAATGACCCTCAAGCTCCCCATTTCCCCAACATTGACAGTGTTGAGGAGAATGGACCGGTTGGATGGCTTTTTGAATTGATGGGAGATACCAGTTGAGCTTCACGATTCAGTAAGGATTTTGTTTTCCCGTGCATCAATAGCCCTGTGACTAGGGACTCTTTGAGCCCCCGTACTTGGCGTTTAGTCAAGGTTGACGGATTGCATTGGTCACCTTCAAAACAAAAAGCTATTGCTGACCTTCTGCCGAAAAAAAATATTGTTGTACATCATGTGGCTTTAAAATGGATGTGCAACAACGATTTCAACGTCACAAAGGTTCTTAGAGCGCTCCAGTTTAGCCAAAAACCATATCTAAAAACGTTTGTTGACACTTGTGTCAAGAAACGTTCTGAAGCGCAGACGAAAGCCGAAAAAGAAATTTATAAACTCATTTTGAATTCGGCTTTCGGCACAATGTGTGAGAGTGTTCGCAATAGGAATCGTTGTGACGTCGTGACCGATCCCAAACAATGTGCTCGAATTATTGCCGATCCAAATTACACTTCCTTCACAATCATTGGCCCGGACATGGTACTATTGAATAGGAAAAAAATACGCATTGTCCTGAATAAAAATATTGCTGCAGGCATTGCGATCTTGGAGATCTCAAAAAGCTCATGTTGGAATTCTATTACAATGTGGCTAGGGTACAGTGGATGGAGAAGGGGCAAGTAGAGGTCTTCTACGGGGACACAGATTCTCTCCTGTTAAAAGTAAAAACCCCCAAATCTAATTGATGATTTGGCGCCCGGTGAATTTATCAGTTCACGGATGGACTATACCAATTGGAGTGGGCTATACCCAGAGCTAGTGAAACGTCGGGCGCCAAATCAGCTTTTTTTTTAAATCTGAAACGGGAAACGACATGATTTCCAGTGGTATGTTTGTAAGTCCGAAGGTGTACTTTATACAGACACATGACGAGGAAATCAAGAAACGTTGCAAAGGAGTACCCACGCGCTATGTGGATTAGAATTTCAACATGGACATCTATAGGAATTGTATTGTTGAAAAATACAATTCCACGAGCCAAATTGCTGGCAATTCGTTCTCTCAACTACAGGAACTTTACTGTAAATGTAGAAAAAAGTGCCATGAGTACCATCTCCGACAAGGTCTATGTCTGTCAAGACGGTGTGACTACCCTCCCCCTTGGGCACTATTTAACTTCAGACCGGGCCGATTGTGTTATCCATAGGGAAAGTCTCGGTTTGAATAAAGTCCAGTAAATTTTTTTTTCCTAAAACCTTAAAACCTTTGGGGGGGGCCTCCGGGCTCGCGGCCTTCGGGGGGGGGGGGATCTCGTCCCGGGGGGGGGGCGGCCACCAGCGGGGGGGTGTGCACCGCCAGCCGCTACCAAAGTTATCTTTTTTTGGACTTAGAGCAGATTTTTTTTTGTGCTTTCGTAAATGTTGCATTCAAATTAAAAAAGTGATATTATTTTAAGTGCTTTATTCCAATAAATGTTGTATTTTTTCTATAAACAAAAAAAAAGTGTAAGTATCTAAGTGTTTTTTCTCTATGCCCATGTAAATGTTGTATTTTTTATTATAAATAAATTAAAAAAAAGTGTATTTTTTTTTCATGTTTAATGTGCTTTTTTTTTCAATGTAGTATTTTCTAAGTATTTTTACTTTTTTTATGCATATAATAAAAGAAAATATGATTCTTTATTCGTCTTCTTCTTCTTCATATTATTCTTGAACGGAGTAGTAGGGAAATTATTTAGTCATTAGACAACTATGGTCTACAGTTAGTTGTCCAGGTGAACTATTGAAGGGAACATGTATCAATTTAAAACACCATTCAGATCGTATCTGTGTGGGCCCTCAATGTCGGGCAAAACAACACTCTTAACTCAAATAATTAAAAATTGCGATAAAATGTTTGTGGAAAAGCCGAAAAAATCTACTATTGTTACAGTATTTGGCAGGAGTCATACGATAAAATAAAAGCAATTGCTGCCACACACGGTTTGGTGCAGATACAATTCATACAGGGACTTGATGTTTTCAACATTATTGAAGAAAACTCTTGGCTGATCATTGACGATCTGGCTGAATCTATTGAACAATGGTCCCAGTAAATGCTGCAATTGTTCACTGTTCGCTCTCATCACGAACAGATTTCCGTTACTCTGGTTCTACACAATCTCTTTCATCAGAGCAAATGTATGCGAACACTTGCATTGAACTGCACCTACTATATCATCTACAGAGTTGTTCGTGATTCTAGCTCGCTAATAACTCTCAATAAACAAATCTATCCAGGTGCCCCTAAGTTTCTGCTCTCAGCATACAATCAGGCAACTAATAAACCCCCACGGCTATATCCTATTGGATCTTAATCAAAATACACCCGAGGATCTGCGTGTAGTCACAGATATTTTCGACAATGAAATTACAGTATATCTCCCCGTGAACACAAAAAAGACCTATTAGTCACTATCATGACACTGAAGAAACTACATGAAAATAGACATTTGTTTTCAGTTCTAAGCACTTCAAAACCCTCGCTTAGGAAAGCCATACTCAAACATGGTATTGACAATGATTTCATTAATCTAATATCTGAAATTTGTTTAAATTTGACCGAGGGTAATGTTCAACTGCCAGAAGTAGTTAAGCAACGGGCAAAGCAAGCATCGTTCCATTGTACGTATATTGGCCTCTAAAAGAAAGGAAAGAATTTTAAAAGGAAACGACTTCTTCAGGCGGGCGGTAGCTTTTTCACACTTTTACTGCCAATAATTGCAGGACTTGTAAACAATTTTCTCTAGATGGCAAAACCCTATAAATTGACTCCAATAGAACTCGCTCTCTCACCCGTGGAACACTTTGAGAACAATCTGAGTAAATTCCTTGACAACGAGAATATTGAGGATGATAAAAAAACTGCTTTTACTTCAAGATGCACTTCGCCGAGTGGACAAACATAAGTCCTATCATGTGAAGACCACTGCTGCTATTGATCACAAAAAAGAATCATCTCCTCAGGATTCTGCTGCTGGAACACAATTAAAGAAGGAGGAATTGGATTCAATTGTATTGAAAATTGGAAATCTAATGCCCCACTCATATCGTGAACAAAGTAAACGACTCCTAACCTATCTCATTGAAAGTGGTCAAGATCATTTTCAAGTTGAGAGCAATGGGAAAGGGATTATAATTCAGGGCAAGAGCTATAATCTACTTGAATTAATCTTTGATATGGTTACAAATCGTAAAGGACTATTATCATTTGACGCTCATCTAAACAACTTTCTAAATACATAAACTTCCCCAAAAGTCTTATTAGCAATAGACAAATTCTAAAAAAATAAAATGAACATGCATCATTGTCAACACCATTAAAATATGAACATGAAGAAGAAGAAGATTTTAAATCAATTTTGAAAAATACTAGCACACCACTGATAGCTAGACAAAAGCGAAGACGTATCAAGTCAACGTCACCACCACCACCACCACCCCCATCCGTCAGTATACAAAAGGGTAGTGGACGTTACACAACGTGTTTACGTTCAAAATGGTTGAAGTTCTGAAAGGTGTTTATGAAAATATTGGTGAAGTGGGGAGTTTCAGTTCACCCACCACTCTTTCCAAGGTCACTGGTGTTCACACTAAAAGTGTACAAAACTATCTACAAATTGAATCAAGTTACACTCTGCATAGAAATCATAGACTTCGTGCTAATCAATATTGAAAAACTAAAGCCTTTTTCCCATTGCATATAATCCAAGCAGATCTCCTGACTCTAGATGAGGTTCAAATGACGTCACAATAAACCGTTCAAGTACATTCTACTTGCAATCAGTGTTTTTAGTCGCTATGCATATGCAATTCCATTGCGATCAAAGAGAGGCGTTGAAGTTCCTCGGGCCATTGAAAGTATTCTCGAACAGGATTCATATAAAAAATTCAAACGGATCGCGGTAGTGAATTTGTTAATCCTCATGTTGCAAAAGTGCTAGTGAAATACAGTACACTGCTCTATCTTAGTCATAGTCCTATAAAGGCTGCATTGGCCGAACGATTGATAAGAACTATTCGACTTTTAATTTCAAGATATTGTACATTGAAAAAACTCACCGGCTTTTATTCATGATTTAGATAAAATCATGTTGATTTATAATCAACGACCTCATCGATCATTGTCCAACTCTACGCCAACGGAAGTTCATCATTCTGATCATGATACAATTGACACCTTTCTTAAACAGTATTCCAATGAAACGATTGTCAAGAAGGAATATAAATTCAATGTTGGTGATACTGTTCGAATTAATAGGACAACTAATGTTTTTGAAAAGGGGAATTACTTGTGGTCCACTGAACTTTCTAAAGTGGCAAAATCCTAGACACTAAACCCATAATTATCGTTTGCGCGATACCAAAGATGAAGAGATTCTCAGCGGCTTTTATGACTATGAACTACAAAAGTTAAAAACACTAATAGTGAAATCTATCAAATTGAAAAGATATTAAAGACTCGTACTCGCAGGGGTATGAAACAGTTACTTGTTCGGTGGCTAGGATACAACTCTAGGACAATGCCATATGATTTCTATGTAACTTTTATGTCCAATGTTTCCGATCCTCTCTACAACGACTTGAATAGAACAAGTGATTGTTGGACAAAACTCTCCCCCGCCATCAAATTTGACGGTGCGTATGAAGTGGCTCTTATCGACTGTATTCTCAAAAATACCTACGACATCCTGAGAAAGGATCGTGAATATGAAATAAAAATTAGACCCCATGATTGGCCACTCATTAGCGATCAACATGATGATTGGCCACTCATTAACGATCGAGAAAAAATTGAAAAGATCAATTCATTTGAATATCCATACGTTGTATTACCCTACGAGGAGCTCACCTGTATGAATGATTTATGTCGTACTATCAATGAAAGAATTTCCGCTCGTAAAAAAGGAGCTTTTCATTTCAACTATTCAAAGGAGGAGGGCATTATCTACATTAGTTCACCTATTGCCAATGAAAAGGTTATTCTCAATGATAACCTAAAGGATGTTCTTGGCTTTTAAGCTCAATATAATCAACGGTAAAAGTGCCGGAAACACTAATTTCATTTTTGCTGACTACCCACCTGCCTTCTCCACAGACACTTGTATATTTCTCTATGCATCCTTTGTGGAAACATCGAGAGTCGGTAATTCAAATGTTCCCCTCCTACGAGTTCTTGAACGAAAAAACCAATCAACAACTTGTTCATCACTATAATATAAAGCATCTTCAGTATTTTCCTGTAAACACTTCGTATTTGGAACTCTGTCAGTTAACACTAAGAAGTGAATTGGGCGATCCTCTAGCAATAAAAAAAGGCTTAGCAGTGATTACATATCATTTTCGACCCATTGTTGGCGATAGCACAATCACCTAAAATGAACAATAGGAGAATTCCATTTGTCTGTCCCGATATCGATTGCTATGTTGGTGCTTTGAGTCCACGTCAAATAGGCAATGGATTGGACTACTACAAGGGGCGTACTGCAATGTCTGTCTATGGTCTTGGTAGCTGGTTTGCTAGGCTATTTCGTTCTGCACTACCCCTTGCCAGAAAATATCTTGTACCTGCTGCATCGAATTTTGCTGCCTCCACACTACAGGACTGGGGGTCGGGCAAGAATTTCAAGGAGAGTGTTAAGGAAAATATTAGATCTTCAGCAAGAGCCGTTGGTGAGCAACTAAAATCTCGACAAAATGGGGAGGGATTGAAAAGGATGCGTGCACGTCATTCACTCATCAGTCTCCACCCAGGTTGGAAGCGAAGGACATCAACAAGGACTTTGAGGAATAAAACAAGGAAGACCAATAAGCAGAAGAAGAAAAAGAAAAAGATTGTTAGATCAAAGAAGGATTTCTTCTCTAAAGATGACTTATCTCCCCAACAAGGAATCATATCCATCAATTAGTTCCTCATTGAATCTATTCAATGCTGAAAATGTTGATGTCAGTGTCAAGTATGGCTACGATGAACAATTTCATCCCCAACAACCCCTCTCTGAAAATATACACTTTCAAATATTTTCCAATGAAGACTATTTCATTGATTTGTCATCAACATTTATTGATTTAAATGTTGCGGTGAAGAAAAGTCAGATAATGCAACTCCAAATGCTGGCGATGGTCTCTCTTACGAGAACTGTATTCTACACAATCTATTCAAAACAAATTAATGTATTTATTAAAGGAACATTGGTGAGCACTAGCAATAATTTATCAAACTATGCAAGCTACATACAATTTATGATGATGACACCAAAGGCATACAAGGAGTTGAGAGGACAATCATTGGGCTATGAATATCGATCAGGTGTTGATACTGATGGTGAGTTGACTACCGCAGTGACCCAAGAGTATCATCTGGTTGGAAAATTAAATCATGAGATATTCAATATATCCCAATGGATACCCCCTAATGTCAAGATTGACATAAAGTTACAGATGGCCCCATCGAATTTCATTTTGAGAAAAACACTTCCTGCAGCACCCGATGCAAATGTCATTATCACATCGGCAATTCTCCACGTCCGAAAACAACAAGTTATGAGCTCTGTTGCATTGGCAGTGGAAAAGCTAAGAGCCAATGGTAACAAAATTAAACTTCTTGTCCCCCATACGATCACCAATCAACGTCACATTGCCACCGGCTCTCGTAGCTATAGAGATTCATCATTTATCAATGGAGAAATCCCATCAAAATTGGCTTTGGCCTTTGTGAAGAGTGGCAGTGCTGTTGGATACTGGACTGAATCCCCCCATGATTTTAATTTCTCGGTCTATCTAACCTTGTGTGCAAAGTTAATGGTATTCCATTGTACACTCAAAAAATCCTTTGACAAAAAATCCTATAGAACTCTGTACGAGTTGACCATGCAATCCCTGGATCATGACTCTCAACTATTTGAAAATGGAATAACCGATTCAATGTTTTCA
Source organism: Artemia sinica (assembly GCA_027921565.1). Classification (NCBI taxonomy): domain Eukaryota; kingdom Metazoa; phylum Arthropoda; class Branchiopoda; order Anostraca; family Artemiidae; genus Artemia; species Artemia sinica. The sequence continues at coordinate 32,665,680 of CM051264.1, forward strand.
AAAAATCATGGGGTAATTGTTTTGGACTTGTCGGGGACTCAGGATATGAGCATAGTACGAACAGGGAATGTACGTTTAGAGTGTACATTTGCCAATGCTTTGACTGAGAGTATCACGCTAATATCACTGAGTCAATTTGAAACCTATTGGGAAATCACTCCTTACGGCAGTGTTCTACTAGACTTAGCACCATGAACACAAACCAAATAATCAACGTATTTAGTATGGATCCATGCATGTCCCAGTACAAGTCCTATTGCATACCATCGGACTTCATTGAAAAAATTCAAAGTGTTAACAATACCCTAATCATTTGTTAATAGCAGTCCATCGACTTTGAAGACCGGTCAAGGCTATGCATCTTTCAAACAGCGAAGAAAATTGAATTTTTGATCCTCTTGGCCTATCGTATAAATTCTACACACCATACATCAGCAACTTTATTGAAAGCAGTGGGAAAACCATTATTCAAAATCAACGAAGAGTACAAGATTTAACGACTAAGACATGTGGCTTTCATGCACTACTCTTTTTCATGTTCAGATATTGTGGCTACACCTACAAGCAGTTTCTCAACATCTACGTTGACTTACCTCGATTGAACGACTTTCTAGTGGAAAATATACTTACAAGCGTATTTAATATTGATTTTAGTGCCCTAGGAATAAAATGTTCTAAAAATGTATGTGAAATTGTTTATTAATAAAAATTTATATACATGATAATACGACTTTTCTACTCTTTAGATTTCATCTTCTACTAGGTATAGGTATTTGTCGACAACAACTAGTGCAGGTAGATTATCTGAATTCACAGTGTACTGATCCTGATGTAGTGCAATGTCAGGGTCACATTTTCTACAATAGAGTGTAACTTCACTCTTGTCATATCTCTTTGTATAGTCAATGATACTATTCTCATTCATTCTATAGAATTCACATGTTTCAATTTGTTTATTTGAAGTAATGTCACAAATAGTGTCCTCAAGCGGCAAATCACATTCCGTCACAGCCAAATAAAAATCAGTGGGCTTATAATCATAGTAGTCATTGTCTTCACAACGATGACGTAGAAACCAAATTCTTTTTGTTGTTCCAGCAGTTGAATCGTTGACCCGTTTCCTCCTCCTAGAACAATCTAAAACCACGACGATACCAATCTCTTAGCAATAAACTAAAATTACGCTTAGGATTCTTCCAATCATACCGGGATATGTATTCTCCCCACTGATTACATTTATCATAATGGCAATTGGAACATAGGTGGCCTCTAGGATGAGAGTCACACACCTCTTCATGACAGGAATTACAACCTATAATTTGTACAGCATATCCTCTATGCAATTTACACGGGTTGCATAATCTACACTTTTCATCATACTCATCAATCATTGTGCAATTCTCACATGATGACCAGCTACCCAGTATGTACCTACATAGTGGACATGTATGGAACATTTTTTCATGTGTTAACACTCTCACTGTCACAATGAAACTGAGCTAGCAACAACGAAAAAATTGTCTGAGAGAGAGAGAGAGAGGAGTAAATATCTCGGTTGTCTCTGATTGGCTGCCTAAAAAACAGGTGTCAGCCCGAAAAAAAAAACCACTCTGGTTGAAAAAAAATCTTGGAGTTGAAACAAATGTGTGCGGGGAATCCCCCGTTCATACTGTTATCTTTTTTGCAATGTTTAGGAACAGGCGGGGAATCCCCACTCGTTTGGAATGGCACCAACGGGGACATAAGCAAATAGCACGTAGTTTCATGACGTGTTTAATCACGTGTAGAGGTTCCCATAGAATAACAATGGAAGGAACATAGAATAGCATGGTAATTCGTATAGCTTCTATAGAAATGTAAGGCCATGTGAGAGGATACTCACTCTCTTTGAAAAGGTGTAGAGCAGTGCTAGAAATCCATATTAACATTCTACTAGTAATCTTTGGCTTAACTAGCCTTTTCAATCAAGAGATTCACACAAAATTTTGTTGCTGTAAACGCTATGTCATCAGTAAATAATGTAATAAATTCCCAGGAATATTCGAACGCAAGTTATCTACTTAAATTAGGTACAGTAGGGGTCCAAGCACTGAAATTCATGGAACTCCACACTGGGCACCATAACTTCTTGAAATACAACCATGAATGTTCGTTTTCCATATAGTTTTTTTGAAAATAAAGGCAACATTGGAGTCGGTCTCCAGTTTTAAGGATGTGTTTTCAAATCTCCTTTAAGCCAAGGTATGGCCTTATTTTCATCTCATCGGGAAGAAAATTCACCCTTTTTTAGTGATAATTTCATTGGATAAGCAAAGCAGGGTAACACATATACCATCATTAATTTAAATGTCTGCAGACAAAGCCTATGACGCTCAGACGAATTTTAATTTATAAATCCTATTATTTGCTTTATCTCCTCCTAGTTATTTTCATCGATATTCATCTTCGCTCCTGAACCCTTTCACCGTTCAAAGACACAGCAATTTCATTACTATCATTACATCTAACTCAACGTACTGACTAACCTATTTAAAAAAAATAGTAACCGAAAGCATCAGAAATTCGCTGACTTCCAACAACTACTCTATCATCAACTTCTAGTCCAGTCGAAGCTTAAATCTTCTTATCTCCATTTAACGATTCATTAATGATTTTTCTTCGTACATTTGATACTTCATTATTGTTCTCAAATTTATTTCTATATTATTTTCGAAGCTAGCACTTAAATAATTGGAAATTGAAAAATATTTTGCCCTAAATAAATTTTGCAACCTAAATTTTATCCTGTTCTAGTGGAAAACAAAAGTCTTAAGCTTAAAAGAGTAGAGTCAGTTAGAATAATGCAAATAGACTAAAGCAGGCTTTACTTGCATGTTGTTAAAGCGGGAAACTCTCACTTCAGTTTTTTTTCTTATTTTCAGGATATTTTTAGTACATCTACCTGCTTTGGAAGCACAGGACATCGGATTCTTGCAGAATTTAAGCCACAAAAGTAATTATATGTGGTTAAATAAAAATTTGTATTAAAACGATTTTAAAACTACTAAAGTCATGAAAGTTGTAGTCAGTAAAATGCTTTTCAGTCAAGACAATTTGTTTCACATTATCAAGAGGGAACCAATTTACAGCTTAAACATGAATGGCGCTGTAAATGCATATTTACTTTAACCCTTCATTTATATCTAATGCAAACCTAAGGCTACGTAAAGAATAAATCTGTGTTACTGATACATGGTAACGAGCTGTAAGGAAGGAGCGACCCGGCTCAATAGTAACCGAAACTCTAGAAAAAGGAATTTTGATACCTATAGATATGTCAAAAGAATCGGCTTTTTATGCTGATTTCAAATATGTAAATGTCATTAAGTTTAATTCGTACATATCAAAGGTTACGAGCGTGAAAATTTTTTCCTGATTTCGAAAAAAGGAGGGAACACCCCTAGAAGTCAATTGATGTTAATGAAAATCCCACCATCAGATTCAGCGTATCAGAGAACCCTACTGTACAGGTTTCAAGCTCCTATCTACAAAAATGTAGAATTTTGTATTTTTGCCAGAAGAAAGATCACGGATGTGTTTATTTGTTTGTTTTTTTTCCTTCCCCAAGGGTGCTCGTATCGACCCAGTGGTCCTAGATTATTGGGAAAGGGCTCATTAAACTTAAAATTAAAAGTTCTAGCTCCCTTTTCAACTGACCAAAAAATTTGAAGGCAACTAGGCCTCCTCCCCTACCCCTTTTTACCAAAGTAGTCCGATAAAAATTTTGAGATAGCCATTTTGTTCATCATAGTTGAAAGGACAATAACTATGCCTCTGGGTATAAAATGACCCCCCACACAGCCCAGGGGAAAGCTGTTTATGTCATAAAATGTGTCCATTGTATATGCATAGTATTTGTTATTGGGACGCATTCATACATTATCGGGTGTGGGGGGGATTTTCTGCCGGGGGTTTTCCAAAGGGAACTTTTCCATGAGGAAGGAAGTTTCCAGGGAGTGAGATTGTCAGGGGAAACTATACACTACTGGAATTTGCCAGGGTTCTTATACAAAATTCTTTTTATATGTCATGCTTCCTCTTTTCGTTTCAAGTTTACGCGCGGAGTGGCTAAGAGTAATTGTCTGGGTAAATTTTTCACCGGGACTGAATTGTCTAGAAGATATTTCCATGGGGAGGGGGTTTCTCCGGGGAGGTGGGGATAGATTGCCAGGTATTTTCTAAAAAACGATCAGAAATTAAATAAAAAACAAGTTTTTTCAACTGAAAGCAAGGAGCAACATAAAAACTTAAAACTGACAGAAATTATTCCGTATATGAAAGGGGCTGTCCACTCCTCAACGCCCTCACTCTTTACTCTACACTTTTTTATTGTTTTAAAAAATAGAGTTTTGAGTAGTGACAGGTTCCAGTTTCTACGAACGCCCTCCCAGGATTTCTACGGCAGCCCTCTGACGTCACGACAGCTCCGGCAGGATTCCCGTGAGAGCCCTAGTAAGATTCCCACCCCTGGCAATACTCCGAGCGCATGCCCTGTTTCTAGCTGGCAAGATTCCCAGGGGAGCCCTCTGGCGTCACGGCAGCCATAGGGAAATTAGTATGAATTTTAAAAACAGCCCTCTGACGTCACGTAACACACCCTCGCACCTGTACAATGCGGCCATCTGTTTCTACAGGAGCCTTGTTTCTAGGTGAAATTCCAAGGTGTTTCAATTACCTGGAATGTGGTCAAGATAATACACAAGTTCAATTAACAAGGGGAGCTCTTAACCCCTCGCACCTACACAATGCAGTCACCAGTTCTATTAAAGGGAATACGCTTGGTAAGAGTCCATGACATCCCCCCTGAACTCTAATGACTTCATACGACTTACCCCGTTTCAAACGGCCAGGTGTATTATGCTTGACGCAATTCTATGTAGCCCTGCCACAGGGACCCATAAGGAAACCCCCGCTTATAACGTAACACCGGCTCACACCTTAAATAATGATTATGCAGAAATGTCCTGTAATAATTATTTTTTTACCCGAAACGCTCAAAGCGTTTTTTTTTTCTTTCTTTAACTTTTTTGGCGGCACACACTTTATGTAAGGTCACATAATGATTGCGCAACCATCACTGTCAGATAAATACCTTTTTTACAATTTTCGTCCGAAACCCTCAAACACATTTTTTCCTCCTTTCAACTTAATGGCATATTATTTTTTTGCCTGAAACGCTCATCAAATTTTCTTTTCTTTCATTCCTTATTCTATAGATCTTGACCCCACCAAAACTCGAAAAGTCAATTTATTTCTAAGGGGAACGCGCTCTAACCGAGAGGACTATTCAACTATTCCCAATATTTTGTCTTCCCCTCAATATTCTAAAATTAACCTAATGCATTCCCCATTTTTGGCAAAAACTAGAATGGCGCCTTACTCTCAAAATTTGACAGGTTCTCAGAGACATTTGCTCTCAAGATCATAATAAAGGAAAAATGCATGCCTTACTTGTGTTAAACAATACATCTTAAAAAACACAGACATTGTAAATGAAAGGTTTTATTATTTCAAACAAATTGACAAACAATATTAAAAACATAGAAAAAGGCAGTTAAAAAAAACACGACAAAAAATAAAGGCTGGAAAAGGATTTATATTCCCCGTTTCAAATCAATGATACATTTAAAAACGAAGGGTCATCATACGGCATTGCCACCTCTGAAATAGTAGATTCAATATCTGTATAGATTTATCGGAATTCAAAAACATTTAACTTTTAACTTCTCGGCATTACTTTGACTAGAATGATAGTTTTGTACCACAATTTGGTAGGAAACTCCTGTACTGAAGATACACAGTCTTCTTTGGCTAAAATAAATGCCTATGTTAACAGTCTATTCTATAGGATTAACAGTACTTTTTAGAAACGAACGTGCCTCATACGGCATTCTCAACTCTGAAACAGGAGATTCAATATTCCTATAGATTTACAGACATTCTAAGAACATATAACTTTTAGCTTGGACTCTCAATAAATCCAAAGTAGATTCATGTTACATTTATACCCACAAGTGTATCAACCCTCATACAGCATAACCCATTTAACTTAGCCCCCGTTAAACTACACCTCTATTTAACCCCACCCTTCTGATGTAGATGTAAATGGGACAAAAATTTTATAACCGTGCATCTGAATCCATTTAACTGAATCCACGTTCAACAAAAGCCTTATTTTTTGCATAACCTTCCTTTGTCTCAGCCCTCAAGCAACCCAGGGGGCATTTTTCAGCAAAATTGTCAAAACGTGCAAAGGCGGGAAATTCTATTTCGAGAAATTCTTATTCCCACCCCATCCCGCACACTGCGGAGGAGTTTGGTTAGTGTCTACTCGTTCCGGGGGCAGAGTCGGGTCCTTGGCTAGGCGATAAGGGACGTTAAAAAATGGTCTCGCTCGAGATAATTAAAAAAGTAGTAACAATAGGGAAATTATCATAGAATCTCTAGGACACGCCCACCTCTAACGTCACAACATCTCTGTTTTCAGCGCTCAGCTGGCAAGATTCCCACCCCTGACAGACCAGGCGGGATTCCCGGCGTTCTAATATTTCTTCTGTATTGCCAAGATTCCCACTATTTTTCGATATATTGCCATTCTGGAAGATCCCCAGAATTTCCGTAACCAGATCTAATATGTAAGACGTCATTGTATCTTACAAGCAAAACTCCAGGATCCCATGGAGGAATCCCCCCGAGCCCAGCATACACGAGGGTGCTGTATAATAACGGCGGTGCACATCTTAAGCAATGACACCTAATGGGAGAGGTTGGAAGATAAGTAGCTCATCTTACGAGAAGGGTAGATACCCAAACCATTAAAAACTATACTTATAGCTCAGAGCGGAATGGCGCTGCCATACTGTTTTCCCACTGACACCAGCCCTCATACCCCCCCCCCCCCCATCACCTATATGGTACCAGTCGTCGCCCCATAGGACATTTTCCACCTTTTCGCTCCGAAAATAAGCTAAAGGATCCATTAAACAACATATTTTTGAAAACAGAGAAGTTTCCCTTTCTTTGATGGTGTTGATACTGTAAGCAGTTTACTTCAGAATGCCACACTATTACTGCACCAGTGATACGCCTCTGTCATTGTCCCATCTCCCCCAAATCACTTTTCAGACATTTCTTGCTAAAAGTTTTACTTCAAGTCATTCAAAAGGTTTTCGCAAGCAATTCACGCCACAGTGCCACACTATAACTATCTCTAGCACCCCTATGACACCCCTGTTACATCGGCCCCCCCACCCCCAAAACACTTTTCAGACCAACACAAAGCTAGGTTAGGTTAAGCAAGGTTTGGTTGACATGTCACCAAACCTAACTTAACCTAGCCTAGCTTCTGTAGGTAAGGCTAGATCCCCTCGAATTGCCTGCTAGGGCGTGGGCTTGCAAAAACACAAAAATACTACTACTAGTCACCTGAGGTCGAAATAGGTATGTATTATTAGGACAAAATTTGAAAATGATTAAGATATAGTAGAATGGCTTGGAAAAAACATAAAAATACTACTAGTACTAACAACTCCTCGCAAAGCCAAGCCAGCTGAGCTCGAGACAGGTACGGTTTACCAAGAAAAAATTGAAGAATGTTTAAAATATAGTATAAATGGCTTTCAAAAACACTAAAATACTACTACTAGTCACCCGAGGTCGACATGGGTATGGTTTATCATGAAAATATAGGAGAGTGTTTATGATATAGTATGAATGGCTTGCAAAAAAACACTAAAATACTACTACTATCAACTCGTCACTGAACCAACCCACTGAGGTCGACAAGGGTATTGTTTATCACGAAAATATAGGAAAGTGTTTATGATATAGTATGAACGGCTTGCAAAAACACGAAAATACTACTACTAGTCACCTGAGGTCGACATAGATATGTATTATTAGGAAAATATCTGAAATAGATTAAGATATAGTAGAATGGCTTGCATAAAAAAAAAAACTACTAGTACTAACAACTCTCCACAAAGCCAAGCCAGCTGACCTCGACACAGGTACAGTTTATCAAGAAAAATTGAAGAATGTTTAAAATATAGTATTAATGGCTTTCAAAAACACTAAAATACTACTAATAGTCACCTGAGGTCGACTGGGGTATGGTTTACCATGAAAATATAGAAGAGTGTTTTATGATATAGTATGAACAGCTTGCAAAAACAAAAAATTACTACTACTAGTCATCCGAGGTTGACACATGTATGTACTATTAGGAAAATATTTGAAAAATTATCAATGATATAGTAGAATGGCTTGCAAAAAATATAAAAATACAACTAGTACTAACAACTCCCTGCAAAGCCAAGGCAGCTGAGCTCGACACAGATACGGTTTATCAATAAAATATTGAAGAATGTTTGAAATATATTATGAATGGCTTGCAAAAACACTAAAATACTACCAGTAGTCCCCTGAGGTCGACAAGGTATGGTTTATCATGAAAATATGCCAAAATAATGTAGTAATAGACAATGGAACTGCAAGTAAATAAAAGGACATTGATGGGTAATATCACCAAGGGATTTAAAGATGAATGAGAAAAAACAAATCATCACAAAAACGTTACTGTTATAATCATGGGATTACCACACAAGCAGTTCATGAAGCCGGTATCATCGTCAGTAAAACTTATGACAAGGTTGCTAAAAGTTGTGTGTACCTACCCCCGTCTCTCCAGAAAAAAATAGAAATGTTTGAAATCTTATAAGAAAACACGAGGTATTTTATGAGTAGATTTAAGATGTTCATTTTTATGACAACATTCAACATGCAATTATTACAATAGAATATTTTTATTGTACGCTATCAACTCAGGTGGAACTTCAGAATCGAATTATAACTTTTTCTATCTTCTACTGAAAAATGTGTTAGTGTCAAGAAAAGGTGGCGTGGTGTTGTATATGTGTGTGTGCTTTTGTGTGTGTGTTGTGTTTTTGTGTGTGTTTGTGTTTTTTGTGTGTGTTTTGTGTGTTTGTGTGTGTGTGTTTTTTGGGTTTGTTTGTAGGTTTTGTGTGTTTTTTGTGTATATGTTGTGTGTGTGTGTGTGTGTGTGTGTGTTATGTGTGTGTGTGTGTGTGTGTTATGTGTGTGTGTGTGGTGTGTGTGTGTGTGTGTGTGTGTGTGTGTGTGTGTGTGTTGTGTGTGTGTGTGTGTGTGTGTGTGTGTGTGGTGTGTGTGTGTGTGTGTGTGGTGTGTGTGTGTGTGTGTGTGTGTGTGTGTGTGTGTGTGTGTGTGTGGTGTGTGTGTGTGTGTGTGTGTGTGTGTGTGGTGTGTGTGTGTGTGTGTGTGTGTTGTGTGTGTGTGTGTGTGTGTGTGTGTGTGTGTGTGTGTGTGTGTGTGTGTGTGTGTGTGTGTGTGGTGTGTGTGTGTGTGTGTGTGTGTGTGTGTGTGTGTGTGTGTGTGTGTGTGTGTGTGTGTGTGTTTTCGTTTGTGTTTGTGTGTATGTGTGTGTGTATGTATGTGTGGTTTGTGTGTGTGTGTGTGTTTTGTGTTTTCGTGTGGGTTTTTGTATGTTTGTGTTTTGTGTGTGTGTGCGTTTTGTGTTGTGTGTGTGTGTTTTTGTGTGTGTTTTGTGTGTGTGTGTTTTTGTTTGTGTGTGTGTTTTTTGTGTGTGTGTTTAGTGTGTGTGTGTGTTTTTGTTGTGGTGTGTGTGTGTTTTTTTCTGGGTGTGTGTGTTTTTGTGCGTGTGTGTGTGTTTTGTGTGTGTGTGTTTTGTGTGTGTGCTTTTATGTGTGTGTTTTTATGTGTGTGTGTGTTTTATTTTATGTTTGTTTTTGTGTGTGTGTGTTTTTGTGTTTGTCTGTTTTGTGTGTGTGTGTGTGTGTGTGGTGTTTGTGTGTGTGTGTATTTGTGTGTGTGTGTCTTTTTTTGTGTGTGTGTGTGTTTTTGAGTGTGTGTGTGTGTTTGTGTGTGTGTGTGTGTTTGTTTTTGTGCGTGTGTTATTGTGTATATGTGTGTATGGATTTGTGTGTTGTTTTTGTGTGTGTTGTTTTTGTGTGTGTTTTGTGTTCTGTTGTGTGTGTGTGTTTGTTTGTGTTTGAATTTTTTGTGTGTTTGTGTGTTTTCGTGTGTGTGCGTTTTTATGTGTGTGTGTGTGTTTTTGTGCGTTTGTGTTTGTGTGTGGGTGTGTGTGTGTGCGTGTCTGTGTGTGTTTGTGTTTGTGGCTGTGTGTTTTTGTGTGTGTGTGTTTTGTGTTTTGTGTGTTCTTGTGTGTGTTTTTTTCTGTGTGTGTGTTTTGTGTGTGTGTGTGTGTTTTGTGTGTGTTTGGGTGTTTTTGTATGTGTTTTGTGTGTGTGTGTTTTTGTATGTGTGTGTTTTTATGCGTGTGTGTGTTTTTGTGTATGTGTGTTTTTTTGTGTGTGTGTGCGTGTGCCTGTGTGTATATATGTGTGTGTTTTTTGTGTGTATTTGTTTTTGTGTGTGTGTTTTTGTTTGTGTGTGTGTTTGTGCATGTGTGTCCGTGTGCGTATGTGTGTTTCAAACGTTAGAAAATGCTTACAATAATGATGATGGGTGTCATAGGGGTGTTAGAAATTAGATATAGTGTGGTACCAGGGCGTGGGTTGCTTGCGAAAACTCGAATTAATGTGTTGAAGTAGAACATTAAACAAGAAATGTCTGAAAAGTGTTTTGGGGGGGATGGGGCGATGTCAGAAGGGTGTTGTAGGGGTTCTAGAGAGTAGTTATAGTGTGGTACTGTGGCGTGACTTGCTTTCGAAAACCCGAATGAATGTGTTGAAGTAAAACTTTTAAAAATATATGTCTGAAAAGTGTTTTTGGGAGATGGGGCGATGACAAAGGGGTGCCTTTGGGGTTCTAGAGAGTAGTTATAGTGTGGTACTGTGGCTTGAATTGCTTGCGAAAACCCGAATGAATGACTTGAAGTAAAACTTTTAACAAGAAATGTCTGAAAGTGTTTTTGGGGAGATGGAGCAATGACAGAGGTGTGTCACTGGGCAATAATATTGTGGCATGGTGAGGTGAAATGTTTATAGTATCAAACGCTAGTAAAGAAAGGGGGACATATTTTGAAAACAATATTATTGTTTTCAAAAAATATGTTGTTTAATAGGATTCTTTAGCTTATTTTAGGAGCGAAAAATGTTGAAAATGTCCTATGGGGCGACGACTGGTACCATATTGGTGATAGGGGGGGGGGGGGTATGAGGGCTGATGTCAGGGGAGAAACAGTGTGGCACCTGATTAAACTCTGGGCTATAAGTATACTTGTTGGGGTTCTACCCCTGTTTCTTTTTTCAGATAAATGACCTATTTCGTTCCGTAATTACATTTGCGTAGATTTGCCTATAGTTTAATTTTCAATGACAATTTAAAGTCTCGTTGCTAAGCTATAGTTGTTTTGCAATAAGTAAGCTTTGAAATAAATTCTATTTTGGACTTCCTGGTTTGAGTCATTGAAAGATAAAGCTGAGAAAAAGTAGAATGGGTTTTGAATAGGGATTGATAGGATTGGCTTGGCCAAGTGAAGGTCACCTCTATGCAAACTTTGTGCACATAATATTATTTTTGAGTTAGTCTGCATTTAGACCCCGTTCGGGAAGTATATTCTTGTTATTATATGTGACCGTTTGGAAGAATACAAGCAAGGTATTTTCTACAAACTGTGTACTAGTTTCTGGAACCCAGGCATGGTAGGAATAGAGTTACAAGATACTGTCATTATTATATTGACAGGGGGGCTTGTTACCTCCCAATAGAGAGTTAGAGATTTTTAGTGGTAACCCAGGGCGGGTACACTTGGCTTTAGAAAGTGCTCATTTGACCACTCGATGACGTTATCATACCCTGGGGCAGGGTATACAGTAAATAGGGTAGTACCAAACGCGATATTTGCAGAACTGGTTTGGTAGACGCGGGCATCACATTATAGTTTGGGGCTGGGGCTTTCCCCTCCAATAAGTCGTGACACCCGTACATTACCACGCCAATACTGGTGGCATTGTAGCTTACCACTATAACACTGGTGGCATCGTGGCCTACCGGTATAATATTGGTGGCCTTCCAAAAGTAACATTAGTGGAAGCAAGAAAATGTCCTATCAGTAAACCTGATAGTAAAAGAATTCCGCGTTTTCGAAGAGACAAATTAATTTAGCCTACAGAGTAGCCTATTCTGATTACATATAAAGAGAAAAAAAAAAATACGGAATCAATTAATAGAATTATGAAGATCTATTATATACTGTGCCTTGTTAGATCATGATTAAAAAAAAAAAGAAGAATCAATATATCGCGCAACTAATTAGTGTGCAAAAATATAAGGCTAATTGACACGCAGCAATTTTTCGCGAGAAAACCTGAAGTTACATGGACAAAGAATTTTTATTGAGACTGAAGAGGTAGTTTGAAGTTAACAGAATTTTGAAATAATGTCGGACAGAGACGAGATTAACTCAAGACTGAGAAGGGTTAGTGAAACCCATAGAAAAAGTAGGAAAATAGAAAGAAAGGCTAATATGGAGGCCTTTGAGAGAAAGTACCTAGAGTATAGGAAAAAAATACAGGATGAGATAGATCAAATTGAAAAAGATATTCAAGCCAATGAAACACTTCATCAGACCCTATGGACAAAATTGAAAAAGATAGTCCAGCCAATGAAATACTTCATCAGGCCCGTATGGAAAAAAATTGAAAAAGATAGACAAGCCAATGAAATATATCATCAGGCTCGTATGGAAATCCTTACTAAGCTTGTGAAGCCCGTAAGGGAAGGCCAATGAGTGAGATATTATCAGAGAATTTTCACCCAGTAAATGCTGTAACGAGAAAATATACAACTTCATTGACTACGGAGGGAGGTGGACCGGCCCATAAAATAAATTGGGAGGCTGCGCCACCCTGTCGGAAAATGAAATGTTTGATACTCAAAATATTGATAATCTGGTAAAATTTGATTCCTTGGAGCCATTTTTTTAAATTACCCATAATAGAGATGAGAAAGTAACATGTAAACGAACAAATTTGGCTATAGTCCATAATAAAGGAAACATTGACGAGTTTGTGAAATCATATAAAATAGAAGGAAAATTGACCGAAATGGTAATTGACTCAGGGAGTGAGCAAACTTTTGTGCCAATGGACCTAATTAAAAAGACGGATATAGACCATAAAAAATAATATTAAAACAGTGTGTTATTATGGAGATAAGCACCAATGCCCGTCTGCTTGGGTAAGAATAGAAATTGCAAAGAAAGACGGTACGGGTCCAGAGAAAAACAATAAAATAGGCTTAGTACTCTAGCAGTGGATGTTTTAGTAGGAGGATACTTTGGAGATATCTTTGCAGAAAATAGAAAACTTGAGAACACTTTTAATAAATATGAGACGCTAACAAGTAAAGGCCAAAATGAAACACCGGTTGTACCAGAGAAAATGGAGACGAAGTCTATTGTACGCGCTTTTCCTCGTAAAAATCGAGAGAAATTTTAGTACAATATGAAAAACCAAATGTCGGAATTCAGTTCCCATTTGATAACGAAATATTGGTTTCTGCGGTAAAAGTAAAGAGAAGTAAAAGAGAGAAAAGAGATATTAAACGGAGCTACAATGAAGTAATGCAGTCAAAGATGGTGGACACTGGAGTCCAAATCAGATTTAACGATGATTTATTATTTTGCGCGAATGACCAAATTGAGAAAAGCGAAAAACAAAAAATAAATGCAAAAAAGAGACAAAATTTGGAGAGTCGGCCTGAAGTGGCGAAAAATAAAAAAATGTTGGATGGGCTGTGCCTTGATAACATAAATAAAAGGGAGAAAATAAAAATGTTGGATGGGCTGTGCCTTGATAACATTAATAATAGGGGGAAGAAGTCGAAGAACCATGGGAATAAAACCAGATGGTTACAAAATAGAGATGAGTGACCTACAACGGGTTGGGGGAAAGTTGGGAGATATTGAATGCCGAGTTGGATTGGAAAAACTTGGCAAGGAATCTGAGATTAGTGTTATAAACTCAAAAGATATCTCGATCCTTTATAAGGGGGAGGAATCCCTTGGGGAAGATCCTCTGTGGGAAGTCGCGAAGATAGCCCTTTTCCTCAAAGCACAACTGGCGTATAAGTTGTGATCCCTTTGCCGAGATTTTGCCTCTCTGATCTGGAGTCCTCGGGGATACTCTCTCCCAATCACTTCACATTTCACCCAATCATTTGTCCAGTAACCTTATTCATAGTTGTTATTCTTCATGAGAATCGATAATTATTTCCTGCAAACCATATTCAATATCTAAGTTTCATCTTCAATTAGCATCAACGCATATTCTGCATTTGATTATCCCAGGGGAGGGAACCCAAAAAATAGGTGATTCATGGTTCGCTCAAAATTTCGGCCTTAGACTATTTGAAATTATGCCAAGGGGCAATTTACTTTTTTCTTGAGATTTGGGGTAGTTTCCACAGATGGAAATTAAGAGGCTAGGGCAGCCAATTTTTCATGGTGGCTGGCATCATATAATGTGCCAGAAACTGATTTTCTGCTCCTCTCTAATGTAAATTCGTGAGAGCGAGAGAATTTGTGTTTTGATTGTGCTGCGCACGATCATTTTCTACGAATCTTGGGGACTTCAACTTTCAAAAACTAATGCGGATACTATACGATCTAGACCATAGTGGTTCTACAGTAGAGAAATGTTGATGACGACAGATCTAGAACCAAGCGGTGGAAGTAGTAGCACAGACACTGGTGGAAGAGAGAAGGAAAATGGATTTTGTAAAGTTGAATTTATGTGTTTATGTACGTAAGGGTGGACCAAGGTAGCGCTAGGGCGGTCATTTATCTTATGGGGGAGTTTTGGGGTTCTACCCTGTTTCTTTTCTTTTCAGATAAATGACCTATTTTCGTTCTGTAATTACATTTGCGTAGATTTGCCTATAGTATATAATTTTCAATGACAATTTAAGGTCTCGTTGATAAGCTATAGCTGTTTTGCAATAAGTAAGCTTTGATCTAAATTCTATTGGACTTCCTGGTTTGAGTTATTGAAAGATAATGCTGAGAAAAAGTAGAATGGGTTTTGAATGGGGATTGAGTGGATTGGCTGGGCCAAGTGAAGGTCCACCCCTATGCAACGTTTGTGTACAGAATAATATTTTTGAGTTGGTCTGCATTTAGACCCCGTTCGGGAAAGCATATTTTTGTTATTATATGTGACCGTTTGGAAGAATACAAGTAAGTTATTTTCTACAAACTGTGTACTAGTTTCTGGAACCAAGGCAGGGTAGGAATAGAGTTACGAGATACCGTCATTATTGTATTGACAGGGGGGTTTGTTACCTCCATGGAGAGAGTTAGAGATTTTTAGTGGTAACCCAGCGCAGGTTCACTTGACTTTAGAAAGTGGTTATTTGACCACTCAATCACGTTATCATACACTGGGGCAGGGTATACTGTAAATAGGGTAGTACCAAACCAGATATTTGCAGAACCGGTGTGGTAGACGTGGGCATCACATTATAATTGGGGGCCAGGGGCTTTCCCCTCCAATAAGTGATGACACTCGTACATTACCACGCCAATACTGGTGGCATTGTAGCTTACCACTATAACACTGGTGGCATCGTGGCCAAACGGTATAATATTGGTGGCTATCAACCCTAACAATACTTTTTAATGGTTTGGGTATATACCCTTCTCCTAAGTTGAGCTACTTATCTTCCAACCTCTCCCATTGGGTGTCATTGCTTAAGATATGCACCGCCGTTATTACGCAGCACCTGCTTGTGTGCCCGTGCTCGAACGGATTCCCCCATGGGGGGCCATGGAGTCTAGCTTGTAAGATACAATGAAGTCATGCATATCAGACCTGGTCACGGAAATTCTGGGGATCTTCCAGAAAATAAATCTATCAAAAAGGGGTGGGAATCTTGGCAATACAGAAGAAATATTAGAACGCCTGGAATCCCGGGTGGTCTGTCAGGGGTGGGAATAATGCCAGCTGAGCACTAGAAACAGGGATGCTTTGAAATTAGTTGACGTTAGAGGGGGGCATGTCCTAGAAATTCTGTGATAATTTTCCTATTATTACTAATTTTTAAATTATCTCGATCGAGACCCATTTTTTAACCTCCTTTACCGCCTAGCCAAAGTCCGAATTCCACTCCCGGAATGAGTAGACACTGACCAAACTCCCCCGCAGTGCGCGGGATATGTGGGGACAAGAATTTCTCGAAATAGAGTTTCTCGCCTTTGTGCGTTTTGACTGTTTTGCTAAAAAAAAAAGTCCCCTGGGTTGCATGAGGGCTGAGACAAAGGGAGGTTTATGCAAAAAATCGGAGACTCTGTTGAACGTGGATTCAGTTTAACGGGCTCAGATGAACGGTTATATAATTGGGTCCCATTTAGATCTATATCAGAAGGGAGGGGTTAAACAGAGGTGTACTGGAGCGGGGGTTAAGTTTAAAATGGTTATGTTGTATGAAGGTTGATACACTTCTGGGTAAAAATGTTACATGCCTCTCATTTGGATTTATTGAGAGTCCAAGCTAAAAGTTACATGTTCTAAGAATTTCTAAAAATATATAGGAATATTGAATCTCCTGTTTCCGAGGTGGGGAATGCCGTATGAGGCATATTCGTTTCTGAAAGGTACTGTTAATCCTATAAAATAAACTGTTAACATAGACATTAATTTTTGCCAAAGAAGGCTGTTTCTCGTCAGTACAGGGGTTTTCAACTGAATTGTGGTAAAAAACAAACATTCTAGCCAAAGTAATGCCGAAAAGCTAAAAGAATTACGTTAAAAGATTTTTCTAAAAAAGTTTTAGAATTACGATAAATCTATACAGATATTGAATCTCCTATTTCAGAGGCGGCAATGCCGTATGAGGACCCTTCGTTTCTAAATGTATCGTTGATTTGAAACTTGGAGATAAATTGTTTTCCAGCATTTATTTTTTGTCGTTTTTTTTAACTGCCCTTTTCTTGTTTTTAATGTTGTTTGTCAATTTGTTTGAAATAATAAAACCTTTTAATTACAATGTCTGCCTTTTTAAGATGTATTGTTTAACACAAGTAAAGCGTGCATTTCCCTTTATTAATATCTTGAGAGTAAATGTCTCTCGGAGCGTGTCAAATTTTGAGAGTAACAAGTCATTCTAGTGTTTGCCAAAAATGGGGATGCTTAGGTGTCACGCATTAGGTAATTTTAGAATTGAGAGTAGGATAAAATACTGGTAATAGCAGTTTAGTCCCCTCGGTTAGAGCGCGATCCCTTTGAAAGAAAACTGACCTTTCGAATCCTGGCGGAGTCAAGAACTATAGAAAAAAGAGTGAAAGAAAAAAAATGCGATGAGCGTTTCAGGCGAAAAACAAAATGCCACTTAGTTAAAAGAAGGAAAAAATGTGTTGAGGTTTTCGGGCGAAAAAAATGTCAAAAAAGATATTACCTGAAAGTGATGGTTGAGCAATCATTATGTGACCTTACATAAAGTGTGTGCCACCATTAAGTTAAAGAAAGAAAAAAAAACGCTTTGAGTGTTTCGGACGAAAAAAATTATTACGTGACAGTGTTGCATAATCATTGCGTAAGGTGTAAGCCGTCGTTACCTTATAAGTGGGGTTCCCCCATGGGTTCCTGTGGCATGGTTACATAAAATTGTTTCAAGCATAATACAACTGGCTGTTTGAAACAGGGTAAGTCGCATGACCTCATTGGAGTCCAGAGGGGTGTGTCCTGGAGTCTTGCCAAGTGTGTTCCCTTTAATAGAACTGGTGACTTCATTGTGTAGGTTCGAGTGGTTAAGAGCTCCTCTTGTTAATTGAACTTGTGTATTATCCTGACCTAATTCCAGGTCATTGAAACACCTGGAAATTTCACCTAGAAATAAGGCTCCGGTAGAAACAGCTGACCGCATTGTACAGGTGCGAGGGTGTGTCACGTGATGTCAGAAGGCTGCGTTTAAAATTTAATACTAATTTTCTTATGGCTTCCGTGACGTCAGAGGGTTCCCATGTGAATCTTGCCGGCTAGAAACAGGGAATGCGCTCGGAATCATACCAGGGGCTCTCATAAGAATCTTGCCAGGGGTGGGAATCTCCCCAGAGGTGGAAATCTTGCCAGAGCTCTCACGGGAATCTTGCCAGGCTGTTTTGACGTCCGAGGGCTGCCGTAGAAATCCTGGGAGGGCTGTCGTAGATACTGGAATCCTGTCACTACTGTAGTGAGAAAGAGTCAAACTTTAGCGTAAGAAGTGAGGCGTTGAGGAGAGGAAAGTCCATCTCATTAACGGAATAATTTCTGTTCGTTTTAAGTTTTAATGGTGCTCTTTACTTTAAGTTGAGAAAAACTTCTTTTTTTATTTGAATTTCTTAAGAAGCTGTCTGCTTTTTGTTGGGAAGTGATAAAACAAGTAGAACGGCCCCTATTGATACGAACGGGGCACCATATATGGGCATAGAATACGAACAGGGCACCAAATATGGGCATAGCCTCCCTAGGGAGATGGAACACCTGTGCTGTCAGTCATTAATCAAATTGTTTCGTGGGAAGTTAATTAATGTCGGACAGATGACGTCAAGTTAATTAATGTCTTTGGAGTTCGACCAGAATTGTTTCCGGGAAAAAGTTTAGATCACACGTGACAGATGATGTCTTGGTTGATTGATTGACAAGAAAGGGGAATTAATTTGTTGTTTCTAAGGGGAATTATTGATTCAAGAAAGGGGAATTAATTTATTGTTTCTAAAGGGGAAGGTGGGGAAGAGATATATTGATTGGGTAATCGAAGGGAGAGAATTCCCGAGAAATTGATTACATAATCGGTACCACCCTATCAGGAGGTCGTGACGGGAATCCATTTATGTGCATAGAATGACGTAATCAACTAGGACAAATGGATTTCTGAGAAATTGATAACATAATCGGTAGAACCCTATCAGAAGGTAATGACGGGGGTCCATATATGGATATAGAATGACGTAATCGACTAGGACAAATGGATTTCTGAGAAATTATTTACATAATCGGTAGAACATTACATAATCGGTAGAACTCTATCAGTAGGTCATGACGGGGGTCCATATATGGGCATAGAATGACGTAATCAACTAGGACAAATTGATTTCAGATAAATTAATTACATAATCGGTAGAACCCTATCAGGAGGTCCTGACGGGAGCAAGTTCCTTTCTTAGTGACCATCCTAAACCCATTTTACAAATTGAAGTACCCATCCTTTTAGCTTAGAGTTTTAGTTTGGTTTAGTTTTAGTTAAAAGTTTAGAGTTTTTATCTTAGAGTCTTAGCTTAGAGTTTTTGTTAGAGTTCTAGTTTAGTTTAGTTTTAATTAAGAGTTTAGAGTTTTTAGCTTAGAGTCTTAGCTTAGAGTTTTATTTAGAGTTCTAGTTTAGTTTAGTTTAGTTACAGTTAAGAATTTAGAGTTTTAGCTTAGAGTCTTAGCTTAGAATTTTACTTAAAGTTATAGTTTGGTTAAGTTTTAGTTAAGAGTTTCGAGTTTTAGCTTAGAGTCTTAGCTTAGAGTTTTTGTTAGAGTTCTAGTTTAGTTTAGTTTTAGTTAAGAGTTTAGAGTTTTTAGCTTAGAGTCTTAGCTAGAGTTTTAGTTAGAGTTGAAGTTTAGTTTAGTTACAGTTAAGAGTTTCGAGTTTTAGCTTGGAGTCATACCTTAGAGTTTTACTTAAAGTTTTAGTTTGGCTAAGTTTTAGTTAAGAGTTTCGAGTTTAAGCTTAGAGTCTTAACTTAGAATTTTTTTGTTAGAGCTCTAGTTTAGTTTAATTTTAGTTAAGAGTTTGATGTTTTACCTTTGAGTTTCAGTTAGAGTTCTAGTTCAGTTTAATTTTAGTTAAGAGTTTGATGTTTTACCTTTGAGTTTCAGTTAGAGTTCTAGTTTAGTTTAGTTAAGAGTTTGGTGTTTTAGCTTAGAGTCTTAGCATAGAGTTTTTGTTAGGGTTCTAGTTTATTTTAGTTTTAGTTAAGAGTTTAGAGTTTTTAGCTTAGAGTCTTAGCGTAGAGTTTATGTTGAAAATCTAGTTTAGTTTAGTTTTAGTTAATAGTTTAGAGTTTAGCTTAGAGACTTAGCTTAGAGTTATAGTTTCAGTTTAGTTATAGTTTAGAGTTTAGAGTTTTTTAGCTTATAGTCATAGCTTAGAGTTTTTGATAGAGTTCTAGTTTAGTTTAGTTCTAGTTAAGAGTTCGATGTTTTACCTTAGAGTCATAGCTTAGAGTTTTAGTTAGAGTTCTAGTTTAGTTTAGTTTTAGTTAAGAGTTTAGAATTTTAACTTAGAGTCTTAGCTTAGAGTTTTTGTTAGAGTTCTAGTTTATTTTAGTTTTAGTTAAGAGTTTAGAGTTTTAGCTTAGAGTCTTAGCCTAGAGTTTTTGATAGAGTTCTAGTTTAGTTTAGTATAGTTAAGAGTTTGACGTTTTACCTTAGAGTCATAGCTTAGAGTTTTAGTTAGAGTTCTAGTTTAGTTTAGTTTTAGTTAAGAGTTTAGAATTTTAGCTTAGAGTCTTAACTTAGAGTTTTTGTTAGAGTTCTAGTTTATTTTAGTTTTAGTTAAGAGTTTAGAGTTTTTTAGCTTAGAGACTTAGCTTAGAGTTATAGTTTAGTTTAGTTTTAGTTAAAAGTTTAGAGTTTTTAGCTTAGAGTCTTAGCTTAGAGTTCTAGTTTAGTTTAGTCTTAACTTAGAGTTTTTTGATAGAGTTCTAGTTTAGTTTAATTTTAGTTAAGAGTTTGATGTTTTACCTTTGAGTTTCAGTTAGAGTTCTAGTTTAGTTTAGTTTTAGTTAAGAGTTTGGTGTTTTACCTTAGAGTCTTAGCTTAGAGTTTTAGTTAGAGTTCTAGTTTAGTTTAGTTTTTGTTAAGAGTTTAGAATTTTAGCTTAGAGTCTTAGCTTAGAGTTTTTGTTAGAGTTCAAGTTTATTTTAGTTTTAGTTAAAGAGTTTAGAGTTTTTAGCTTAGTCTTAGCTTAGTGTTTTAGTTAGAGTTCTAGTTTAGTTTAGTTTTAGTTAAGAGTTTAGAATTTTATCTTAGAGTCTTAGCTTAGAGTTTTTGTTAGAGTTCTAGTTTATTTTAGTTTTAGTTAAGAGTTTAGAGTTTTTAGTTTAGAGTCTTAGTTTAGAGTTTTTATTGAAGTTCTAGTTTAGTTTAGTTTTAGTTAAAAGTTTAAAGTTTTTAGCTTAGAGTCTTAGCTTAGAGTTTTTGTTAGAGTTCTAGTTTAGTTTAGTTTTAGTTAAGAGTTTAGAATTTTAGCATAGAGTCTTAGCTTAGAGTTTTTGTTAGAGTTTTAGTTTATTTTAGTTTTAGTTAAGAGTTTAGAGTTTTTAGCTTAGAGTCTTAGGTTAGAGTTTTTTTGTTGAAGTTCTAGTTTAGTTTAGTTTTAGTTAATAGTTTAGAGTTTTAGCTTAGAGTCTTAGCTTAGAGTTTTTTGTTAGACTTGAAGTTTAGTTTAGTAATAGTTACGAGTTTAGAGTTTTAGCTTAGAGTCATAGCTTAGAGTTTTACTTAAAGTTGTAGTTTAGTTAAGTTTTAGTTAAGAGTTTTGAGTTTTAGCTTAGAGACTTAGCTTAGAGTTATAGTTTAGTTTAGTTTTAGTTAAGAGTTTGGTGTTTTACCTTAGAGTCATAATTTAGAGTTTTAGTTAGAGTTCTAGTTTAGTTTAGTTTTAGTTAAGAGTTTAGAATTTTAGCTTAGAGTCTTAGCTTAGAGTTTTTGTTAGAGTTCTAGTTTATTTTAGTTTTAGTTAAGAGTTTAGAGTTTTTAGCTTAGAGTCTTATTTTAGAGTTTTTGTTGAAGTTCTAGTTTAGTTTAGTTTTAGTTAAAAGTTTAGAGTTTTTAGCTTAGAGTCATAGCTTAGAGTTTTTGTTAGAGTTCTAGTTTAGTTTAGTCTTAACTTAGAGTTTTTTTTATAGAGTTCTAGTTTAGTTTAATTTTAGTTAAGAGTTTGATGTTTTACCTTTGAGTTTCAGTTAGAGTTCTAGTTTAGTTTAGTTTTAGTTAAGAGTTTGGTATTTTACCTTAGAGTCTTAGCTTAGAATTTTAGTTAGAGTTCTAGTTTAGTTTAGTTTTAGTTAAGAGTGTAGAATTTTAGCTTAGAGTCTTAGCTTAGACTTTTTGTTAGAGTTCTAGTTTATTTTAGTTTTAGTTCAGAGTTTAGAGTTTTTAGCTTAGAGTCTTAACTTAGAGTTTTTGTTGAAGTTCTAGTTTAGTTTAGTTTTAGTTAATAGTTTATAGTTTTAGCTTAGAGTCTTAGCTTAGAGTTTTTGTTAGACTTGAAGTTTAGTTTAGTAATAGTTAAGAGTTAAGAGTTTTAGCTTAGAGTCATAGCTTAGAGTTTTAGTTAAAGTTGTAGTTTAGTTAGTTATAGTTAAGAGTTTAGAGTTTTACCTTAGAGTCATAGCTTAGAGTTTTAGTTAGAGTTCTAGTTCAGTTTAGTTTTAGTTAAGAGTTTAGAGTTTTAGCTTAGAGTCTTAGCTTATAGTTTGTGTTAGAGTTCTAGTTTAGTTTAGTTATAGTTAAGAGTCTCGAGTTTTCAGCGTAGAGTCTTAGCTTAGAGTTTCTGTTAGAGTTCTAGTTTAGTTTACTTATAGTTAAGAGTTTAGAGTTTTAGCTTAGAGTCTTAGCTTATAGTTTGTGTTAGAGTTCTAGTTTAGTTTAGTAATAGTTAAGAGTTTAGAGTTTTAGCTTAGAGTCTTAGCTTAGAGTTTTTGTTAGAGTTCTAGTTTAGTTTAGTTATAGTTAAGAGTTTGGTGTTTTACCTTAGAGACTTAGCATAGATTTTTAGTTTAGTTTAGTTTTAATTAAGAGTTTAGAGTTTTAGCTTAGAGTCATAGCTTAGAGTTTTTTGTTAGAGTTCTAGTTTAGTTTAGTTTTAGTTAAGAGTTTAGAATTTTAGCATAGAGTCTTAGCTTAGAGTTTTTGTTAGAGTTTTAGTTTATTTTAGTTTTAGTTAAGAGTTTAGAGTTTTTAGCTTAGAGTCTTAGGTTAGAGTTTTTGTTGAAGTTCTAGTTTAGTTTAGTTTTAGTTAATAGTTTAGAGTTTTAGCTTAGAGTCTTAGCTTAGAGTTTTTGTTAGACTTGAAGTTTAGTTTAGTAATAGTTACGAGTTTAGAGTTTTAGCTTAGAGTCATAGCTTAGAGTTTTACTTAAAGTTGTAGTTTAGTTAAGTTTTAGTTAAGAGTTTTGAGTTTTAGCTTAGAGACTTAGCTTAGAGTTTATAGTTTAGTTTAGTTTTAGTTAAGAGTTTGGTGTTTTACCTTAGAGTCATAATTTAGAGTTTTAGTTAGAGTTCTAGTTTAGTTTAGTTTTAGTTAAGAGTTTAGAATTTTAGCTTAGAGTCTTAGCTTAGAGTTTTTGTTAGAGTTCTAGTTTATTTTAGTTTTAGTTAAGAGTTTAGAGTTTTTAGCTTAGAGTCTTATTTTAGAGTTTTTGTTTGAAGTTCTAGTTTAGTTTAGTTTTAGTTAAAAGTTTAGAGTTTTTTAGCTTAGAGTCATAGCTTAGAGTTTTTGTTAGAGTTCTAGTTTAGTTTAGTCTTAACTTAGAGTTTTTTTTATAGAGTTCTAGTTTAGTTTAATTTTAGTTAAGAGTTTGATGTTTTACCTTTGAGTTTCAGTTAGAGTTCTAGTTTAGTTTAGTTTTAGTTAAGAGTTTGGTATTTTACCTTAGAGTCTTAGCTTAGAATTTTAGTTAGAGTTCTAGTTTAGTTTAGTTTTAGTTAAGAGTGTAGAATTTTAGCTTAGAGTCTTAGCTTAGACTTTTTGTTAGAGTTCTAGTTTATTTTAGTTTTAGTTCAGAGTTTAGAGTTTTTAGCTTAGAGTCTTAACTTAGAGTTTTTGTTGAAGTTCTAGTTTAGTTTAGTTTTAGTTAATAGTTTATAGTTTTAGCTTAGAGTCTTAGCTTAGAGTTTTTGTTAGACTTGAAGTTTAGTTTAGTAATAGTTTAAGAGTTAAGAGTTTTAGCTTAGAGTCATAGCTTAGAGTTTTAGTTAAAGTTGTAGTTTAGTTAGTTATAGTTAAGAGTTTAGAGTTTTACCTTAGAGTCATAGCTTAGAGTTTTAGTTAGAGTTCTAGTTCAGTTTAGTTTTAGTTAAGAGTTTAGAGTTTTAGCTTAGAGTCTTAGCTTATAGTTTGTGTTAGAGTTCTAGTTTAGTTTAGTTATAGTTAAGAGTCTCGAGTTTTCAGCGTAGAGTCTTAGCTTAGAGTTTCTGTTAGAGTTCTAGTTTAGTTTACTTATAGTTAAGAGTTTAGAGTTTTAGCTTAGAGTCTTAGCTTATAGTTTGTGTTAGAGTTCTAGTTTTTTAGTTAGTAATAGTTAAGAGTTTTAGAGTTTTAGCTTAGAGTCTTAGCTTAGAGTTTTTTGTTAGAGTTCTAGTTTAGTTTAGTTATAGTTAAGAGTTTGGTGTTTTACCTTAGAGACTTAGCATAGATTTTTAGTTTAGTTTAGTTTTAGTTAAGAGTTTAGAGTTTTAGCTTAGAGTCATAGCTTAGAGTTTTTGTTAGAGTTCTAGTTTAGTTTAGTTTTTAGTTAAGAGTTTAGAATTTTAAACTTAGAGTCTTAGCTTAGAGTTTTTGTTAGAGTTCTAGTTTATTTTAGTTTTAGTTAAGAGTTTAGAGTTTTAGCTTAGAGTCTTAGCCTAGAGTTTTTGATAGAGTTCTAGTTTAGTTTAGTATAGTTAAGAGTTTGACGTTTTACCTTAGAGTCATAGCTTAGAGTTTTAGTTAGAGTTCTAGTTTAGTTTAGTTTTTAGTTAAGAGTTTAGAATTTTAGCTTAGAGTCTTAACTTAGAGTTTTTGTTAGAGTTCTAGTTTATTTTAGTTTTAGTTAAGAGTTTAGAGTTTTTAGCTTAGAGACTTAGCTTAGAGTTATAGTTTAGTTTAGTTTTAGTTAAAAGTTTAGAGTTTTTTAGCTTAGAGTCTTAGCTTAGAGTTCTAGTTTAGTTTAGTCTTAACTTAGAGTTTTTTGATAGAGTTCTAGTTTAGTTTAATTTTAGTTAAGAGTTTGATGTTTTACCTTTGAGTTTCAGTTAGAGTTCTAGTTTAGTTTAGTTTTAGTTAAGAGTTTGGTGTTTTACCTTAGAGTCTTAGCTTAGAGTTTTAGTTAGAGTTCTAGTTTAGTTTAGTTTTTGTTAAGAGTTTAGAATTTTAGCTTAGAGTCTTAGCTTAGAGTTTTTGTTAGAGTTCAAGTTTATTTTAGTTTTAGTTAAGAGTTTAGAGTTTTTAGCTTAGTCTTAGCTTAGTGTTTTAGTTAGAGTTCTAGTTTAGTTTAGTTTTAGTTAAGAGTTTAGAATTTTATCTTAGAGTCTTAGCTTAGAGTTTTTGTTAGAGTTCTAGTTTATTTTAGTTTTAGTTAAGAGTTTAGAGTTTTTAGTTTAGAGTCTTAGTTTAGAGTTTTTATTGAAGTTCTAGTTTAGTTTAGTTTTAGTTAAAAGTTTAAAGTTTTTAGCTTAGAGTCTTAGCTTAGAGTTTTTTGTTAGAGTTCTAGTTTAGTTTAGTTTTAGTTAAGAGTTTTAGAATTTTAGCATAGAGTCTTAGCTTAGAGTTTTTGTTAGAGTTTTAGTTTATTTTAGTTTTAGTTAAGAGTTTAGAGTTTTTAGCTTAGAGTCTTAGGTTAGAGTTTTTGTTGAAGTTCTAGTTTAGTTTAGTTTTAGTTAATAGTTTAGAGTTTTAGCTTAGAGTCTTAGCTTAGAGTTTTTGTTAGACTTGAAGTTTATTTTAGTAATAGTTACGAGTTTAGAGTTTTAGCTTAGAGTCATAGCTTAGAGTTTTACTTAAAGTTGTAGTTTAGTTAAGTTTTAGTTAAGAGTTTTGAGTTTTAGCTTAGAGACTTAGCTTAGAGTTATAGTTTAGTTTAGTTTTAGTTAAGAGTTTGGTGTTTTACCTTAGAGTCATAATTTAGAGTTTTAGTTAGAGTTCTAGTTTAGTTTAGTTTTAGTTAAGAGTTTAGAATTTTAGCTTAGAGTCTTAGCTTAGAGTTTTTGTTAGAGTTCTAGTTTATTTTAGTTTTAGTTAAGAGTTTAGAGTTTTTAGCTTAGAGTCTTATTTTAGAGTTTTTGTTGAAGTTCTAGTTTAGTTTAGTTTTAGTTAAAAGTTTAGAGTTTTTAGCTTAGAGTCATAGCTTAGAGTTTTTGTTAGAGTTCTAGTTTAGTTTAGTCCTTAACTTAGAGTTTTTTTTTATAGAGTTCTAGTTTAGTTTAATTTTAGTTAAGAGTTTGATGTTTTACCTTTGAGTTTCAGTTAGAGTTCTAGTTTAGTTTAGTTTTAGTTAAGAGTTTGGTATTTTACCTTAGAGTCTTAGCTTAGAATTTTAGTTAGAGTTCTAGTTTAGTTTAGTTTTAGTTAAGAGTGTAGAATTTTAGCTTAGAGTCTTAGCTTAGACTTTTTGTTAGAGTTCTAGTTTATTTTAGTTTTAGTTCAGAGTTTAGAGTTTTTAGCTTAGAGTCTTAACTTAGAGTTTTTGTTGAAGTTCTAGTTTAGTTTAGTTTTAGTTAATAGTTTATAGTTTTAGCTTAGAGTCTTAGCTTAGAGTTTTTGTTAGACTTGAAGTTTAGTTTAGTAATAGTTAAGAGTTAAGAGTTTTAGCTTAGAGTCATAGCTTAGAGTTTTAGTTAAAGTTGTAGTTTAGTTAGTTATAGTTAAGAGTTTAGAGTTTTACTTAGAGTCATAGCTTAGAGTTTTAGTTAGAGTTCTAGTTCAGTTTAGTTTTAGTTAAGAGTTTAGAGTTTTAGCTTAGAGTCTTAGCTTATAGTTTGTGTTAGAGTTCTAGTTTAGTTTAGTTATAGTTAAGAGTCTCGAGTTTTCAGCGTAGAGTCTTAGCTTAGAGTTTCTGTTAGAGTTCTAGTTTAGTTTACTTATAGTTAAGAGTTTAGAGTTTTAGCTTAGAGTCTTAGCTTATAGTTTGTGTTAGAGTTCTAGTTTAGTTTAGTAATAGTTAAGAGTTTAGAGTTTTTAGCTTAGAGTCTTAGCTTAGAGTTTTTGTTAGAGTTCTAGTTTAGTTTTAGTTATAGTTAAGAGTTTGGTGTTTTACCTTAGAGACTTAGCATAGATTTTTAGTTTAGTTTAGTTTTAGTTAAGAGTTTAGAGTTTTAGCTTAGAGTCATAGCTTAGAGTTTTTGTTAGAGTTCTAGTTTAGTTTAGTTTTTAGTTAAGAGTTTAGAGTTTTTAGCTTAGAGTCTTAGTTTAGAGTTTTTTGCTGAAGTTCTAGTTTAGTTTAGAGTTTTAGCTTAGACTTAGAGTTTTAATTAGAGTTCTAGTTTTAGTTTTAGTTTTAGTTAAGAGTTTAGAGTTTTAGCTTAGAGTTATAGTTAGCTTAGAGTTTTTGTTAGAGTTCTACTTTGGTTTAGTTTTAGTTAAGAGTTTAGAGTTTTAGCTTAGAGTCTTAGCTTAGAGTTTGTGTTAGAGTTCTAGTTTAGTTTAGTATAGTTAAGAGTTTGGAGTTTTACCGTAAAGACTTAGCTTAGAGTTTAGTTTTTAGTTTTACTTAAGCAGTTAGTTTTAGCCTAGTCCTTAGCTTAGTTCTAGTTTAGTTTAGTTTTAGTTAAGAGTAGCCTTTGGAGAAGTTTAGAGTTTTTTAGCTTAGTTTATCTTTTTTAGTTTTAGTTAAGAGTTTAGTGTTTTTAGCTTAGAGTCTTAGTTTAGAGTTTATGTTGAAGTTCTAGTCTAGTTTAGCTTTAGTTTAGAGTTTTAGCTTAGAGAGTTTTAATTAGAGTTCTAGTTTAGTTTAGTTTTAGTTAAGAGTTTAGAGTTTTTAGCTTAGAGTCTTTGACTAGTTTTATTTAGAGTTCTAGTTTAATTTAGTTTAAGCTAAGAGTTTTACCATAGAGTCTTAGCTTAGAGTTTTAGTTAGAGTTAAAGATTAGTTTAGTTACAGTTAAGAATTTAGATTTTTTAGCTTAGAGTCATAGCTTAGAGTTTTACTTAAAGTTATAGTTTGGTTAAGTTTTAGTTAAGAGTTTCGAGTTTTAGCTGAGTCTTAGCTTAGAGTTTTTGTAGAGTTCTACTTTAGTTTAGTTTTAGTTAAGAGTTTTGAGTTTTACCTTAGAGTCTTAGCTTAGAGTTTTTGTTAGAGTTCTAGTTTAGTTTAATTTTAGTTAAGAATTTGATGTTTTACCATTGAGTTTCAATTAGAGTTCTAGTTTAGTTTTACTTTTAGTTAAGAGTTTAGTGTTTTACCTTAGAGTCTTAGCTTAAAGTTTTAGTTAGAGTTCTAGTTTAGTTTAGTTTTAGTTAAGAGTTTAGAATTTTTAGCTTAGAGTCTTAACTTAGAGTGAGTTTCGAGTTTTAGCTGAGTCTTAGCTTAGAGTTTTTTGATAGAGTTTACTTTAGTTTAGTTTTAGTTAAGAGTTTAGAGTTTTACCTTAGAGTCTTAGCTTAGAGTTTTTGTTAGAGTTCTAGTTTAGTTTAATTTTAGTTAAGAATTTGATGTTTTTACCATTGAGTTTCAGTTAGAGTTCTAGTTTAGTTTACTTTTAGTTAAGAGTTTAGTGTTTTACCTTAGAGTCTTAGCTTAGAGTTTTAGTTAGAGTTCTAGTTTAGTTTAGTTTTTAGTTAAGAGTTTAGAATTTTAGCTTAGAGTCTTAAATTAGAGTTTTTTGTTAGAGTTCTAGTTTATTTTAGTTTTAGTTAAGAGTTTAGAGTTTTTAGCTTAGAGTCTTAGCTTAGAGTTTTTCTTGAAGTTCTACTTTAATTTAGTTTTAGTTATAGTTTAGAGTTTTAGCTTAGAGTCTTAGCTTAGAGTTTTTGTTAGAGTTGAAGTTTAGTTTAGTAATAGTTAAGAGTTTAGAGTTTTAGCTTAGAGTCTTAGCTTAGAGTTTTTGTTAGAGTTCTAGTTTAGTTTAGATATAGTTAAGCGTTTGGAGTTTTACCTTCGAGACTTAGCTTAGAGTTTTAGTTTAGTTTTAGTTAAGAGTTTAGAGTTTTTTAGCTTAGAGTCTTAGCTTAGAGTTTTTTGTTACAGTTCTAGTTTAGTTTAGTTTTAGTTAAGAGTTTAGAGTTTTTAGGTTAGAATCTTAGCTTAGAGTTTTTGTTGAAGCTATAGTTTAGTTCAGTTTTAGTTAACAGTTTATAGTCTTAGCTTAGAGTCCTAGCTTAGAGTTTTTGTTAGAGTTTTGGTTTAGTTTAGTTTTAGTTAAGAGTTTAGAATTTTAGCTTAGAGTCTTAGCTTAGAGTTTTTGTTACAGTTCTAGTTTAGTTTAGTTTTAGTTAAGAGTTTAGAATTTTAGCTTAGAGTCTTAACTTAGAGTGAGTTTTGAGTTTTAGCTGAGTCTTAGCTTAGAGTTTTTGATAGAGTTCTACTTTAGTTTAGTTTTAGTTAAGAGTTTAGAGTTTTACCTTAGAGTCTTAGCTTAGAGTTTTTGTTAGAGTTCTAGTTTAGTTTAATTTTAGTTAAGAATTTGATGTTTTACCATTGAGTTTCAGTTTATGAGTTCAAGTTTAGTTTACTTTTAGTTAAGAGTTTAGTGTTTTACCTTAGAGTCTTAGCTTAGAGTTTTAGTTAGAGTTCTAGTTTAGTTTAGTTTTAGTTAAGAGTTTAGAATTTCAGCTTAGAGTCTTAAATTAGAGTTTTTGTTTAGAGTTCTAGTTTATTTTAGTTTTAGTAAGAGTTTAGAGTTTTTAGCTTAGAGTCTTAGCTTAGAGTTTTTTCCTTGAAGTTCTACTTTGATTTAGTTTTAGTTAATAGTTTAGAGTTTTAGCTTAGAGTCTTAGCTTAGAGTTTTTGTTAGAGTTGAAGTTTAGTTTAGTAATAGTTAAGAGTTTAGAGTTTTAGCTTAGAGTCTTAGCTTAGAGTTTTTGTTAGAGTTCTAGTTAATTTAGATATAGTTAAGCGTTTGGAGTTTTACCGTCGAGACTTAGCTTAGAGTTTTAGTTTAGTTTTAGTTAAGAGTTTAGAGTTTTTTAGCTTAGAGTCTTAGCTTAGAGTTTTTGTTACAGTTCTTGTTTAGTTTAGTTTTTTAGTTAAGACTTTAGAGTTTTTAGCCTAGAATCTTAGCTTAGAGCTTTTGTTGAAGCTATAGTTTAGTTTAGTTTTAGTTAAGAGTTTATAGTCTTAGCTTAGAGTCCTAGCTTAGAGTTTTTGTTAGAGTTTTAGTTTAGTTTAGTTTCAGTTAAGAGTTTAGAATTTTAGCTTAGAGTCTTAGCTTAAAGTTTTAGTTAGAGTTCTAGTTTAGTTTAGTTTTAGTTAAGAGTTTAGAATTTTAGCTTAGAGTCTTAACTTAGAGTGAGTTTCGAGTTTTAGCTGAGTCTTAGCTTAGAGTTTTTGATAGAGTTCTACTTTAGTTTAGTTTTAGTTAAGAGTTTAGAGTTTTACCTTAGAGTCTTAGCTTAGAGTTTTTGTTAGAGTTCTAGTTTAGTTTAATTTTAGTTAAGAATTTGATGTTTTACCATTGAGTTTCAGTTAGAGTTCTAGTTTAGTTTAGTTTTAGTTAAGAGTTTAGTGTTTTACCTTAGAGTCTTAGCTTAGAGTTTTTAGTTAGAGTTCTAGTTTAGTTTAGTTTTAGTTAAGAGTTTAGAATTTTAGCTTAGAGTCTTAAATTAGAGTTTTTGTTAGAGTTCTAGTTTATTTTAGTTTTAGTTAAGAGTTTTAGAGTTTTTAGCTTAGAGTCTTAGCTTAGAGTTTTTCTTGCAGTTCTACTTTAATTTAGTTTTAGTTAATAGTTTAGAGTTTTAGCTTAGAGTCTTAGCTTAGAGTTTTTGTTAGAGTTTGAAGTTTAGTTTAGTAATAGTTAAGAGTTTAGAGTTTTAGCTTAGAGTCTTAGCTTAGAGTTTTTGTTAGAGTTCTAGTTTTAGTTTAGATGTAGTTAAGCGTTTGGAGTTTTTACCTTCGAGACTTAGCTTAGAGTTTTAGTTTAGTTTTAGTTAAGAGTTTAGAGTTTTTTTTAGCTTAGAGTCTTAGCTTAGAGTTTTTGTTACAGTTCTAGTTTAGTTTAGTTTTAGTTAAGAGTTTAGAGTTTTTAGCTTAGAATCTTAGCTTAGAGTTTTTGTTGAAGCTATAGTTTAGTTTAGTTTTAGTTAAGAGTTTATAGTCTTAGCTTAGAGTCCTAGCTTAGAGTTTTTGTTAGAGTTTTAGTTTAGTTTTAGTTTTAGTTAAGAGTTTAGAATTTTTAGCTTAGAGTCTTAGCTTAGAGTTTTTGTTAGAGTTGAAGTTTAGTTTAGTAATAGTTAAGAGTTTAGAGTTTTAGCTTAGAGTCTTAGCTTAGAGTTTTTTGTTAGAGTTCTAGTTTAGTTTAGATATAGTTAAGCGTTTGGAGTTTTACCTTCGAGACTTAGCTTAGAGTTTTTAGTTTAGTTTTAGTTAAGAGTTTAGAGTCTTTTAGCTTAGAGTCTTAGCTTAGAGTTTTTTGTTATAGTTCTAGTTTAGTTTAGTTTTAGTTAAGAGTTTGTTGTTTTTACCTTAGAGTCTAGCTTAGAGTTTTAGTTAGAGTTCTAGTTTAGTTTTAGTTTTAGTTAAGAGTTTAGAATTTTTTAGCTTAGAGTCTTAGCTTAGAGTTTTTGTTACAGTTCTAGTTTAGTTTAGTTTTAGTTAAGAGTTTAGAGTTTGTAGCTTAGAATCTTAGCTTAGAGTTTTTGTTTTGAAGCGATAGTTTAGTTTAGTTTTAGTTAAGAGTTTATAGTCTTAGCTTAGAGTCCTAGCTTAGAGTTTTTGTTAGAGTTTTAGTTAGTTTTAGTTTTAGTTAAGAGTTTAGAGTTTTAGCTTAGAGTTTTAGCTTAGAGTTATAGTTTAGAGTTGAAGTTTAGTTTAGTTATAGTTAAGAATTTATAGTTTTTAGCTTAGAGTCATAGTTTAGAGTTTTTGTTAGAGTTCTAGTTTAGTTAATTTAAGTTAAAGAGTTTAGAGTTTTATCATATAATCATAGCTTAGAGTTTTTGTTGAAGTTGAAGTTTAGTTTAGTCATAGTTAAGAATTTAGAGTTTTTAGCTTAGAGTCTTAGCTTAGAGTTTTGTTACTTAGAGTTCTAGTTTAGTTTAGTTTTAGTTAGAGTTTAGAGTTTTATCTTAGAGTCTTAGCTTAGAGTTTTTGTTGAAGTTCTAGTTTAGTTTTAGTTATGAGTTTAGAGTTCT
Organism: Artemia sinica; assembly: GCA_027921565.1. Classification (NCBI taxonomy): domain Eukaryota; kingdom Metazoa; phylum Arthropoda; class Branchiopoda; order Anostraca; family Artemiidae; genus Artemia; species Artemia sinica. Next base: position 32,697,750 of record CM051264.1, read on the forward strand.
ACCTTAGAGTCTTAGCTTAGAGTTTTACGTAGAGTTGAAGTCTAGTTTAGTTATAGTTAAGGGTTTAGAGTTTTAGCTTGGAGTCTTAGCTTAGAGTTTTAGTTAGAGTTCTAGTTTAGTTTAGTTTTAGTTAAGAGTTTAGAATTTAGCTTAGAGTCTTAAATTAGAGTTTTGTTAGAGTTCTAGTTTATTTTAGTTTTAGTAAGAGTTTAGAGTTTTTAGCTTAGAGTCTTAGCTTAGAGTTTTTCTTGAAGTTCTACTTTAATTTAGTTTTAGTTAATAGTTTAGAGTTTTAGCTTAGAGTCTTAGCTTAGAGTTTTTGTTAGAGTTGAAGTTTAGTTTAGTAATAGTTAAGAGTTTAGAGTTTTAGCTTAGAGTCTTAGCTTAGAGTTTTTGTTAGAGTTCAAGTTAGTTTAGTTTAGATCTAGTTTAAGCGTTTGGAGTTTTACCTTCGAGACTTAGCTTAGAGTTTTAGTTTAGTTTTAGTTAAGAGTTTAGAGTTTTATAGCTTAGAGTCTTAGCTTAGACTTTTGTTGTTAGCAGTTCTAGTTTAGTTTAGTTTTAGTTAAGAGTTTAGAGTTTTTAGGTTAGAATCTTAGCTTAGAGTTTTTGTTGAAGCTATAGTTTAGTTTAGTTTTAGTTAAGAGTTTATAGTCTTAGCTTAGAGTCCTAGCTTAGAGTTTTGTTAGAGTTTTAGTTTAGTTTAGTTTTAGTTAAGAGTTTAGAATTTTAGCTTAGAGTCTTAGCTTAGAGTTTTTGTTACAGTTCTAGTTTAGTTTAGTTTTAGTTAAGAGTTTAGAGTTTTAGCTTAGAGTCTTAACTTAGAGTGAGTTTTCGAGTTTTAGCTTAGTCTTAGCTTAGAGTTTTTGATAGAGTTCTACTTTAGTTTAGTTTTAGTTAAGAGTTTAGAGTTTTACCTTAGAGTCTTAGCTTAGAGTTTTGTTAGAGTTCTAGTTTAGTTTAATTTTAGTTAAGAATTTGATGTTTTACCATTGAGTTTCAGTTAGAGTTCTAGTTTAGTTTACTTTTAGTTAAGAGTTTAGTGTTTTACCTTAGAGTCTTAGCTTAGAGTTTTAGTTAGAGTTCTAGTTTAGTTTAGTTTTAGTTAAGAGTTTAGTGTTTTACCTTAGAGTCTTAGCTTAGAGTTTTAGTTAGAGTTCTAGTTTAGTTTAGTTTTAGTTAAGAGTTTTGAATTTTAGCTTAGAGTCTTAAATTAGAGTTTTTGTTTAGAGTTCTAGTTTATTTTAGTTTTAGTTAAGAGTTTAGAGTTTTAGCTTAGAGTCTTAGCTTAGAGTTTTTCTTGCAGTTCTACTTTAATTTAGTTTTAGTTAATAGTTTAGAGTTTTAGCTTAGAGTCTTAGCTTAGAGTTTTTGTTAGAGTTGAAGTTTAGTTTAGTAATAGTTAAGAGTTTAGAGTTTTAGCTTAGAGTCTTAGCTTAGAGTTTTTTAGAGTTCTAGTTTAGTTTAGATATAGTTAAGCGTTTGGAGTTTTACCTTCGAGACTTAGCTTAGAGTTTTAGTTTAGTTTTAGTTAAGAGTTTAGAGTTTTTAGCTTAGAGTCTTAGCTTAGAGTTTTTGTTACAGTTCTAGTTTAGTTTAGTTTTTTTAGTTAAGAGTTTAGAGTTTTTTAGCTTAGAATCTTAGCTTAGAGTTTTTGTTGAAGCTATAGTTTAGTTTAGTTTTAGTTAAGAGTTTATAGTCTTAGCTTAGAGTCCTAGCTTAGAGTTTTTGTTAGAGTTTTAGTTTAGTTTAGTTTCAGTTAAGAGTTTAGAATTTTAGCTTAGAGTCTTAGCTTAAAGTTTTAGTTAGAGTTCTAGTTTAGTTTAGTTTTAGTTAAGAGTTTAGAATTTTAGCTTAGAGTCTTAACTTAGAGTGAGTGTCGAGTTTTTTTTAGCTGAGTCTTAGCTCAGAGTTTTTGATAGAGTTTTTTAGACTTTAGTTTAGTTTTAGTTAAGAGTTTAGAGTTTTACCTTAGAGTCTTAGCTTAGAGTTTTTGTTATAGAGTTCTAGTTTAGTTTAATTTTAGTAAGAATTTGATGTTTTACCATTGAGTTTCAGTTAGAGTTCTAGTTTAGTTTAGTTTTGGTTAAGAGTTTAGTGTTTTTACCTTAGAGTCTTAGCTTAGAGTTTTAGTCAGAGTTCTAGTTTAGTTTAGTTTTAGTTAAGAGTTTAGAATTTTAGCTTAGAGTCTTAAATTAGAGTTTTTGTTAGAGTTCTAGTTTATTTTAGTTTTAGTTAAGAGTTTAGAGTTTTTAGCTTAGAGTCTTAGCTTAGAGTTTTTCTTGCAGTTCTACTTTAATTTAGTTTTAGTTAATAGTTTAGAGTTTTAGCTTAGAGTCTTAGCTTAGAGTTTTTGTTAGATTTGAAGTTTAGTTTAGTAATAGTTAAGAGTTTAGAGTTTTAGCTTAGAGTCTTAGCTTAGAGTTTTTGTTAGATTTCTAGTTTAGTTTAGATATAGTTAAGCGTTTGGAGTTTTACCTTCGAGACTTAGCTTAGAGTTTTAGTTTAGTTTTAGTTAAGAGTTTAGAGTTTTTTAGCTTAGAGTCTTAGCTTAGAGTTTTTGTTACAGTTCTAGTTTAGTTTAGTTTTAGTTAAGAGTCTAGAGTTTTTAGCTTAGAATCTTAGCTTAGAGTTATTGTTGAAGCTATAGTTTAGTTTTAGTTTTAGTTAAGAGTTTAGAGTCTTAGCTTAGAGTCCTAGCTTAGAGTTTTTGTTAGAGTTTTAGTTTAGTTTAGTTTTAGTTAAGAGTTTAGAATTTTAGCTTAGAGTCTTAGCTTAGAGTTTTTGTTAGAGTTGAAGTTTAGTTTAGTAATAGTTAAGAGTTTAGAGTTTTAGCTTAGAGTCTTAGCTTAGAGTTTTTGTTAGAGTTCTAGTTTAGTTTAGATATAGTTAAGCGTTTGGAGTTTTACCTTCGAGACTTAGCTTAGAGTTTTAGTTTAGTTTTAGTTAAGAGTTTAGAGTTTTTTAGCTTAGAGTCTTAGCTTAGAGTTTTTGTTAGAGTTCTAGTTTTAGTTTAGTTTTAGTTAAGAGTTTGTTGTTTTACCTTAGAGTCCTAGCTTAGAGTTTTAGTTAGAGTTCTAGTTTAGTTTAGTTTTAGTTAAGAGTTTAGAATTTTAGCTTAGAGTCTTAGCTTAGAGTTTTTGTTACAGTTCTAGTTTAGTTTAGTTTTAGTTAAGAGTTTTAGAGTTTGTAGCTTAGAATCTTAGCTTAGAGTTTTTGTTGAAGCTATAGTTTAGTTTAGTTTTAGTTAAGAGTTTATAGTCTTAGCTTAGAGTCCTAGCTTAGAGTTTTTGTTAGTTTTAGTTTAGTTTAGTTTTAGTTAAGAGTTTAGAGTTTTAGCTTAGAGTTTTAGCTTAGAATTATAGTTAGAGTTGAAGTTTAGTTTAGTTATAGTTAAGAATTTAGAGTTTTTAGCTTAGAGTCATAGTTTAGAGTTTTTGTTAGAGTTCTAGTTTAGTTTAGTTAAGAGTTTAGAGTTTTATCATATAATCATAGCTTAGAGTTTTTGTTGAAGTTGAAGTTTAGTTTAGTCATAGTTAAGATTTAGAGTTTTTAGCTTAGAGTCTTAGCTTAGAGTTTTACTTAGAGTTCTAGTTTAGTTTAGTTTTTAGTTAAGAGTTTTATCTTAGAGTCTTAGCTTAGAGTTTTTTGTTGAAGTTCTAGTTTAGTTTAGTTATGAGTTTAGAGTTCTACCTTAGAGTCTTAGCTTAGAGTTCTACGTAGAGTTGAAGTCTAGTTTAGTTATAGTTAAGGGTTTAGAGTTTTAGCTTGGAGTCTTAGCTTAGAGTTTTAGTTAGAGTTCTAGCTTAGTTTAGTTTTAGTTAAGAGTTTGGAGTTCTACCTTAAAGTCTTAGCTTAGAGTTTTATTTAAAGTTCTAGTTTAGTTTAGTTTTAGTTTATGAGTTTTGAGTTTTACCTTAAAGCCTTAGATTAGAGTTTTTAGCTAGGGTTGAAGTTTTGTTTAGTTTAGTTTATAGTTAAGAGTTTATAGTTTTAGCTTAGAGTCTTAGCTTAGAGTTTTAGTTAGAGTTATTGCTTAGTTTAGTTTTAGTTAAGAGTTATAGCTTAGAGGTTTAGCCTAGAATCTTAGCTTAGAGATTTAGTTAGAGTTGAAGTTTAGTCTAAAACTAGCATAACCACAAAATTACACAATATTGCATAGAAATACCAAAACCATAGGTTAGATTAGGTTAGGTTAGAGGTTAGGTTTCTCCACGTTTTAAGCTAGGTTAGATTAGGTTAGCTTAATTAGTTAATAAGTTTAGATTAGTATGGTTAGGTTAGGTTACCTTAAAGTCTTAGATTAGAGTTTTAGTTAGGGTTGAGGATTTTCCGGTGAGTATGGTTAGGGTAGGTTAGGTTAAGTTAGGTTAGGTTAGGTTAGCCTACGTACGCGCTCGTACGTAGGTAAGCCCGTACGTAGGTAAGCGCGCGTAAACCTAACCTCTAACCTAACCTAATCTAACCAATGGTTTTGGTATTTCTATGCAATATTGTTTAATTTTGTGGTTATGCTAGTTTAGACTAACTTCAACTCTAACTAAATCTCTAAGCTAAGATTCTAGCTAAACCTCTAAGCTATAACTCTTAACTAAAACTAAACTAAACAATAACTCTAACTAAAACTGCTAAGCTAAGACTCTAAGCTAAAACTATAAACTCTTAACTATAACTAAACTAAACGAAACTTCAACCCTAGCTAAAACTCTAATCTAAGACTTTAAGGTAAAACTCAAAACTCATAACTAAAACTAAACTAAACTAGAACTCTAAATAAAACTCTAAGCTAAGACTTTAAGTAAAACTCCAAACTCTTAACTAAAACTAAACTAAGCTAGAACTCTAACTAAAACTCTAAGCTAAGACTCCAAGCTAAAACTCTAAACCCTTAACTATAACTAAACTAAACTTCAACTCTACGTAGAACTCTAAGCTAAGACTCTAAGGTAGAACTCTAAACTCTTAACTAAACTAAACTAGAACTTCAACAAAAACTCTAAGCTAAGACTCTAAGATAAAACTCTAAACTCTTAACTAAAACTAAACTGAACTAGAACTCTAAGTAAAACTCTAAGCTAAGACTCTAAGCTAAAAACTCTAAATTCTTAACTATGACTAGACTAAACTTCAACTTCAACAAAAACTCTAAGCTATGATTCTATGATAAAACTCTAAACTCTTAACTAAAACTAAACTAAACTAAAACTCTAACAAAAACTCTAAGTTAGGACTCTAAGCTAAGACTATAAACTCTTAACTAAAACTAAACTAAACTATAGCTTCAACAAAAACTCTAAGCTAAGATTCTAAGCTAAAAACTCTAAACTCTTAACTAAAACTAAACTAAACTAGAACTCTAACAAAAACTCTAAGCTAAGACTCTAAGCTAAAATTCTAAACTCTTAACTAAAACTAAACTAAACTAGAACTCTAACTAAAACTCTAAGCTAAGACTCTAAGCTAAAAACTCTAAATTCTTAACTATGACTAGACTAAACTTCAACTTCAACAAAAACTCTAAGCTATGATTCTATGATAAAACTCTAAACTCTTAACTAAAACTAAACTAAACTAAAACTCTAACAAAAACTCTAAGCTAGGACTCTAAGCTAAGACTATAAACTCTTAACTAAAACTAAACTAAACTATAGCTTCAACAAAAACTCTAAGCTAAGATTCTAAGCTAAAACTCTAAACTCTTAACTAAAACTAAACTAAACTAGAACTCTAACAAAACTCTAAGCTAAGACTCTAAGCTAAAATTCTAAACTCTTAACTAAAACTAAACTAAACTAGAACTCTAACTAAAACTCTAAGCTATGACTCTAAGGTAAAACAACAAACTCTTAACTAAAACTAAACTAAACTAGAACTCTAACAAAAACTCTAAGCTAAGACTCTAAGCTAAAAAACTCTAAACTCTTAACTAAAACTAAACTAAAACTCTAAGCTAAGTCTCGAAGGTAAAACTCCAAACGCTTAACTATATCTAAACTAAACTAGAACTCTAACAAAAACTCTAAGCTAAGACTCTAAGCTAAAACTCTAAACTCTTAACTAATACTAAACTAAACTTCAACTCTAACAAAAACTTTAAGCTAAGACTCTAAGCTAAACTCTAAACTATTAACTAAAACTAAATTAAAGTAGAACTTCAGAAAAACTCTAAGCTAAGACTCTAAGCTAAAAACTCTAAACTCTTAACTAAAACTAAAATAAACTAGAACTCTAAAAAAAAACTCTAAGTTTAAGACTCTAAGCTAAAATTCTAAACTCTTAACTAAAACTAAACTAAACTAGAACTCTAACTAAACTCTAAGCTAAGACTCTAAGGTAAAACACTAAACTCTTAACTAAAAGTAAACTTAACTAGAACTCTAACTGAAACTCAATGGTAAAACATCAAATTCTTAACTAAAATTAAACTAAACTAGAACTCTAACAAAAACTCTAAGCTAAGACTCTAAGGTAAAACTCTAAACTCTTAACTAAAACTAAACTAAAGTAGAACTCTATCAAAACTCTAATTTAAGACTCAGCTAAAACTCGAAACTCACTCTAAGTTAAGACTCTAAGCTAAAATTCTAAACTCTCAACTAAAACTAAACTAAACTAGAACTCTAACTAAAACTCTAAGCTAAGACTCTAAGGTAAAACACTAAACTCTTAACTAAAAGTAAACTAAACTAGAACTCTAACTGAAACTCAATGGTAAAACATCAAATTCTTAACTAAAATTAAACTAAACTAGAACTCTAACAAAAACTCTAAGCTAAGACTCTAAGGTAAAACTCTAAACTCTTAACTAAAACTAAACTAAAGTAGAACTCTAACTAAAACTCTAAGCTAAGACTCAGCTAAAACTCGAAACTCTTAACTAAAACTTAACCAAACTATAAACTTTAAGTAAAACTCTAAGCTATGACTCTAAGCTAAAAAAATTTAAATTCTTAACTGTAACTAAACTAAACTTTAACTCTAACTAAAACTCTAAGCTAAGACTCTATGGTAAAACTCTAAACTCTTAGCTTAAACTAAATTAAACTAGAATTCTAAATAAAACTAGTCAAAGACTCTAAGCTAAAAACTCTAAACTCTTAACTAAAACTAAACTAAACTAGAACTCTAATTAAAACTCTCTAAGCTAAAACTCTAAACTAAAACTAAACTAGACTAGAACTTCAACATAAACTCTAAACTAAGACTCTAAGCTAAAACACTAAACTCTTAACTAAAACTAAACTAAACTAGAACTCTAAGCTGAGACTCTAAGCTAAAACTCTAAACTCTTAAGTAAAACTAAAGTAAACTAAAACTCTAAGCTAAGTCTCTACGGCAAAACTCCAAACTCTTAATTATGACTAAACTAAACTAGAACTCTAACACAAACTCTAAGCTAAGACTCTAAGCTAAAACTCTAAACTCTTAACTAAAACTAAACTAAACTAGAACTCTAACAAAAATCTAAGCTAAGACTCTAAGCTAAAACTCTAAACTCTTAACTAAAACTAAACTAAACTAGAACTCTAATTAAAACTCTAAGTCTAAGCTAAAACTCTAAACTAAACTAGAAATTCAGCAAAAAACTCTAAACAAAGACTCTAAGCTAAAAACTCTAAACTCTTAACTAAAACTAAACTAAACTAGAACTCTAACTAAAACTCTAAGCTATGACTCTAAGCTAAAACTCTAAACTCTTAACTAAAACTAAACTAAACTAAAAGTCTATGCTAAGTCTCTAAGGTAAAACACCAAACTCTTAACTATAACTAAACTAAACTAGAACTCTAACAAAAACTCTAAGCTAAGACTCTAAGCTAAAACTCTAAACTCTTAACTATTACTAAACTAAACTAGAACTCTAACACAAACTATAAGCTAAGACTCTAAGCTAAAACTCTAAACTCTTAACTATAAGTAAACTAAACTAGAACTCTAACAGAAACTCTAAGCTAAGACTCTACGCTGAAAACTCGAGACTCTTAACTATAACTAAACTAAACTAAACTAGAACTCTAACACAAACTATAAGCTAAGACTCTAAGCTAAAACTCTAAACTCTTAACTAAAACTAAACTGAACTAGAACTCTAACTAAAACTCTAAGCTATGACTCTAAGGTAAAACTCTAAACTCTTAACTATAACTAACTAAACTATAACTTTAACTAAAACTCTAAGCTATGACTCTAAGCTAAAACTCTTAACTCTTAACTATTACTAAACTAAACTTCAAGTCTAACAAAAACTCTAAGCTAAGACTCTAAGCTAAAACTATAAACTATTAACTAAAACTAAACTAAACTAGAACTTCAACAAAAACTCTAAGCTAAGACTCTAAGCTAAAAACTCTAAACTCTTAACTAAAACTAAAATAAACTAGAACTCTAACAAAAACTCTAAGCTAAGACTCTAAGGTAAAACATCGAACTCTTAACTAAAACTAAACTAAACTAGAACTGTATAAAAAAAATCTAAGCTAAGACTCTAAGCTAAAAAACTCTAAACTCTTAACTATAACTAAACTAAAACTATAACTCTAAGCTAAGTCTCTAAGCTAAACTCTAAACTATTAACTAAAACTAAACTAAACTAGAACTTCAACATAAACTCTACGCTAAGACTCTAAGCTAAAAACTCTAAACTCTTAAGTAAAACTAAAATAAACTAGAACTCTAACAAAAACTCTATGCTAAGACTCTAAGCCAAATCACCAAACTCTTAACTAAACTAAACTAGAACTCTAACTGAAACTCAAAGGTAAAACATTAAAATCTTAACTAAAATTAAACTAAACTAGAACTTTAACTGAAACTCAAAGGTAAAACATCAAACTCTTAACTAAAATTAAACTAAACTAGAACTCTAACAAAAAAAGTCTAAGTTAAGACTCTAAGCTAAAACTCGAAACTCTTAACTGTAACTAAACTAAACTTCAACTCTAACTAAAACTCTAAGCTAAGACTCTAAGCTAAAAACTCTAAACTCTTAACTAAAACTAAACTAAACTAGAACTCTAACAAAAACTCTAAGCTAAGACTCTAAGCTAAAACTCGAAACTCTTAACTAAAACTTAACCAAACTATAACTTTAAGTAAAATTCTAAGCTAAGACTCTAAGCTAAAACTCTAAATTCTTAACATTAACTAAACTAAACTAAACTAGAACTCTAAATAAAACTCTAAGCTAAGACTCTAAGCTAAAAACTCTAAACTCTTAATTAAAACTAAACTAAACTAGAACTCTAACAAAAAACTCTAAGCTAAGACTCTAAGCTAAAAACTCTAAACTTTTAACTAAAACTAAACCAAACTAAAACTCTAAGCTAAAAGGATGGGTACTTCAATTTGTAAAATGGGTTTAGGATGGTCACTAAGAAAGGAACTTGCTCCCGTCAGGACCTCCTGATAGGGTTCTACCGATTATGTAATTAATTTCTCTGAAATCCATTTGTCCTAGTCGATTACGTCATTCTATGCCCATATATGGACCCCCGTCATGACCTTCTGATAGGGTTCTACCGATTATGTAATGTTCTACCGATTATGTAATTAATTTCTCAGAAATTCATTTGTCCTAGTCGATTACGTCATTCTATGCCCATATATGGACCCCCGTCATGACCTTCTGATAGGGTTCTACCGACTATGTTATCAATTTCTCAGAAATCCATTTGTCCTAGTTGATTACGTCATTCTATGCACATAAATGGATTCCCGTCACGACCTCCTGATAGGGTTGTACCGATTATGTAATCAATTTCTCGGGAATTCTCTCCCTTCGATTACGCAATCAATATATCTCTTCCCCACCTTCCCCTTAGAAACAATAAATTAATTCCCCTTTCTTGAATCAATAATTCCCCTTAGAAACAACAAATTAATTCCCCTTTCGTGAATCAATAATTCCCCTTAGAAACAACAAATTAATTCCCCTTTCTTGAATCAATAATTCCCCTTAGGAACAACAAATTAATTCCCCTTTCGTGTCAATCAATCAACCATGACATCATCTGTCACGTGTGATCTAAACTTTTCCCCGGAAACAATTCTGGTCGAACTCCAAAGACATTAATTAACTTGACGTCATCTGTCAGACATTAATTAACTTCCCCGGAAACAATTTGATTAATGACTGACAGCACAGGTGTTCCATCTCCCTAGGGAGGTTATGCCCATATTTGGTGCCCCGTTCGTATTCTATGCCCATATATGGTGCCCCGTTCGTATTAATAGGGGCCTTTCTACTAAAACATTTCCTCGCAGCAGCCGAGTCTTTATCTACAAGGAAAGGACTATAAATTGCCAACTAAGAAGGTCAAATTGCTCTTTAATATTTAAGTGAAGTTTCTAGTTCATGATTGCAAACCAATGTAATATTCAAACAGTTTGTTTAGCCTTTATTTTGACCAGCAACGTTGAAAGCTAAATTCTATTCACAATCAAAGTGATGAATGCATGAATTAGTTAAATATGGATACGCTTTTGATGGGATTGGGCTCACGGGGCCGATACTCCACATTTTCCGAAGGTAAGAAATAATCCCAAAAATTTAAAGAGGAATTGGGATAGAGGGATCAGCTTTCATAGTCTTGTCCGCTCGTTGGGAAAAGATTTTTCCCTTGTCCGTTCCTCTACCAAAGAGAAAAAATCAATTACTTTTTCTACCATAAATTACGAGCACATCAACTACTACACTAAAAACCAACAAAGAGAAAAATCTCTAAAAAAAAAGCAAACAAACGAGACTGTGGCCAGTGGAGAGAAAAGGAAAACAACAGAAACAAAACAACGCGGATATTTCGCCTGTATACAAACAAGGCGTCTTCAGCACGAAAGACACACAAAAAAAAAAAACAAGATAAAACTAAAAACCAATAAAACCACCACCAAAAAGAAAAACAAAAATGTACAATCTGCCAAACTAATCCACGTAGGGAAAAGATGCTAAATAGAGTTACTTCAGTGAGGACACCAGAGTAACTGAGGAAAAATAAAAAAACTGTAAATTACTTTAATTATTCAGTTGCGAAATAATCCTTTTGTTAGCTATTACTGAAGCAAATCGTTTTGGTCTAACAGGTAAAATAGTCCCCTGGTGATTATTTAAAATCTTTACTCCCTTATTGACAATTGATTCACTCTTTAGAAGGTTATCATAAATTGGGTCAATATTTAAATTACCCGTGTCCCTATTTATGGAAAGGTTAGCAAACATATGTTTTTTAATTTCTATGGCTTCCCTGGCCCATTGGGTGTACCCCTTATCATTAGAAATAGCCAAGGCTTCATCAAATTTTACAAAATGGTCTGGTTGAAGCCAAATATGCTCTGCTAAAGCTAAAACGAAAGTTTCTGGAGGCTTGCTTAATTGTAGGGTTTTTTCTATTGAATTACGGTGTTCAATAAACCTTTCAACAAATTGTTGGTGAGTCCTACCAATATAGAACTTCCCACAAGAACACGGAATTTTATACACCCCACTTACTAAATTTCCCCGAGTTAAATCCTTACCAGAACTAAAAAAACTACTCATTGGCCTCAGCGATTGGAAACATGTATCAATACCAAATTTACGTAAAACCCGTGAAAGTTTCTCCCCCAAACCAGGTACATATGGTAATGAAATGAAGCTTTTTGATACAACTAAATCTAAAGACTGAGAAACCTCAATAACCCTACTACTATGTTTGGCCCGTCTATTTTCAATTATTTTATCAATGAACTTATTTGGATAACTATTACAAAATAAAATATCCCTCAAGTATAACAATTCTGAATCCAGAAATTCCTGGGAACAGATTTTAAAGGCTCTATCCACTAGTGAAATTACAACCCCCCTTTTCACCGACATAGGGTGGCAAGAATGAAAATTTAAATACCTATCATTGTGTGTAGGTTTTCTGTAAATCGAGAAAAGTAAATGGAAATCCCTTTTAATTAATAAAATATCCAGAAAAGGTAATTTATTATTATCCGCACCTTTTTTAAAAAGGTGCGAGGATATTTTAAAAAGTAAATTAGAAAAACACTTTGATTTAATACAGGATGTGACGTTAGCCAGTTTGGATATCGATGTCATTATGAAACTAATTATGCTGGTAAATGAATTTTCTTTTTATTTTGGTTTTCGAGGGGAGTTTTATAGACAAATTTTTGGGTTACCTATGGGGGCTTCTCTTTCTCCTTTATTGGCAAATCTATTCATAGATGCCATTGAAACCTCCGCTATAAACAGTTTTAGAATCTCCCCTTGCTTCTGGGGTAGGTTCATGGATGATGTGGTCTGCGTTTGGAAACATGGGTTGGACTCCTTAGACCTTTTTTGTAAGCATTTAAATAGTTTTGATAATAATATTAAATTTACAGTTGAATTTGAGGATAATAATAAATTACCTTTTCTGGATATTTTATTAATTAAAAGGGATTTCCATTTACTTTTCTCGATTTACAGAAAACCTACGCACAATGATAGGTATTTAAATTTTCATTCTTGCCACCCTATGTCGGTGAAAAGGGAGGTTGTAATTTCACTAGTGGATAGAGCCTTTAAAATCTGTTCCCAGGAATTTCTGGATTCAGAATTGTTATACTTGAGGGATATTTTATTTTGTAATAGTTATCCAATTAAGTTCATTGATAAAATAATTGAAAATAGACGGGCCAAACATAGTAGTAGGGTTATTGAGGTTTCTCAGTCTTTAGATTTAGTTGTATCAAAAAGCTTCATTTCATTACCATATGTACCTGGTTTGGGGGAGAAACTTTCACGGGTTTTACGTAAATTTGGTATTGATACATGTTTCCAATCGCTGAGGCCAATGAGTAGTTTTTTTAGTTCTGGTAAGGATTTAACTCGGGGAAATTTAGTAAGTGGGGTGTATAAAATTCCGTGTTCTTGTGGGAAGTTCTATATTGGTAGGACTCACCAACAATTTGTTGAAAGGTTTATTGAACACCGTAATTCAATAGAAAAAACCCTACAATTAAGCAAGCCTCCAGAAACTTTCGTTTCAGCTTTAGCAGAGCATATTTGGCTTCAACCAGACCATTTTGTAAAATTTGATGAAGCCTTGGCTATTTCTAATGATAAGGGGTACACCCAATGGGCCAGGGAAGCCATAGAAATTAAAAAACATATGTTTGCTAACCTTTCCATAAATAGGGACACGGGTAATTTAAATATTGACCCAATTTATGATAACCTTCTAAAGAGTGAATCAATTGTCAATAAGGGAGTAAAGATTTTAAATAATCACCAGGGGACTATTTTACCTGTTAGACCAAAACGATTTGCTTCAGTAATAGCTAACAAAAGGATTATTTCGCAACTGAATAATTAAAGTAATTTACAGTTTTTTTTATTTTTCCTCAGTTACTCTGGTGTCCTCACTGAAGTAACTCTATTTTAGCATCTTTTCCCTACGTGGATTAGTTTGCGCAGATTGTACATTTTTGTTTTTTTTTTTGGTGGTGGTTTTATTGGTTTTTAGTTTTATCTTGTTTTTTTTTTTTTTGTGTGTCTTTCGTGCTGAAGACGCCTTGTTTGTATACAGGCGAAATATCCGCGTTGTTTTGTTTCTGTTGTTTTCCTTTTCTCTCCACTGGCCACAGTCTCGTTTGTTTGTTTTTTTTTAGAGATTTTTCTCTTTGTTGGTTTTTTGTCATGGCTGGCCGGTTCGGCTTAAGATCTTTCAAACTACTACACTTGCTTGAAAAGAGAAAATTGTCTCTTTTGGGGAAAGGTAATTCTTGGTACCATCTCTGCAGAGGCATAGAGGGTTCGCTGTACAGGGGATCCATCTTCCCCTGCTAGGCTGAAGTTGTAGAATTTGGAGGGGAAAACATTTAAAACCATTATAAAAAAAACATTAATAAAAAGAATTGCGCTATACTTTTTCTACCTTTAGTGGGAAAATTCTTTTTCCTGGTGTCTAACAAACAGCCTTTTTCAGGATACGAGAGTCATGATAATTGGGTTTCTAAACTGATTAAATTATATCTGCCCTAATTATAATGTAAATCAAGTTTCTCCTTGGAAATTTGATTTTCCCTTATGCTCAATCGTTCATTATGTTTGAGGAAACTATATCTTCCCATGATATCTTTCTTTTTTAAAACTTTTCAAACTTCAATATAAATTAGTGTAAAAGTTCTTTGTAAAGTGATTTCAAAAAGTTCTTTCATTTGAAGAAACGTTCATTTTTTTACTGAATACTGAAAATTATGTATCAATGAAACTTTTGTTTTATGACTTCGGTTAACTCACCTTACGAATGCTCTGGGTACCAGAAGACTCGAAATTTCTTAGGTAAAAATAAGTAACTTCTTTGGCCCATAAAACACTTTAGACTATTGAATATTATAACTAAATTCAGAGAGTTTTGCGTACTGGGGGCATGATAAGAAAAAATATAAAAATAATTAAAAGAGAACTTTTATTTAAAAGAAAATAAAAATTTCAAATCTTGAGCACTAGTCAATCAATCTGTACATTCGCTTGGCAATGCGAGAATAATTTTTGTCAATTGGGAGAGAATCGTCATAGAGTGCCGGAGCGTCCATAAGTATAGCTACTGTTCCAACAAGAGATGTTGCAGTGAATATCCACAGAAAAAGACGATCGAGCACCATTGCGACGAAAGCCCAATCTTGATCCTCCTGCAGTAAACAACAATTAATCACTGACAAAACACATTATTTGAAATTCTCAAAAATTCCAAGGTTGTTTATTTATGAATATGTTCAAAAATATGCGTTAAGAAGACTAAATCACAGTCTAAGAATAAATGACAATAAAGAGATGGTATTAGGTAAGGAGAAGACTAACCAAGAGCATAGCTTCCCTTGCATAGAAATTGTTACATATGTTATTAGTAAGGTAAATGCAAGTAAATAAATAGAAATGAATTAGTAATTAGGAGTCATTTGTCACTACCTGTAAGGGTTGTGGGTGCATTGAAGATGTAAAAAGTAGAAGGCACAGGGTGATTTGTTCCAGTTGAAAAAGTTTTCAAAGAATACCATAAATGGGGTACTTGAATCTGAATAAAGATTAAATTTTCAACTCAGTGTTACATGGACAATAGTTGCCATTAGACAGCCTCCTTATGTGTTCATTTATTTGTAGTATGGTCAGTGGTTTCGCCCTCTACTACTTTGCAGCTACTGCTGCAACCAATATAAGGGGGATCAAGTCAACCAAACAACAATTTTCACTTGGAAGAACAGGTTGGCTTAGGCGTTTAATGTGTGTGCTGAGAGGTTGAAGACCGTAATCCTATTGCAGAGATTGCGGCTGTTTTGGTTATCATAGATTTTTTTTTATGAAAAGGTGATCTTTGGCGGTCCAATATATGAGCCAACCTCCACCATATTTAAAAAATTCCAGTTTCACCGTCCATTTTCAAGATCCAGTATTCCTTTGTCGAACAAAAGTAATAGTGTAGCTTAAAATACGGAAGGAAGAAGGAGTTAATAGGAATTAAAAAATCCCATCCTTTGGCATTGGCTTTGGTCTCTTAATGTGCGCTTTTTTCATTGTCTAAAGATTTGGAATATTTTTTGAAAGACTTTCATGTTTTTTATTTATATGATGACCAGAATCGTAACAACAAAATGTGTTTAAGTACGAAGATGATGATCCAAGTTTTAGTTAACGTATAACAAATCTTAAAACGATCAATGAATATTATTCTTAAAGACTGATTAAAATTTATCTACAGATGACAAGGATCGACTGCAAGATAGATCGGTGGTTCAAAATCAAATCATGTTAAGTAAAAAAAAATGTTTTAACGGAGTAAAGTTGTACATTACTAGCTTTGATGGGCAAAGACGCTATATATAAATTATGTTCAAATTCACTCCTAATGAAAAGTGAGATATCTATTTTATTGACTCTAGGAATTAGTACAATTGAGTTGAAAATCATATACAGTGCACAAAATCATTCCCCCTCCCCCTAGAAAAGTTCAGAAAAAAATTCCAAATTGATTATACTAAAATACTTATGCGTATTTTTTTATTTCTCCTGGATTCCCCCCCCCCCCAAAAAAAAAAAATTATTCATACTCGTGGGTACATCTAGCTCAATACCCAGAAATATATAAGCATTCAACACAATGTTTGGGGATTTTTTAATGAACATTACAGATACTGTTTTTATTTTTGAATATGGTACTAGTATGAAATAACCCTATTCTTTATCTAAGTAGAACCTAAGTAAAACCGGTTTTTTGTCCATGTTTTTTTCTACAAACAAATTTGAGCTATATATTCGCACATTAGGGGGGGGGGGTATCTCTATAGTTTTCATACTTTGGTTAATAAAGTACTATATTTTCATCATATTTTTTTATATTTCATTTGGATTGAGCATCAGAGAGACAAACCCGCTATATTTTACCCTCCCCCTGCTAATGTGCAAACATATAGCCCAAATTTGTTTCTAAAGTATTATATTTTAATTTTACTTTGGTATATTTCATCAGGATTGAGCGTCAGAGAAACATATATGAAGAATATAAGGTAGGGGTTATTTCATACAAGTACCTTGAATACTTTCTTATTCCTTATTAAAATTAAACTGTAAGGAGACTGTGGTTACAAAAAAGTACGAATCAATATTTCAATGGCAAAACGAAGTATTGATCTTACTAATATTGAAATTATATAAATCCTTAGAGTACAGGACAAAAACGCACACTAGTTCTTCCCATCGTTGGAAAGTAGTAAAAAAAAGATGAGTTAAAAATGTTACCGCATTAAATTCATCAAGCCGTTTCAGGTGATTTTGAATGAAAGATACATTTTTAATCGCCTTCTCCAAAACATAAGGATATTTTCGAACAACAGGCAAAAGATTTGCCGCACTATCAATTGCAGCAAACGGCGGTGGTGGTGTGGCGGAGAGGTGGAGACGGAGGAGGTGGAAGTGTATTGAGATGCATCACTTCAAGCAAGAGCTGTGATCCATACATGAGTCTTCTGTTTCCACCTGTGACTATTTCGATATCCTCTGAACCGCCTCTTCTTAATGAGCTAGAATGGAAAAAGCGATGCAGTCAAATAATTGAATAACAATCATCAGAATATACCTTAGTACAAAACGCTAAACCATTATGACATAAGTCCATAAAACCTTGATTGAATAGCATATATTCGCCGATTTTGTATACAGTGAGTGGCGTTATCTAGAATTTCTCTTTTTTTGCATAGCTCTGCCTATAGTCAAAGTCTATAGAACAGCGTTGAAGACGTTTTTTTCCCACATATAATTTATTGTTTTCTGTTTCCCTAGCCTAATCACAAAAGGAAAAGGCTAAATGAAAATGGGGCAGGGCTTATTAGATCACAGGTGTGTATATATAGTCGTCTTTACGGATAAGAAAGGAATTTGGATCCTTAAACCCTCTTTTGTTTTTTCGTGCCCCCTCCCCCCCCCCAGAGCTTACTTGGTAACATATTGAAAAATTTAGCTTTTCACCTCCTAGAGGTGACTGGATATTCACCACTTCTAGCGTAAGGGTTTATACGAAGGTAAAAGAGGGAATTAATGAGGTTTTCGCTAGGTCATAAAATATTCATTCTAGGTAATGTTATTTTTAAGCGTGAAACTGCCTAAAATAGGGCCCAGGAACATTCCAAAATAGATTTTTTATTCACTGCTTCTTTCCTTAAGAACTTTTCAAGCTCTGATCATCTGAACCTCCTAGAATGTAGAGGGTGAATAATGCTGTAAGAGCAGTTCTTAGCTAAAAATGGAAACGAAAACCCATTTGGGTTTGATTCTGGTTGAAATTTGTGGAACTACCTAGGAAAAGCCTAAAGATCAGAAAAAGCAGACTATTTACCACATTTGAAATAGATAGACCTAGCATTTTTTCTATTTTCATAAGAAAACATATTGGCAGAGGAGGCGCCTCTTTGAATTTGAAGTAATTTTAGATTTGGGTCTAACCTCAAATCGAAACTAAAACCTGCTTGCTTTATCTGCTTTGACGAAGCTTCTAATTTCAAAGCAGAGACATTGATCAAAGAAACCAAACTCAGGCAGAACCGCTTTAGCTAGACGGTGGCTGGGGTTTAACCCCCCCCCCCCCTGGAAAATACCCCTTCATAGAAAATCCCCCCAGAAAATAACCCCCCCCCCCCCGGAAAAAACCCCTCCGTAAAATACCCCCCAAAAATATCCCCCGTGGAAAATATCACTGTGGAAAATACCCCCCCCCCCCCTCGTGGAAAATAAGGCTTTCCAAATTTGAGAATTTTATTTTTATTTTATTTTTTTGGTACCCACAGGAGGAAGGAATTTTGGCACTTGTGTATTGTGCGCCACTCACTCAAGTTTACGATATGTAAAATTCGAGAACACATATCGGTTTTTTCTTTAGTTGCTTCGTTACTTTAAAAATAAATTTGGGCTATAGATTTGCACATTAGGGGTGGGGGGATTTGGTAAAGTATAGTGGGTCTGCATGCAAAATGTGTTTGCTACAATTATTCTGCATATTAGGCAGATAGATAAAAAAAAAGTGTATTTTAAAGCCAAATATACGGCCATAAACACAGTAAAAATAACATAAGGGAAAGGCATAAATAACATAAACTTTGATCATCGATCATCATAAAACACTTAAATTATGAAACACTACATTAGCCTAATAATAGTATTTAATACTTGGAAAAATGGCCATTGAAAAAAAGAAAATTAAAAACACTTTGAAAAAACCCTTAAATGAAACATTACATTTACTTTATACTAGGATTTCTTTATTATTATTATTATTTTTTTTTTTTATTTTTTTTTTAGTTACCAAAATTTCCAGTACCACGCTATTCTTCTGTAATTTTTTAGTGGCCATATACCGAGAAAGAAATGGTTTCTGACTTCAAACTATCCAAATATTTTATTCCCCCCCCCCCCTATGTGTAAATATATAGATCAAATTCTATTTCCCAGATATTCTGTCACTTGTCTTTGTCTTGTCTCGCGCTAAGCTGAAATAAACTAACGAAGAAACCGGTTTTGTTTTTGAGTAGACTTGAGTGAGTCGCCCTTAATACACAAGTAACAAAACTCCTTCCCCCTAAGGAAATTAAAAATAAAATAAAATTATCAAATTTGTAAGCCTTCTTTTCCACGGGGGGGGGTATTTTCTGGAGGGGGGTACTTTCCCGCGAGGGGGGATTTTTTCTGCGGGGGAGGGGTAATTTCGCGGGTGTATTGGCTTTCCAAAATTTAATCCGATTTACTAATCCAAAATGAGGTTTAAGAATTTCCATAAGTGCCGCAGAGGTTATTATCTTACTATTCAGTCTATATTCAATGCTATCAGTTGCATATGAAAAAGAAACTGGACTAAACACAGGGTTGCTCCCACAATGAAGTTCAACAAGCATCCTTGACTATCGTTCTCTGGACAAATGGGAAGTTTCACATTTGTTTGTAGATAAATGCTTGAAACCTCTCCTTCTGGATTCTTAGTGGTCTTGAATTTTATGATGCAATTCTCATCAGGACGGCGTCCCGTTCTGGTAGTGACTTTCCTTTTGTAAAAATTCTGAGAATTTTCATACGCTAATGATTCTTCGTAAGCAAATTTGAAATTAATATATTCCATAACTTGAAAATCTGCACAAAAAAGATTCCATTAATGGTTATATTATTATCAAACTTTTTATGTTTTAGAGTTTTGGTCTCTATTCGGCTATGATAATTAAAAAAATGAGTTATATATGTGTCGTGGGTAAACTTGGCACAAGAAACTGAATGTGAATGGTGCAGTCGAAGTTGTTTTGTCTCGTGCCGTGACAAAGATAAAAAAGAGATATGCGATTTTTAACCTAACTCATACCCGACGGGGTGATAATTACAAGGGCGACACATGCTG